>JARHVA010005524.1:782500-1135000 GCA_037957365.1 Torreya grandis | reverse complement strand
CTCCAGCACAGGGGAAGAGATCACCACCTCCTCCACAAGCTCAACTATATCTTTAACTACAGCCTCCTAAGAGGCTTCATTAGATTGATTCTCCAGTGATTCCTCTTCATCTTCCGATTCGGATTGCAAACTTTCCTCATTCTCGGTCTTGGATTCTGTTGTTGTCTCCAAAGGTAGTTTGTCTATGCTATGTTTAGAGAAATCCTTTAGCCACCAAGAAGGTGAACGTCTGGGATTGTTTTTCCCAGCACCACAACGGGCAACAATATGTCCCGTCTGGTGACACTTCCTACACCTAAAAGGAATCCCCTCATAATTCAATATTTGTGTCCAGGTACCCCTTGGGGAATCAATGCATATCACCTCAGGAAGGCCCTTTGAAACATCCAGATCAGCCAAAAATCATGCACAAGTCGAATGGTGGCTCTTCATACTGTCTTCTTCATATAGAAACTCCCCTATAGCATTTCCAATGGTTTTATAAACTGCCTCTTGCCACAAATGTATCGGAAGATAAGGGAGCCGCACCCATATAGGGATCTTGTTAAAGGATTCTGAGAGAGGATTAAAATCCTTATGCCAAGGTTTGGCCATAAGAGGAAATCTGCCCTGCCAAGAAAAATTATTGTGGCACAATATAGACTTCCTATCTTCAGGGCTTTGAAATATTACTATAAAAAAACCCCTGGCGCAGGGCTAGATTTGACCATCTTTGATATGCAGCCAACTCTTAGCAATTTAATTCTGTAGATCTACAAAAGAGGGCCAGAAACCACAGAAATAGAAAATAACAACACAAGAGGAAAACCATTTTTCTTCTTGGAAGATATTTTCTGCTAATTCAGGGTCTAGAGTTACCCTAATAGGTTTTAAAGCACTTATAGGTGATACGTAGGTAGGTACAGGTGTTGTATGAGGCTGATCATCGTGTATATCTACTTCGAAGGCTGCCACATCTGCATAGGTTTGACCCCCTGTTCCATGCCCTGACCCAGGAGTGTAGGCCGGACACACAGCTGTAGTATCTTCAATCCCCGCAATAGAAATCCCTTTAAGGGTATTCTGGTTCCTCCCTCTACTAGCTAGAAGAACCTCCTCTATAATGGCAACCATAGGCTCACTGGCCGCTCGAATCATAGCAACCGATTTCAAATTTGGGTTCGCACGCGCAACAGGAGCCAAAACCATCTTGGAAAATTACATATGATTATGATGTGAAATTCTTGATGTTAATATCAGACACACTAACCCATATCCAAACCATTGACTAACTAAATGGTTATGAACAATGTATTTAGGTTAAAATGAATTATTTAAAAAGGAGCAAAAGGAGAGGGTAGAGTGAGAAATAAATAGTGATTATTGATATGTTATTATGAACATATTGATAGTATTTCAATATTTCATGAATATGATCTCAACCAACATATAACATAATGTAGCCTAAGCTCATGTTTCACTATAAACCAGGCCTAATTTTGAAGGTAAGATGACAATACAAGTAAAAATTGGTTGTACTTTAAATTTTTACACTACATTTAGATAACTAAACCACAATTTTGTTGTAGAGCAAATAAAATGAAGAAAATTCAATTCTTTCAACTAACCTACCATACACAATTTAGCAACCCTATAATTAATTATTAAACATAGTATTTATTGAAACCATTCATATTCAAATTTAGATAAACAATTGAAAAACTTAGCAATTCCAACACATCAAACCAGATAATTCCAGTAGAATTTTTTAATCTCCTATATTAATTGCTCAAAATGGTATAAAAATATATTGAAGTCTTTCCATTTTACAAATGGTAATGCATGCCTTTATAGAAATATTGACTTTATAGAAATATAGGAAATATACCAATTACTTTTATAAATATAGGTGAACAAAATACAAGTGTCTTTGTAATAAATATAATACACATGTCTTCTACAATCCTAATAACATATAGGTAATCACACTAATAAACTAGCTTGTGCCCTTACAAATGATTATGCCACCCTATTGGTAAGCCATGATTAGGATGTTGGAGGTGGTGCCCTATACTGCTAAAGGATACTCATGGCTCTTGAATGTTGTTCATCCACTAATCCTAAGTCTATAATGGACCTTGTGATACACTCTTCTCCTTGATTAGCCAGCTCATCAAAATCTTTGTTATTCCTAACCAAAGATTCCTTAATGCTTCTAGCTTCATTGATCCTCTGCCCTACATTGAATATTATGTCTAATATTCTACTATTATCTTGTCATGATTTTCCATATTCAATTTTTAGGACTTTCCTATCCCTAATGTGGTATACTACTCTGCTCTTAGGGTCCCACATTTTGAGGTCATCAAACCAAAAAAAAAATGAATTTCTATGCATGACCATAACCTCCAACTACTTCCAATATTTGATTATAATTTTACCAATTTCCAATGGGAGGGGGAGGACTTGGGCTTTCCTTTTTTCTTTTCACATTCTATCCACACCTTGAATGATCTGAGAAGCACTTTCTTACTGTGCAAGCTTATTGGGGACATGGATTTGTAGCTTATAAGGTTCAGTTAGGATCCATTCTATTATTATAATAGTGAAATATATGTAATACCACACATCTCCCATGGTCTCCACCTATTTATTAATGAGAGGATGCAACCTTTGTATATGAATGCCTATGATAGTCTCATATATGGCTAGGAAGACACCATCACAGATAAATTGCATGTGATTCTTGTATTTGAATATATGTATTTTGGAGTAATGGTGGGAAATTATGGTTCTACCATTAGAGGACCAATTTTTGATGCCAAGGAAGGTCACAAAGGTGAAGAGGAAATCTAGGAGATAGGACATCATAAAGAATTATTTAGATGTCCTTCTTTTATTGTCTATGAATTGCTTAGCCAATAAGAAGCTTATCGAGTCTCCCACTAGAGGGTTCAATTTCTCTTATATCATAAAGTGGACATAAGATACATAGACTTTGCTTACATATGTAGTGAAATGGGCATCAATGTCCCTATTCAGTAGGATCTTGACTAATCTAATGCCTTCCCTAAATTAGACTATAAGAATTTTTCCATCTAGGGTCTTGAAGACATTGGATCCTTAGAATAACCAAGGTACAAGGATTGAATCAAGGTCTTGGGTGTTATCCCAATTCCTCATGTCAAAGATATTAAGATGGGATAAGGGAAGCTTATAATATCTCTTGAAGGCAATGGGGGATATATATGATACTCTCTTGGTGCTTCCCATCTTGAATAATCCACTCTCCATCTATCCTTTGATGTGTTGTGGTGTTTCTCTTCTCCTCCTAAGAGATGGGTTGCAATTCATCCTCCATGAAGAATAATTTAGACTAGTTCCTTACTCCATGAACATTTATGGCTACCAAGTCTAGCTCTATATCCTTTAAAACCCTCCCTTCACTATTGGAGGTTAGATAGAGATCTACTTCCATATTTAATTATTGCCTAATAGCCACTATTAATGATACTAAACTATTCTCACTAGATTTATATGGGTTTTACTATGGCACTTTCTCTCAAAGGCATAGTTATGCTAGCATAATTAAAATATAACTAATTGAGTCAATTTGGGTCCTCTTTATAGAGGGTTTAGGGTTTTGAGCTTTAATGGTAGGAGATATCTAGACTTTAAATTCATACATGTTTTGGATTTGATGGAGACCCTTTTACCTTATACCCTCAGATTTTCAAGTTCAAAAGACCTTTGATTTTGAACTTTTATACTTATGTGGATTCCATGTGGCATCATTCTATGATTTTCATGGAAATTTTCATAATAACTACCATTCAGATACTAGCCGTTGGCTTTTTAAAAACCTCCTTTATTTTTCTCTATTAGATCAATATCCTATGTTTAGTGTGATCTATTGATCCCAATTTGAGTCCTTGAATTTTTATTAGTCCATTGATCTCTAAGATCATGTTCATGACACTTGGCATTCTTGTAGATATTTCTTGTGATGTGTATCTTTTATCAATTGCTACCTTGGTCAAGCATCAACCATGTGTCGAGCTTATGGAGCCTTGAGAAGTCATCAAGTTCTTCAAATCATTAGATAAAATATAGTGCATGATCAAATGTCATTAATATTTTTAGGGCCCGCTTATTGATTGGATGTCCTCTCATGCTATTGGATCAAATATATTGAGTGAGTGATAACCATTGATCTTCATGGGGGACCTTTTCATTAATTAGATGCCTTTATTAAGTGGGCCCATTTCATTTCTTTCCTTTGATTACCAAGCTACCATGCATCTAACTCTTACGGCCTTGTATCCTTTTGACTTTTCTTCCTCCACCTTACACTATTGGATCAAATCTAATAAGTAGTCAATTTCCATTGATCTAAATTAGATGTATGTTATTTAAGTGAGGAATTATTAGTTAATATGTTTCATGTAATCAAATATGGTGAGCAAGCATCAATTGTAGGATCTTGTAAAGGATGAGGGAGATAACTATTAGAACTAAGGACATAAATACATAGCATAAATTATCAAGACTAAGGTTGAGATGAATATTGGGGCCTTAATATTAATAACCTAGGCTAAGTTTGGTAATGTAAAATGGACCTCATGAACACATCAAATTAGACCTAAGGAAAAGGGAGAAAGGGGGAAGGAGTAAATAAAATCTCAATTCATGTTTAAAAACATGGTTTAAATCCTTTTTCACAAATTTATCTCATTAGTTCCTACCAACTTAGCTCCCTCCATTATTTGAATTTCAATTGAGGGCAACTTAGGATTTTTAAACACCAAACCCTAAAACTTCCATGGAACATACAAAATGACTCACGTAACACATCATCAAGGTTATTCCATAATAAGAGACTTTAAATTATACAAATATGCTCCATCCTTGAGTGGATGATCTTAAAATTATATCAAAATACCTCAATGTTTAGATACTTCAAACTTGGATACACAGATCTCTCAAGGGTCTGAAATCTTAAATAAATGGGGTATGTTGGTCCCAATACCAGTCTTTATGGAGTCCTTTTAAGTTTAGAATATTTTTTAAGAGCCCATTATTCAAACCTAGACCATTACTCATTCAAATCAAGCATTAAAAATAACATCTTTACTAAAACAACAAAAGGAGAATCAACATTTTAGTTTGGTTCTATTTTTTAGTTGATATCATATTTAGCATCAAAAGTAAAATCAATTTGAGCCTTAAAATTAGATCTAGAGTCCTTTGAGTTAGACTGAGCTTGAAAATAATAATACATTTTTTGTTGTTACAACATTGGTTACACATGACTTTCAAATAAATTTGAATACATTTTTGATCCTTACTTTGAGGATGATTACTTCAAGATCAACACAAGTTTTCTTACTATCTTCTATGAGGATTGTGTTGCCTCTTATCATTCAATTACCATTCCACATGAAATTAATACTAACCAACATATCCATTATATTGACATTCCACATTTGACAAGTGTTGATTAGGACTGAATGAATTACACATTTTTTATCTACATCTATGGAAACATATCAATTGTATAATATTAGGGGTATCAAGAACACATGCATGAGGAAGAAGAACAATCTCCTAGTGAATTTTTTTGAAGGCACTAGGGGTCAAAAATTCAAGCTTAACATAATCTAGTGAAACTTGTTTGAGGCACTAGAAGATGATAAAAGTAAAAATGTAATGTCCCTTAATGAAGCCTTATATTAGGTGTTATGAGACAATCAAGATAACTTTATTGGTGAAAACCTCTTCAAAGTGCCAATAGTTGAGCACAATACTTATTCACTACTTGATGAAGACATTATCAAAGATAACATCAATAAAGATTCCATTCTATAACATAATCAGATGGAAACATCTCTCAGGCCTAAAAAATATAAAAATTTGGGGGTCCTATTGATAGCGTATATATGTTTTTGGCCCTACCATAACCAAAATTATGTCAAATTTGGAATCACAAAAATTATGTGTGACTAAACAAATTGATCTTCATTTTTTTCCCAATTATTATACATTTCATTATAGTACATTTATCTATTCAAGAAATATATTGTGTTGACAAACAATACCTTTTATCCAATGTTTATCATTATTTACCATCCCTATCCATAATTTCCTTATTAGTGTCCGAATCAATAGTAGTTTCTTGATAGAGTCACTATTTAGAAGGTGTGTGGGCTAGAAATTTAAACAATTAACTATTATGGTTGTATTATATACTAATTAGGACATTCATCTCCACATCAACAGGAACAACATAATCATTTACCTTACCATACCCTATACCATTTCACCATACTTTAACCTCATTTCCATCTAATTATTTTACCTAGCCCCACCTATCACATTTGGCCTTGGTTATGATTCATTTTTAATACATGAATGTTGAGTGGCTGCCAACAAATTTAGTATCAACATTTATTTAGAATACAAATGTTTGAGTGGAAGTATACGTAAGTAGTATGATAGTGGTCCTAATAATTTCATCCTTCATTTTTGTTATGTTATCTAATTGTGCTACTAATTATAACTGCCTATGGGTAAATTATACCATTGACCCTATTTCATTTCCTAATAATAAACACCTTTCAGAAAATTAGGAAAAAATCCCTTACCATGCATTGCCACATCACTTTGCCATTAATGTTTCCATTTACCTTGAAATTTTATTGTACCTAAACTTATTTGTACTTATTCAGATGTCTTTTTCATAGGTGGAACTATAGTGACTTAAGGTCCTATAGGACTATGTAGATAGAAATTAATTTACATTGAGGTTAGCTCAGTTACCCACTTTACCATGATTTCATTATTTTAAGATTTTTTAAGCTATGATCTTTCCATTTTATGAATTATACTATGTTATACCTCATAATTATCCATTGACTTGAGCTACCAAAAACACCAAAACATTGGAAACCCTTTCCCTAGCTTTCACTAATATAATTAGAACCAATATGACTTAAGGTCCTTTTAGGACTATGTAGGTAGTGTTTGATTTACATTGAAGTCATCTAATTCACCCCTTTTCCATGCTCTCACCATTTTTCAAGCATTTTTAATCCAATATTTTCCATTTTGTGAGAAACTTAATCCACACTCTCACCATTTTTTAAGTTGGACTATTTTGTATCTCATAATTCTTGATCGAGTTGAGATGCCTAAAAAATTATAATAACATTCAAAATAATTTGAAAACACCAAAACATTTTAAAATTTTCCAAAATCATAAAATCATGAAAATTGGCTTAGAATTTCCACATGAGATATGAATATACTATTTGTTTTGGGAATGGACCATCTTATCTACTCAAATTCATTTCTAGGCTACCTTGGTCTTTTCCCTCCTATTTATTGAAAAACTACATTGGTCTGAGGTTTGTACGGATTATGTAGGAAAAATTTAGACGCATATTGTATCTCAGGTTATCATAGCCACCTTCCTTTCATTTTCAAACAATTTTTTTACCTTAAGGATTATAGGACTCATAAATATTTCATGAGTAACCACATGCTCTTTAGTTTCACCATCCTTATTGGTCTTAATTGTATTCTCTCTCCATTTTACTATTTCATGTTATGAATAATTTTCATTCAAGTTTGATGCACCAATGCCACTTCACTATTACACTCTCATTGTTTTACAAATAATTTATGTTTGAAAACTCTCATCATTTTATGAGAAACCATTTCCAACACTCTCATTATGTTGTGAAATCTTTCTCATTCTAAGCCATAGATGTAGTAAAAACTATGAGTTACCAATTTAGTTCATTTGTGGATACTCATATTTTATCTTTTAGTGTGGTTTTATCCTAAACTATGCTCTTGTACTTCTACATAATTTGTTTGTGTTGAATTTTTCATGATTGTGAACTTCATCCCCCTCCTTTCATATGCACTTGCATTTTGTGAGGCCATTCCTATTTTCTTCTACAATTCAATCATGTCTTCTTATAATTAGTTCTATTCGATCCCATTTCTAGGAAAATACAATTAGCCTAAATTTTACATTGGATCTCGTATCTATGGGACTATGTAAGCAACATCAACTTTTCTAGTGCATCTGGATTGAAATCAACTACCCTTTCCTTTTATTCTATTCCCCTATTTTTGTTTGTTTTTATTTCATTGCCTCCTATAACCTAGGGACAATGTTTTCCATCTTGTTAGTGTTGTTTATCCCTATAGCCTAGAGCCAACCATTTTCCATTGTACCTTGGTGTCATTATTCATAATAGCCTAAGGGAAAACTTGTATTATTTTGTTCTTGTGTTGTTTTACCTATGTTATTTCTACCTAGATCAGGTGTCACCATATCATTGAGAATAAAACCTCTATTACACATGCACAAACAATTTATTTTTGGTTTGTACTAACATTGTGATTAACCCTTTTTTTTACATTGTCATTTGTTTAGTTTAGTTTGTTTATTTGCCTATGTTTAAAATAATGTGTTTGTCAAACTTTTATTTGCTTCAGATTGTTTGCTTTGTTTTTGTTTATTTTATCTATTTTTATTTTTTTGTTTGTCTTTTATTTGTTTGTTTACTTGTGTTGTTTTTTTTAGTTTTATTTCTCTTGCCTTGTTTGTTTATTGGTGTTTTGTTGTTTATTATTATTTTGTTTGTTTGTGTGTTTGTGTTTTGTCTATTTATTTATTTAGTTTGTGTTTGTTTCATTATTGTTTGTTTATTTTATTTTTATTTTCCTTTGCCTTTTTATTTCTTGGATGTTGTAGGGATATTACATTTTGTTTTTATTCTTGATTATCTATACTATGTAATTAGGTTGTGAATGTTTATATTTAGTATTACACTTGGTTTATTTTTTATATTTACACCTAAAATTTGATTGTTCCTATCTTATTCCTAAGTTATTTATATTTACATTTAAACTATGTTTTACATGCTTAGGGTATCTATTATAATTTGAGTTATTCATAACTATAATGTATAATATCATGAGCTACAAAAAACTAGGCATGAAGAGACTATCAAATCAATGCTAATGAATAAAAACTAACCAAATACCCAAACACATGCCTAAATCCATTGAAATAAACAAGAGTAAAAATTATTTATTATGTTTTTATACATATGTGCAAATTTAAATAAGCATACATGAGTCATAAAACATAATAAAATGATAAATAATGGAACAACATCTCTTAAATATGGCACAAGAAATTAATGAATAGATCATATATAAGAATAAACATGAATAAGGTTAAAACAACCATTATGATAATAAATTATAATCAATGGTAAACATGAGATAAACAAAATAATCATGACATTGTATATATATATAAAAAAATCACACACACACACACACACACACACACACACACACACACACACACACACACACACACACACACACACACACACACACACACATACACACACACACACACGGATACATATACATTTGCCTCTAAGGATCAAAAATTAAATTTCAATGTATCTCAAATTCCATAATACATAGAGGATTTATACATATCACATTAGTGTCTCAAAATACACTAATATGTTGATACAACAAGTGCAATGTTATATGTCAAAACTGTGCCAAAATGCCAAATTGCCAACATATATATATATATATATGTGATCAACTCTAGATTTGAGTGTCAATAGGAATTATGGATAGAGGAAGCCCTTGTAGACTTAGTGGTGGTGGTTGTGGCTAATGGATGGACTGACCTAAGGCACCTATAACATGATTCTTGGTATAAGACCAACCAAATATACTAATTTCCCTCTATGCATATTAGACCTCAAAAGACTCAACTTATTGATCCCTAAGCATGGTCACCTCATAGGCTAAATAATAATAAAAGGCCTCATCCTTATCCTAAAGGCTTTCTAGATTCATTTATGAAAATTTTGCCTATATTTTATCTCCTTAATATGCATCTCGCTCTCACTTCAACGTATCAACAATGGACGATGCTTGATCTGTGTCACTAATGCATGATCCCTCTCTATAGTGAGTTGCCTTGCACCTATACCATCCTATCAATCTTGGCATTCACATAGGTGATTTTTAACTAAATATGATTCATGTCATCATCCCTCATATTTGGGATGGTCTACAAATTTACCACCTACCACTATAAGCTAATGATCTCCCTCACTTGAGTGGCGATCTCTACCTATAAAAAGGATTTTTTATCCAAATATGAAGTAAAAGGTCAAAAGAGACAATAAAGTGATTTATTAATTCCTAAATATTCCAAAAAGGTGAGTCAAAACCTCAAAAATATCTTAAGTGAGTTATCATAACTCATAAATATCTAAAAATGAGTTGTTAAGACTTCATGAGTGTTTTAACCCAACCTAAGGTTATCTTGACTCAACCTAGGTTATTTTAGACTCAACAAAAGTTATAATATAACCTAACCTCCATAGTTTTAGAGTTAGTTATTAGAGCTATAATATAAGGGACCACACCTTATGCTAACAAGCTTTTATGCATAAGGTTATTCTATAGGAATGCCTTCAAGAAACCATTGAGAGTAGTGTTGTAATGCCTATTTTATGTGAATCTTCACACCAGACAAATCCAATAGCAAATAAAAGCCACAATTGACCATAATAAAAGTGTTACTAGTAGGAGAAGTATTGAAAATATTCCATAATGTCATATATTGAGCATGAACATCCTTATGCTGATAAGTGGACATCAAATTTGATAAAGGAGGTAAAATACTTGTGATTTTTTATCTCTACTTTTTTTATCTTGTTCATTATGTTATGCTCCCCCTCATTATTAGGAAAGAGTGTTTAGTTACAATGTATTTTTATGCATGAATTTTTGTTATCTTTACTAACAATGAACTAATTAACATTTGTGTGCTCTTCAGAATCCTAAGATATAGTAACCACATATTCCTTAATTTTTTTGAGTTTAGTAAATGTTCTTAGGAATAAGTCTTTAAAATCCCTTAAAAATTATAAGATATTCTTCATAAATTCTTCCTAGTAATTTAATACCTTTTCCATTTTTAGATTTCATTCTATGGAAATATTCTCTTCCTTAATTTTGAGTGGTTGGTAGAAATATTGTTTTATTATTCTTTGGTGTCGATGAATTGTCTTTCTCATTCTGTAAGATCATTTTTTATATTCTTGGGATTTTCTTATCCATCCTCTTCATTTTTTATAACTTTGTGGTAGTATTCCATCTATTCATGCTTTTTTACTCTCATGGTTCCTTCCGTGGTTTTTGGCAATTCTCATACGATTATTAAAATTTGTTCCCAATAATCCATATGAGATAATGGTGTTTATTCTATTTTTGTTTTGAAAAATTATTGGTTTGAAAACAAGTATTACAAAAATAAGAATGTTTTAATCTTTTTTAATACTCTATGGACTCTAGTATCTAGGTCCCAAAAATTAAAAGTTTTATAGAAGTCAATTTTTAAGTCTACCCATGTACTAGTTCCCTTTCACATCACTTGATGTAAATACCATGTTTTTGGGATAGTATCCAATGTCCCAAAATCATTGTTCCCATAGGTGTTTATCTATATCTCCTCTTGCCTTCCATAATTTTTCACATGTTTTAATATGTAACCTTGGGTTGGTTTTTCCTACATAACATCTTATTTCTAGAAAGTATATTTACAATTATAAAAACCTTATTCTAAGTAGTACACATAAGGTTTTCCAAGTATGGATAGTTTCTCTATGGGTTTCCACCATATTATGGTAGTAATAGTGAGTGTATCATCAATTTATTTCATCCTTATTTATTATTGAAAAAATAACCTCATCATCTATTATAAGTATTCATAAATTAGTCTGATGCTGGTAAGCTTAGGTAATTTATTATGTGAACCATATTCTATGTGCTAAAACCTTTTTTCTTTGTGATGAATTTTGTAGTGCAGATATACTTTTTCCTTTGCAATGTTTTTGTCCTATACATCATACATTTTATACTATGATTTTTGGCAAACTATATATTAATGCCTCAATGTCATCCTCTAATTGTGTTTCTCCTTCTCATTATATTATTAGATTTCTTTAATCATTAGGTTTTAGGTCATATTCTATTTTTACAAAAAAAATCAATGTATACACACCATCAAGGTTGTCAAATTCCCTATCCTCATCTTTTGGCCATAGTTATTTTGTATATTTCACTACCTTTCTTACCTCTAGTGGGAAATGGAATAATATACACTATTTATCAAATATTATTTCTTATTCTTTTGAGTCTAATGATCTATTACAATTCACAAATCATCCTAAGTTTAGTAATTCTAGGTAGTTGATATTATTTATATATATATATATATATATATCAATTATTTTAAATTATACTATATTCATTATTCCCAAAAAATAAGCTGCAACATTCTACAAGGTGCCAATGGGTGACCTTGGAGTCCATCAGCCATGGCAATGTCATATGTTTCCACCTGTAATTGTGGTTTCTCCAATAGTTCCCATGTGCTCTATGCTAACACATTTGTATATGCACCAAAGTCTAATAGTATTTTCTTTATTTCCTAACCATTTATTTTTATATTGAGAATAATTTTAGTCTTTTTCCATTTTCAAAATTTTTAATACATTTTTCTTTGTCTTCCTCTTTACTATTTTTTCCATTTTCTTCACTTGATGTTTTCTCTATTGTTTGTTTTGGTACTCAAAAAATTGAGTAAGTTTTGTTATTAATTATTGTCTCTCAACCAATTTCATTATTTCTTTAAGTCTCCAACCTTATCTTCATTTAAATAAGTTAGCTTAAGTTGATCCTTATCCTATTTTTAATTTATTATCTTATAGATTTTCTCAACATCTCAATCATGTTCATTGATATTAATTTTATCTCCTTCCACATTTGCATCTGATTATATACTAAAATTAATGGCCGCTTATTTTATTTTATTGATCTCTTTGCCACTTTTAGTGGTGACTAATACTTTTGATTGTAAATCATTATTCATAATGTGGAGATCCTTCTTCCATAGTCTCTATTTTTGATCTCTTCTAGTTTCTTGAAATTATCTAATCTGTTATGCCATGGTTATTCTATGAGATGAATTACCCTCTTTTTATATTATTTTGTCTTTTTCTCTCTTGTGGTGAATTTAATTTCACCATCCTTTTATGTCCTATCCTTCTTCTATTTTTTAAAGTTTTTAGCCCCTTACTAGGCAAAGATTTTGCCAATCCATCAAAAAAATATCCATTTCCATAAAATTGTTTGAATTTTAGATATGAGAATGAATCATGTGATCCATTTTCATGTAAAAATCCATACTCTATTTTTGGATCTTCATCAAACTTCATATTAATATGACCAACATTTTTTCATTTATAACATGTTGGTGGGGTTCTTTCCTAGTTATACCCCTAATTATAATTCTAATTATAGCCTCTACAACCATGGAATTTTATATTAAATTTGTAATCACTAAGAGGGGTGGTGAATCAGTGAGCCCAAATAATCCAAATTCAATTTCAAACCTTTCAGAAAACTCTTAATCAATTACTACAAGCATTCATGAAGCATACACATCATTCATAGAAATGAACAAGAGAGACAATACAAGATCAAGAACATAACACATGATATATGTGGGAAGCCTTCTTAGGGGAGAAACCCCATTGGAACTTGAAATTATAATACTATACTATAATAATAATAACCAATTTAGAATAGCTAAAACTGATCAATGAACTATAATCCCTTATTTAGTGAGACTACAATCCCACAAGGTTCTACCACACCTATCTAGATGAGTTGTAATAAAAAAAAGACCCTTATAAAGTTTCACTTTAAATATATGAAGTAACCCCATAGATGTTGAGTTTCCACAATAACACCTATGAACACATCCACATTTGAACTGATGTCTTCAATACCTGATGAGTGACATCTGATTATCACTCTTCATTTTTGCTCACACTCAATTTGTAAGAACACTATTATTCCAATATAATTATGACCTATAGGTCATATTAATATTTTTAATATTTAAAACATCCACTAGGCACCTCCCCTTTCATTTTCTTTATAATGTTATGCTCTCAAATACAAATTCCACACACAAGTCTCCCTCTTACAAGTCTAGAAACTAACACATTTAGTTTCATTATTAATAGAGTTATCATGATTATCAAGATCATAATATTTATTATTGGCCAAAACATATGCATTCACCCTTAAGTAATCTTTCATGGGTCATACTTTAGAGTAACTCTCTTTAAAATAACCCTAAGTCACCTTTTAGGTCTTGTGGAGACCCATTTACCTCTTTAACACTTCATCAAGAAAAATAATAACATAATACCACTTCCAAATGCATGAATCCATTTAAAATTATATATATGTCCTATTTAAGTGATAAAAACCATCTTATTACCATTTTATTTAATCATAATTAGCTCAAATACTTCTTTGTACACATAATCACCATGAATGAACACATAGTCGACTTCGAAACCTTTATTCATACTTCATATGATTGGTCAAAACTTTATAACACAAATAGAGGATACATAGAGTTTATAACATGATACAATATATAATTAATTATTGAATATTGAAACCACATAATAATGAGCTCAATCACTCTTCTAGGGTCACTTGCAAAACTCAGTAGAACACAGTCAACTTTGGACCTTCATAACTTTGACTATACAAACTTTCAAATATTAAAATTTATATTTATATATGTACTTTGGAGTTATATACAAATTATTTATTTACTACATGGTTAAATTATATACAAATCAAAATATATGGCTCTAAAACTAGACACTAGTCTTTCCTTTGTTAAATTTGAATTTTTGAATTCAAACAGTCACAGTTAAACATTGAACACTATGCTCGCATATTGTGTATTCATTGATTTAGATCAATCATGAACCATAGCTATTATTTTAATAATATTTACCTTTAAGTTATATTGTGTCAATACCAAATTTTAAACCTTGAACATGTTGACCTCATCTCTTATAATCTTTCAATATTGACTCATCGTGCACCATCAATCTCTATGGATCAATCAAGTCTTTACCTTACCTTATAGAGCTCACCATCTGATATCTATCATTACCCCCATGATCATGAAACTTATCACCTTTAAATTAATTTTGAGCACTCTTACTATTAAATATTGAGAACTTCTTATCATCTCACTGAATATGCACCATTAGATCAGTCTTGTATGATCACTCGTGCACCATTAGATATTCATTTACTCCTAATTTTTAACTCTATTAACCAGAAAACATTTATATTTGAATTATTGTGCATAATATATATTCACTAAAAGATCTATTTTGAGCCATTATATCTCCTTTTGATCTTGATCTTTAACATTGTGCAAAATAGACTATGGGGACATTTGTAATTTTTCTATACAATCAACTTTGCACCTTCATATCTTTTTCTTCATTCAAGCACAAGTTATGAAAATTAGACCATATGATCTCCTCACATAAGAGAATATAATTATATAATAATTTCATCTTATAACCCTCAAACATGTGAGATATAATGACATTAAATTTCCTCCTTAGATTTATCTATTCACAAAGCCAACTATGTTAAGAACTGTCTAGAAAGAGCAACTTTGCACATGCATATCTTTTGTCATGATTTAGTGCTTAACCTAAAAGTTATAAAAAATAAACTATGAAAAATAATAAAAAAACCTATATGATCAACTTCTCCTAAAATGTCCACACATGTGAGATATGCCACCATCAAAATGCTTACTCATCTTTTATTACCACATTGCAAATTTGTCTAAGTATGAGAAAACACTATTAAAATGTTTGAGAGCCCAAATTTACACTTTCATATATTTTTTTGCACTTCATCTCTAGACTTGAGAGTTTGAAAATATAAACTATGGACCAGTTTCATCATAACCATATGAACAACTTCCCTTGACTCATCCACATGTGGTAACTATGATGTCATCAAACTGCCTACTTAGATTTTCTACCATTAGACCTAAAATATCTATATGAGAACAATGATGAACTAGGTAAATTCCACTCATGAACACAAGCTATAAAATCAACCTTAACCACTAATAGTATCCATTTCACATGTATAATAATTCATACTCATCCCTTATCATCTCAAACCATGCCAAAACTAAAGATTAACCAATCATCCTTCAAACATACTAGGACAAGCAAATTGCACACTTTATCATTATCACTTAGACTATTAAGTAACTTAATCCACTCAATAGGAAATATCAATGACATCACCATGACATAATTTAAAAATCTCCAACAATCTTTCCCTTTGTCATTGATGTCAACACACATCATACATCTCACCTTCCTTCTCTCTCTTCAAGCACCTGTAAAATAAGAACTTTCTCCCCCTTTGACACAATGACAATGTGGAAATAAACTAATACTATAGACCTTAAAATAATACCAAAAAGATAGTACCACCTTATAAATATGATATAAATTCCCCCTTAATTTTAGCTTACTATTTATTGCCTTGACATCATCCTTCTTGCTCCATGCCAACACTCTCTTCAACCAATCACAGCAGCCAATGAAGAATGAACACACAAAATACTAAAATATGATGTAAATTACCAAGAAACATCTAATAAGGACTCCTAATATTTATTATATATTTAATCACTTCAGTATCTTTATATCTCCACATACCATTAAAGAATAACCACACAAGCTTGCTAACCTTCTATCTTAAGCCACCTCAAGAATCATCAATAGAACTTCATTACACTCAAAAAAATATGAAATATTCACTTAAATCATAAATCACCTTGAATCATACATGCCTTTATATTTTTGATAAATATAGCAAAAGGCACTCTTCTTCATACTAGGCCTGTCTAATCCCCTTGTAGCCCTACCTGGAACTTGCAGAGCCCACAACTTTTTGAAGACAAAAATTCAAGATCTAAAAATTCATATATAGATGACTCTCATATGACACTTAAAGAAAAAAAATTTAAAACACAAATATTAATGTCTAGAACATATTTCCTTCACAAACTAACCTACTAATTAGGTCTCCATCTTGATAAAAACATGAATATTTTGAAAACCTCAAACCTTAAAATCTCTATGAAACATGATTTGACAACCCATTTGGCCCAAAAAACATATTAATAATCTTTATACTTCAAATAACAATTAAAACCACTTTTGAAGTAGAGCCAAAACCCTAGAAACTCAAAACAAATAAGGTCAACAAATGTCCTTATAGTTAATGCACATATTTAAAAATTCTTAAAAACTTAGAGACACCCATCACACACTTATAGACCAAAGAATGAGACTTCATACCATAGGGAAAATTGACTTATTATAATGCATTTTAGTACCTGCATACTCTTAAGCACAAACTAGGAAACCCAAGAGTAAACAAAAATTTCCAATTTGACTTCAACATATCTTTAGACAACAAATCCACATGGAGCATGCTACAACAAGGTCAACACAATTTTTATGAAAAAATATCATCTTGACAAATCAAAAATCATCTTTTTCTACTTGAAAATATTCAATTTCACCTTGTAGACTAACCACATACAACTATGAAACCACAACATAACTTCCACCTAGACATACCTACTCCAACTAAAAACACTCATCTCTATCCTTTTAGGATCATCTAAAGAACACCATAGCAACATTTTCTTCTCCACTAAAAGGAGTATCTTAATAATCATATATAGAGACATCCTTTACACCACAATGCTCTAAAATAAAAGTGAAGTTAGGAGTGTCCCACATCTCCTTAGTAACCAATAAAATCCTTTCATAGCTATAAGATTTATTGATTTTGTTATTCTTATTCTTAATCTAAACTATGACAATTGGTTCCTTTTCCAAAAAACTCTCCTTCTCTTCTAAGATTGGATTGACAAAATATAGAGATAACATAGATTCATGGCATACCTTTTCATATGAATAATACACCTTATATCTAGGAACCTCATTACTAAATCATGATAATTGATTTTCTTTGCATGATACATGCTTAATAATGGCATGATTTTCACTTGGATCCATACATACCTCAGGATTAGATTCAATCAGCACCTTGGTCTTCTCGAGCTTGGTCTCTTCCCTCACAACATGAGTAGACAATGAGATCCCTTGGCACTATTTACCTTCTGAAGAATTCTCCACCATATAAAATAGATTAGTTGGACCTACAGTCTCATCATGACTCATACTTACTATCTTTGGCTTCCATGAGTTGACTTGACTTCTTCTTTGCACTCTAAGATCCTGATTGAACTCATTTTAAATTGATGAACTTTACTTTTATAATCTATAAATGTGACCAATATTCTCATAGTTTTAGAAAACAATACTCCTTAAAGGAAACATAATTTATCTTACCTTGTTTGGACAAATTAAACAACCTCCTTTTTTTTAGAGAACTCACCTTATTTAACATTATGTGGACAATGGTTTTGAAAGTGTCCCACATCAAGATAGTTGATGTACTTAAATTTTTTCACACCTTTTGATTCATGAACCCCATCATATTTCCATGAAAACTCATTTCTAATAGGTCTCTTGCAATCTCTAGCTCTATGCCAAAATTTATTACATGTATAATATTAACCATTAAAACTTGCATACCTCATGGCATTTGGTTTTCTATCTAATTTGTCTTCATTCAACCAACCAATTCATTCCTTTTTTGATGATTTGAATTCAAAGGCTTATCCACCTTTCTTTCATTCACATTCATGTCAACTTGAGAAGAAATTTTGGGCTCTTAATTAAAACCTAATCCAAATTCATCACTAATTGAATTTTGACTCTTTAAGAGATCATCCAAATCATTATAACTTTTATCAAACTCAAAAAATTATTTCACATTGTTTATATACTTCTTTAAATCATCTTTTAAAGACACAATATTATAAGTATACCTTGAGCATTCTTATTCTTTGGCTCTTAGACTTGTAGACATAGAATCTAATTTAGAATTATGAAACATGACAACACCTTCATGCTCTCGAGAGTATTCAACCAATCTTACCTCAAACACACTAAATTATTACTCATAGTCCTTTATATTTCATCTTCTTATTGATATTCTTATAAATATTTTTTTTCTTTAAGATCATTTTTTAATGTAGTCTCATAGCCCATCTCATCTTTATCATCATTTGAATCACTCCAAGTACACTCATTTTGATGTGAGTAGCTACCTTCCTTAGACATTAATAGGTATTCATCTTCAATAGGACCATCATCTTCATAATCATAATTTGAGTCACTAACTTCACTCTCACTTGGTGAGTTGTAATCTTCTTTGGTGTACAAACCCTTCTTATCCTTAAAGTACTCATTCTTATTATCAAACCTTCTAAATCCTTTCTTCCTCTTATCATATTTATTTTTCTTCTTGTCTTCATCTTGGTCTTCATCATGTTCTTCATCATCATGCCTATGAGGGAACTTTCTATAAAAATGTTTTTTCTCTCTATAATTGAGGCATTTGAAGGGTAGTTTACCCTTATACATGCCTGAACCTATTTTCAATTTCCTTGTAAACAAAGTAATTAGCTCATCCTCATAAATATCATAAATTTCATCCTCCTTTGGTTTTAGATTAAGGTATAAATAGTTTTTGAAGGGACTTCGAAACCCAAAAACAAAGATAGAAAGATGAAGCATTTACGACCATAGGCAAAACCTAAAACCTACTTCAAAGAAGTATCATAATCAGGTTTTATATGGACCTGAAACCACCGAAAAGACCACAAGTCAAAACCCAGGTTTTACATAGACCTGGCTACTCCATAGTCAAAAGATTAAAAAAACCAGGAAACAAGACCAGATAACACAACCAACTAAAAGAACCAGGGTATTCTTCTAGTTCCAAAATCATCTTCACTGCTTCCTTACCTTTCACAGTAGTGTCATAAATGGTAGTAGCCACCGACACGGCTCCCTCTTGTATTGCTTTCTTTCTTGAGCTCTGTCTAGTCCTCTTGCTAGGCCCCTCCAGGGATTTGATTTCCTCATTAGCTCTTTTTCCAATATTAGCAGTTGCAGCACATATGTTAGATGTGACCTCCTCCATCTTCATTCTGCTTTCCTTGATGAGTTCCCTTAGGTTGTTCTCATAGTCTTTGAGTTTGATGGGTATGTCTCTCATCTACTTTTCCATGTTATTGATTTTGTTCCAAACTGCCTTCTGGTTATCTTCCATTATTTCCATTTTCCTTTTGAGTTTCATTATCTCCTTATACATCCATGAATCAAGTTGGAGGATAGCATCTGCTTTACAATTAACCCATCTCATTGGTGTGTGCCTTCCATCATTCTACCTTTTATCACTCCACTCTTCTGTATTCTTATTAGGACTGTTTCCACCTTCTTCAATGTGATCCTCTCTTCCCCTTCGATTCTGCTCCTTAGTTTCAGCTTGAGCTCCCAAATCAGTTTCTTGGTTGTCGGCCTAAATTGTATTTTCCCTCTCATTTATCGAAATATGGTCCTCAACAAGATCATCCAGGACTTTATCATCCTCAAACACTTGCTGGTTTTCCTCAGAGTCATGTTCACTATTTTTAGTCTTCTCCTCTATGTTGACTCCTTCTTTCTCATTCTTCTCTTGAACTTCTTCTTTCTCCCTGGAACTTGATTTCTTACTTTCTGTTCCTCCCTCTTCCTCTAAACTCCCCTCCCTAGAATTAGCAGTACTCTCCCACTCTATATCCTTGTCAACATTTTGATTCTTGACACTGGGGGGCTTGATTTTATCTTTTTCTTTCCCTTTTATAGTTTCACTCTTGTTACTCTGTGAATCCTTGTTTTTCCTCAAATAAGGGTTCGTAACAATGGCCTTGTTCTTGCAATAGCCTTCAATTATCATAATTAATCCTTCATGCAAAATAGGATGCATTTCCTTCCTCCTGTGAGCGAATAAACTTTGGATCAAAGAGAAATGCAGATAAAAAGGAAAGGAAATTCTTACTTTGTGTCTGAAATAATTTAGGAATACAAAGTGAAATTTGTGGACTCTCTTGCTTCTTCCATCGAGTATGAAATACTCCCAAATACAACATAAGACATCCCTCCAAATGCCCTTAATCTACTCCAGTTCAAAGAAATCCTCGTTCTTTTCCAATTGCTGCTCCTCAACGTTCGTCTTAGGGAATTTGCAAAAGGCCTCATTTGAAATGCTAGTCTGCTTGGAGAATTTTATTCCTTCCGTAGGCAGCCCCGTGACCTCTGCTATAAATTCCTCTATTAGATTCACTGTAATGCCATGCAGAGTGACCCTATCATCAATCTAGTTTTTGAAAAAAACTGTTGTAATATGAGGTTTTGAACCATGGAGCCTTTCCATGTAGTTCACAACCTTCCCTCTCTACAGGATCTTCCAAACATCTTGTTATGCTTTCCACTCTTTGCAATTTTTGGGTTCCTGCTTCCTTGGTTTTCCTTTCCTTAAGCAAGCCATGTAGATTTCCCTTGATACCCAATCACCGTAAGCTAAACAATGATCCCACCTATTATTAATTTGGTACAAAGCTCACCTTTTTTTAGGCATATTCAGGATCCGCTTCACGTTCTCGAGAACATTTCTTTTTAATGATTGTAAGCCTTTCTCTGTGATGCCACTCCTCCAAATCATTAGTTTTCTATTCCAAGCTGATCTTTCCCTCCTTTGAATTAATTGCATCATGATGAATGAGCACTCTAAGATCCACATTCTTATTTAATGTTTCTTGCCACCTCACCTTATGTCATGTTTGGACTGCATGATTTGTTATCCAGTCAGCAACTCTATTAGCTTCACAATAGGTGTGGGTAATAGTTACTTTCTCAAATTTTTTGATTAAAGTTTTCATCTCCATCACCATAGCCTCTATAGTCCATGACATATAATTTTTATTATTTAGAATATTTATGATATTCAAGGAGTCCCCTTCCAACCATAATTTAGAATATCTCGAATCCACAGCTAGTTTGATGGTTTGAAGGGCAGCAGAAGCTTCTACAATATGACAATTCGACTTTCCAATGGGGATAGCAATAGCATCAATTACATTTCCCATATGGTTTCTCAAGACTCCTCCGCATCCTGCATTCCCTAGATTCCCTTTAGCAGCTCCATCAAAGTTTCCTTTAATCCACCCTTGAGGGGGGACATTCCAAGTCAAACCTAATCTAGGATTTTTAGGTTTACCATTAGAATTTTCTATTCTTAAGGGATTATCCACTTGAAAGGTTGAATTTGGATTCCTTTGCGATGAGAACTTCTCCTTAATAGATCTAATGATATTCTACCCCACCACCCATCCGGGAAGTTCTTTACTTCTAAAAATTTGGTTATATCTTTCCTTCCATATTCCCCACCAAATATGGGGAAGAGTTAGTTTCCATAAAAATATAACTTCAAGATTCTTAGAAGGACAATACCAACTTTTAAAAGTTAGTTCCTCATTTTTGTGGTGAATCCAAGCAATACCCCACAGATTGAGGATTTCTTTCCAAACTTGCTATGTAAAAGAATAGTTCACAAACAAGTGATCTCTATCTTCAAAGCCCTTCTTACAAAGAATACACCTGTTCACAACATATATTCCTCTTTTCTGTAAATTGTCTAGAGTCAAAATTTTATTTTGGAGGAGGGTCCACAAGAAGATTTTGATTTTAGGGATGAGCCCCTTTATCCAGGCATATGTCCACAAAGGTTTGTTGCCATTTCCCTTTGAAGTAAAAATGGAAGAAACTTTAAATTGTCCACTAGGCTCATCATGCCAAACAATCTTATCTTCAAGATTAGGGTAGAGAGATATAGCATTTAGGGATAGCTGTATATTCTTGAAATCTTGATCAAGATCAGTAAGGTTCACCCAAGAATTGTTCTGCTAGTATTGGTTAACCATTATTCCAAATCTTTGCTTACATCGGTCTATTGCTTCTTTATCTTAGATTTCATCTATCAAAGGTTTTCCTTTTAACCAAACATCCTCCCAAAATTTCACCTTTTTTCCACTGCCTACTTTCCAAGAGCTTCCTTCTTCTAAAACTTGTTTAGTACCTTGAACTGCCCCCATATGGAAGATGGACGGGAAACATCAGTGTAAGAAAAGAAATTAGAGAGGGATTTTGCCTTGAATAAATACTTATGCTTCCATATATTTCTCCATTCTTTATTTTCCTAATAAACCCTCCATCCCTGCTTGGCTAAGAGAGCTATGTTCATACTTCTAATTTTCCTTATTCCTAGTCCTCCTTCCCTGACAGGTTTACAAATGTTACCCCAATCAATTAAAGGCATTCTCCTTTTCTCCTCAGTACATGTCCAAAGAATTTTTCTCTAAATTTTTTCAATAGCTTCTACAAATTTGGTGGGAATTCTGAAAAGACTTAAAGCATAAGTGGGTATGCTTTGAAGACTTGCTTTGAGGAGGGTAAGCTTTCCTGCCTGACTTAGAAAATTTCCTTTCCATCCCGCAAGTTTCATGCTAAATTTGTTAATAAGTTCTTCCCAAAAAGCTTCAGGAACTTTCATCCCAAGAGGGAGACCCAGGTAAGAGGAGGGGAGAGATCCTATGGAGCATTCAAGGATTTTAGCTATTTTATTCTGTCTATGACTTGGGGTGTTAGTGAAGAACACTGCACTTTTGTTCCAGTTAATCAATTGTCCTGAGGAAGCTAAATATAAATTTATAGCTTGCTTCAAAGTTCTTACTTCTGTGACTTTAGATTGCCCCATAAAAATAGTATCATCAACAAATTGTCCATGGGAGAATATTAAAGGATGAGAAGAGGGTTTTAGACCCATAAATAAACCTTTATGGACTAGGTCCCCTATATATCTTCCCATACTGTCAGCCATAATTACAAATAGAATAGGGGATATAGGATCCCCTTGTCTCAATCCCCTAGACAGTTTAAAGAAGCGGGAAGAACTCCCATTTACCATCACTGCAATTGAGGTAGTAGATATCAACTACTTAATAATATCAACCACTCTTTGTTCAAAGCCAAAGGCAATAAAACTATTTAAAAGGAATAACTAGTCCACCCTATCATATGCTTTAGCAATATCAACTTTCATTATGAACCCCTCATTGTTAGAGCTAAACAACAAATGAATATTCTCATGAACAGTAATTATAGAATTGAGGATTTGTCTACATGGGATGAATCCATTCTACTGGTCAACAATAATCGAAGGGATCACTTGAATTAGTCTGGATGTAAGAACTTTGGATATAATCTTGTAGAAAGAATTGCACAGACTAATCGGTCTAAATTGATCAGGGGAGTCAGCTCTGATCTTTTTTGGAATCAGACATAGAAAAGTGGAATTAACTTCCTTAAGCATCTATTTGGCTCCAAAGAATTCCCTCACCACATTACTTACATCTTTGCCAACAAGTTTCCATAGCTTTTGAAAAAAGAACATGGGAAATCCATCTGGTCCAGGTGTTTTATCTCCTCCTAAAGAACTAACTGCTTTGAATATTTCCTCCTCCTTAGGTATTGAGCATAACATTTTGTTCTGATCCTTTGGTTTCTTACCTTAGAAATTATTTTAAGGCTTCATCTCTATATTTAATGTTGCTTCCTTCTTTGGTGGTATATCATCATTCTTCCTCATCTCATGGTAGTAGGAATGACATGTAATTCATCCAATTTTAGCTAAGTAAGATCATGAATTTATTATATAAAAGATAATTTAGGATCAAACTTGAGAGATAGAGACCTTAATACCTTTTTAACTACAATATCCTCTTCAAGATTCTCTCCAAGACCTCTAATGATGTTCACAATCTCATCAACTCTTTATATAAATATGCCACAAAATATTCTTCCTTGATTTTAAGACTTTCAAATTTCCTTTTGTGAGTCTATAACTTAGCAAGATTTACCTTTGAATCTCCTTCATAAATTATATACATTTTGTCCCATATCTATTTAGTATATTTAAAATGGATTACCTTGGTGACTTCAGTCTTTGTAAGACCACAAGTAATGGCATTCATTGCCTTATACTTATTCTCAAACACTTCTTGTCTACAACACTAGATGGAGGAGTAGTATGAATAACATAAAACCATCCAAAATATATTTCCACACATAAAACCCTAGGGATATGATGTAGGTCCTCATTCTTATACTCTAAAAATCATAATTAGATTAAAAAAAATCAGTCTTTGCTGAATAAATAAACTTCATTGATGACTACCCATATTGTACCTTAGATCACCTTCAAGCTATCAAGACTTATAAAAGGACTTAATTTGATACCAATTTTTAAAGTTATAATAATTTATGGGGGTGAATCAATGAGCCCATATAATCAAACTTTAATTCCAAACCTTTCAAAAAACTCTTAATCAATTACTACAAGCATTCATGAAGCATACACATCATTTATAGCAATGAACAAGAGAGATAATGTAAGATCAAGCACATAACACATGACATATTTGGGAAACCCTCTTGGTGTATAAAACCCACTAGAAGCTACAATTAGACTACTTTCCTATAATAATAAGAACCAATTTAGACTAGTTGTAACTGATTAAAGAGATACAATCACTTATTTTGTGAGAGTAGAATCCCATAAGATACTACCACACCTATCTAGCTAAGCTACAACAAGTCAAATTTTATAAAGTTTATCCTTGAAAGTAAGCTAAAACTCCTAAGATATTTTTCTACTATAACAACACTTATGAACACATCCACCTTTGAACTGATGTCTTCAAAACCTAATGAATGACCTCTGATTATCACTCTTCACCTTCACTCATACTCAACCTAAAAGAGCACTATTATAAAAATATAATTATAACCTACATATCATAAAAGCATCCCTAAATCTATTATTATCTTCAAATCACCACTATGAACATACCCTTTCCTTTGATTCATAATAGTATGCTCTCAAATGTAAATTCCACACACAAGTCTCTCTCACAATTCTAAAAACCAATACATTTGGTTTCACCATTTATAGAGCTATCATGATTATCAACATCAAAATCTTTCCTATCAGCTACAACACATGAATTCACCCTTAAGTCATTTACATGCATCACACATAAGCACAACTCTCTTTCAAAGAGGCCTATGTCACCTTTTAGGTCCTATGGAGACCCATTCACCTCTTTAACACATCACCAAAAAAATTAATAATACAAGACCAATTCCAAACTCATGGAACCATTAAACATGATCTGTATGTCATCCTTAACTACAAAAAACCATAAAACTACCCTTCTACTTAAACATAATTATCTCAAATACTTCTCTATACACCCAGTCACCATGAAAGAACACACAGTCAACTTCTAAACCTTTGTTCATACTACATATGATTGGTTAAAAATTTATAATGAACAAAAATAATCCTCATGGAGTATAAAACATGATAAAATATCTAATTCATTATTAAACATTCAAAAAACATCAAAATGAGCTCAATCACCCTTCTCAAGTCACTTACAAAACATAGTCAAGCACACATTCAACTTTGGACCTTCATAACATTGATTGTATACACATTCAGATCTTAAAATTTATATTTATAGATGCACCTTGAAGTGTATACAAATTAAAATTTTAATACATGGTTAAATTATACATATATAAAAATATATGACTCAAAAACTAGACACTAGTTTTTCCTTTGTTAAATTAAAATATTTGAATTCAAACAGTCGTAGTTAAACATAGAACACTATGCTCGCATATTATGTCCTTACTAATTTAGATAAATCATGAATTATAAATATTATTTTATGAATATTGACCTTTAACTCATATTAAACCATTTCCAAATGTTAATTCTTGAACATGTTAACCTCATCTCATAAAATCTTGTAATATTGACTCATCACACACTGTAATTCACTGTGAATTAGTCAAGTTTTTACCTTATAGCACTCACCATTTGATCTTGATAAAAACCCCCATGATCATAAAAATTGGTACCCTCACATGAATTTTGATAAATATTAATTTTAAACATTTAGCACTTCTTACCTTCTCTCTCAACATGCACCTTTAGATCAATCTTGTATGATTGCCCATGCACCATTGGATCTTTATTTGGTTGTGATCTTTAAATCTATTAAAAAATAAATTTTTTGACCCATTAGACTTTATATACACCATATATCTTCATATTAATATTAACCATGATCCACTAGATCTCCATCTGGTCATGATATTTAACATTGTGTAAAATAGACTAAGTATGGGGACCTTTGCAATTTGTCTATAAGGTCAACTTTTCACTTTTAGATCATTTTATTCATTCAAGTGTAATTTATAAAACTTGGGCCATATGATATTCTCACATAAGATAATATAACCATATAAAAATATTATCTTGGAACCATCACACATGTGATATATAATGGCATTAAAATGCTTCCTTGTATTTATCTATTCACAAAGACAACTATGTCAAGAATTATTTGGAAAGACCAACTTTGCACATGCATAAATTTGGTCACACTTCAGTGCTTAACCTAAAAGTTAGCACAAACAAACTAGACACAAAAAATAATAAATGCATATGATCACCTTCTCCTAAAATATCCACATGTGAGATATATGCCACCATCAGAATTCATTCTTAGCTTTTCTTGACACATTACAAATTTGGCTAAGTATGGGAAAACACTGTCAAAATGCCTGAGAGTCCAAATTTCCACTTGCATATTTTTTTCTACTTCATCACTAGAATGGAGAATTTATTCATATAAATCAGAGATTAATTTGATCAAAACCATATGACTAAATCTCCCTAACTCATCCACACATAAAAATTATGATGGCATCAAACTACCTACTCATATTTTTTTCCATTAGACCCAAAATGTCTAGATGAGAATAATGATTAACTAGGTAAATTACACTCATGTACACAATCTTTCCAATCATCCTTGACCATTGATAATATCCCTTTCGCATGATCAATACTTTAGACTCATCCCTAATCATCTCAAACCATGCCAAAACTAAAGATCAACCAAGCATCCTTCAAGTATACTAGGAAAAGCATATTACACACTTTGTCATTGTCACTTATACCATTAAGTCACTTCATCCACTCAATAAGACACCTTTATGACATCACCATGACATCATTAACAATCCTCAAACAATTTCCCCTTTCATGGTTTCCTCTTTTATAACCACCCTGGCCACCTCCTTTATACCCCCTTGATTGTTATTATAGTATTAGGTTTGAGTATTTTTATTTTTTAGAGAATTTTTATATGTTTGGCTAGGGTATATAATGATAGCATTGGTTATGGGTAGTTTTAGTGGTTGTTTTTTTGAACTATCATCACTCTTGTCTAAATTGTGTCTTATACATCCGCAAGT
Organism: Torreya grandis; assembly: GCA_037957365.1. Taxonomy (NCBI): domain Eukaryota; kingdom Viridiplantae; phylum Streptophyta; class Pinopsida; order Cupressales; family Taxaceae; genus Torreya; species Torreya grandis. The sequence continues at coordinate 1,106,615 of JARHVA010005524.1, read as the reverse complement.
GCACATATATTAGGGAAGTTATGATTATAGTTATTAAATGGTGCATAATTGATATAATTAATTATTTTATTTTTGACTGGTGTTATTTCCATCATCAAACATAAGTTTTGTGGATACTGATCATACATTCTACATATTTCACCATATATGGCTTGATAAATAGGTGGGGGCATTCCCTTTGGTGGTTATGTTGATAATATTAACATCAATCTCTTTTCCACATCATTATGGGGGTATTATGTCTTATAATTTCCCTTTTTATAGTAATGGTACATGAAATTATTGATTGGATTAGTGCATGGGTATTATACAATACCACATAATCACCACCCTTCATCTATATATCATGTTTTAGTCTTAGTTGTTCCAACTCCAACTATAATATTTCAATATTATCTTTCAATGAGGTATTTGTATCTCTTTTCCAAGACTATTTTTCTTGCCTTGATGCCATTTCTAGGGTTTTCATGAAGGTACCAAATTGTTTCCATCCATATTAGCATGGAGACTTGGGATTAAGTGATATATAAACCATTATATCCTTTATTTTTCATTTAAAGTCTCCTCTACTTTATTCAACATAGATTTACACAATTTTTCATAATATTTGATAGACTCCTCCTTTCAAATCATTTCTCTCATTTTGATAACACTCTCCATTGGTATATTTGGGTAGTGAAAATCACCTTTAAATTTTTTTTAGATAGTATCCCATTTAGTTGTATATCTTGAGTAAGTATTCATATATCATTAAAGTGTATCATCCCTTAAATTTACAAAATAATAAAATAAAATTACCCTTTCATCATTAATATTATGACTTATCCAATATGAATCTATTATGAATGAATTATCTTTCACATCTTTGGTGTCTTTGCCGAACAATGGCAATTTCATTCTATTCTATGTCATCTTATTTTTATTACACTATTTGGGAATACCAATGCTATAATTGCTACCAAAAAATGGTTAGATTTCTTGAATTACTTGCTCCTAGAGTACTATTATAATTTTATTATTGTTTATCTTTCTATTATCTGACCAATTTTTTTAATGACCTTTGCATATGAAATGAATTAGGATAGATATGAAACTTTTCATACTTAGTGGATTCTAAGCTCAGAGAAGGTAATCTTACTAATAATTCATTTCATATCTATTCATATAATAAATTACAAGTTTGGATCTAATAAACCTAACTAATGGATATCTTACTTCACAACACCAAAGTAAATGGTTCAAAATCCTCTAGGAAAATGATATTATGTAATAACCCTAGCTGGACCTAAATTACATAAAATAAATCTAATCTAGTTCTCACTAAAGATTGTGGCATAAAGGGGGATAATTAAAAATAAAAAATAAAGAATGCGAATAGAACTCTACTCTAGTCAATGTAGAGGTAAACTAAGTAAATATTAAAACATTCATCTTATTACCTTATGCAATATTTGTCTACCAAATTGAAGAATAAAAGTTAGGAATACTTACCTTGAATTGAACCTCTCATGCCTTAATATCTCCATTATCTAATGGTGATTTCTAAAAGGTTATTATGGATTTATAAGGATCACACTATAAAAATTAGGTCTATACTAAAAAACTCATACTTTTCATCCAACACTTTCCCACAAGACAAGCTTCTTTCCTTCCATGGAAAGAGCTTAATAAATAATACTTAATGTATAGATAGTAGAATCGACAGATCTAACAATGTGAAAATTAATGTTCCCCTCTATTGTAATAAAGTGAAGGGGGAATTTATAACAAAGGATTTACCCTAAACATCCTTGGAATTTAGATAAAAAGATCAACTGAATTGATCTTGTTAAGTGAAAAAGATAGTTTTTAGGTATTAAACTATGTCAATTAGACTGATGTAGTTCCATAACATGTGCTCAATCCATAACAAGATAGACCTAGCCAAAATCATAGGAAAATGAAGAAAAGGGTAGTATGCTTAGTCAAGAGATATTTAGGAAGGTGAATCACTTAGAGAGATAGATAAAACTAATTTGTAGTGGTTTTAGGTAATTGTATAGGGACCAAGAATCTTGAAAAAAACCAAAGGTCTATCCACCCCTTTCCTAATTCACCTTTTAAGGTATGCACTTAAATATATTGAAACTTGATAGATTATTAATAGAGAGAAAACATCAATAAATGATAATGTTTAAAAATATTGTGTGCATACATATATCCCAATCAAAACTCATCATGTATCATGTAGTTGTAACATGGGATGGTGATTTGAGAAAGAACATAGCAATGAAAAATGTTGAGCTAATAAATTTTAGTAAATAAATGAAAGTAAAAAATTTAAAAATAAAAACCTTAATTTACCTTATTGTTTTGGAATGGATGTTGTGCAAAAACGTAGGTGGAAGAGGCATCCAATACATGGTACATTAGCCAATCCAAAAAAATAAGTTAAAATTCTAATATTTTCAAAAAAATTGGGATAAATATAGAAAACATATCTACATTATTAGGATTCCATAACTTTTTGTGATTTAGAAAAAGAGATGTAAAAACATAGTTATGATGAAAACATGATTTTAAGAAAATAATTATTAGCTAAAGAATTTATAAAATTTAAATTAAATAAAATTTTAAGTATTCATTTGTAACGTTACTATTTTGAGAAACCAGAGCTCAGTGTGACCTAGATGAGTGATGTAAGAGATGATGGCATGGATGTGAGGAGCACAAGGAAGAGGATGCATTATATCTATTATGATAATTATCTAGGTATGTCATATATTGAATTCAATTTTTTATAATTTTTAATTGTAAAATGAGATAAATTTGGAAAACTAGGTATCAGGGTAACAATATATAGTGGAATTTACCCCAAAAATTTGGGGTAGAGTAGAAATCAGGATAAAAAATGGGTAGGGGTCAAGGAGGGTCAATAATGCATAGGTAATTAGTGACAAATGTGTTTAAAATTATCACAATAAATAAATGGCATCATCTAGGTTGACATAGTTTTATATCAATAGGTTGATGTTAGTGGTTGATTGCATAGTATTAGGCTAATCGAGTTAGTTAATAAATGGCCAACTACATGTATCTAGGCTGATCTAGTGTGATAGTGTATATGTGTCTAAATGAATATATACTATTTGATTTAGTAAGGTATTTAGGTGGCCAACTACATATAGTGAATGTTTGACTATGTTGGTTTAGTGGCTAACTTTGTATTAAGTGGCTGATGTAATAGGGTTATCTGGTTGAGTGCATATCAAGTGGCTAATATTGTTATATTAAATGTACAACATCATATAAAGTAGATGATGTAGTTACAATAGCTAGCTAAATTCATATAAAGTAGTTTATTTATTTATATTATTTGGATTTTTTTGTATGAAGTGACTAATGTAGTTTGATTTTGATAGTGACTAACATAGTTAGATACCTAACTAACTAGTAAAAAGTATATTCCTAGCTGACATATTTAGTTATGTGGCTGAAATATTGTAAAATGTTATAAATGAGACAATATATTTTGATTGAGTAGTTAATTTTTATTTTATTACATGTATTATTTAATTTTTTAAGACAATTTATTGATTATATGATACAGAGAGGTAATACATGTTTTATTTTTTGATATTTTACACATATGACATGTACTCTAGCAATTGGTAGATGTAGTTTGGTACTATATTTATTAGATAAATTAGCATTCTATGATTGAGGATAGCTAATAAAATTTGGGTTTGGAGGTATTATATATATTTGTTGCATTCCCTTGAGTCTTGACTTAATCACCATGTTCTTAGGGACATGGGAGCATCTAAACAACACATTTAATTAGGTGGTGGATGGGGATACCATTAAGGTAGATGTTACCCTAAAGGATGTCCTTGCCATATTATAACTTTATATTATAGGGTTACATTTTATTTATGATACTCTCGAGATGGATGTTGAGAGACAAACCTTGGCCGTATGGAGAATTGGTTTGGAGAGATATTTTAGTGGTTTTTAGGTGCATTTGTTCGATGTATATGTGTCAGCCATTTTAGATATTTGAAAGCCCTTTATTATCCTTATGACATCTCACATTTTCTATCACAATTTATATGGGAATGTTTCATCATATGTGGTTACCTTGTTTCATTTGATATTAAATCAAGGCACTATGTATAATCTAGGGTTAGTGATATGGATGAAGTTAATGTATGATATGTATAATAACCTTTCATGAGGGTCGATAACTATGGGACCAATGATTTTATTAAGTAATTGTATTTATGAGAGATTTTATATGTATCATCCTTTGGGATTACCCCATACTATAGATGATAGTTTATCTCATGTTTTGAGATGAAGACAAGACCATGTACTATTAGTTATACCATATGCCCTAACATTATAGATAGTCACCTAAGGAGTAATTATTTAGAAACAATATGTGGGTATTATAACTAAATGGACTTCTTGGTTGAGTGTGTTTTAGGGACTAGGTCATGCGTGTATTATTGGTAACTATACATGGTGGGTGGAGCCACATCCTATTACTCACTTACCATGTAAATTGGATTTACCACCTCTAGCATCACCTATAGCAATGTCTAGATATTATGCATGGATTTTTAAAGATCATCAAGGTAGTGGAGGTGTAGGAATGCCTATGGATGTGCTTGTTATATGACCTCATTAGGTGAGACATTGGAGAAGATGACGATGATGGAATCATAGAAAGGTGAGAGAAATTGAGGATGAGGTAAAGGTGAAAGTGGAGGAAGATGTATAGGTGGATATTATTCTAACATAATAAGCTTTGTATTTACCACCATGTCCACCATGATAATAACACAAATATAGATAAGTGTAGGTGTAAGTGGAGGAGGATTTATAGGCAAAGATATCAAAGCATTAAGATCATATAACATAACTTGTAGAGAGTAGGAATATAGAATGGAAGATTTATATTGGACTATAACATGCTCATGTTATCTAGCCTAATTTTATGACACCATAGAGACATTCCCATAATGAGAAAGATGATATAGAGGCAATTGTTAGTGAGTTATTTGTGTTTTAATATGTAGCTAATGTTTATTATGTTGTGGATAGGTAGATATATATTTGTTTATATAGATGATTATATATATATATATATTTGTGTTTTGTTTATAGTTTATTAGAGGGGTTTAGATGGTTACCGATAGTGCAAGTAACACATCATGATATTTTAGATGGTATTAGTAAATCATGATACTACATACATGATCGATCCTATTGTAAATTTTAATCCTAATTGTGCTAGTTATTTTTGATTGGTTAGTGAAGTTTCATGATAGCTACATAGATGAGGAGATAAAATACATCTATATTTACCACCAAGAGTGGGAGATGGGGTTTTGAAAGCATACAAGGCATTAGATGAAGAGTGGACCACCCATTTGGATACATCTAGAGAGCTATCATGTGTATAGGTCTAAGTGGAAACTTTATAGGGATATATTCAGTACCTACATACATGGATATAGTCATTACAGCACACCATTAGAAGTGGGTAGTCTTAGGGATTGATGGGTAGTGTAGCCCATCTACAAAATAGGCAAAGTGGACCATAGTTGTAAATTTGAGATTGTATTATGCTAGTAGAATTTTATTGTGTTCTATCAACCAATGTGTGTGTGTGTGTGTATTTTGTCATGTCTCATGATTTTTATGGATGTAAGTATTTTATTTTTATCATATGTGTTTAATTTTTGATATAGGTTATAATAAAATGTATGATGTATAATTGATTATTTTCTAGTAGTTGTGAATAAATGCATGGTTAAAAATAATGATAGAAAATGTAAAATGTAAAAATTGAAAATAAAATACACTACATCTCATGGAAAATTAAAATAATAGGAAAAATTAGATCGTGTTGGGAAGCATGTAAAACATACAAAAATGATATTAAAAATGAAAAAAATGTAAAACGTACTAAATCATGTTGGGAAGCATGTAAAATATAGAATAACTAAAGTGAAAATGAAATGGAATTTAAAACACACTAAATAATGTTGTGAATCGTGTAAAACATCAATGAATTATGAAAAATGAAATGAAATTAAAAAAACACTAAATCATGTTTGGAAGTGTGTACAAAAAAACATAAAATAATTTGAAATGTAAAAAAAACTAAATCATGTTGGGAAGAATGTAAAACAAAAATAATGACCTTGTTAAAAATAAAATTTAAAATAAGATATGCAAAGTAAAAATAACAAGTGTAATGACAAGTGGAAAATTTAGCATATGTATTAATCACTAATTTAAAAAAAGTATAGTTATTTTCTGACTAAACATGTTATGGAAGTTGAGGATACTTTGTGAGGAAAGCTTAGTCCTATCTAAGGTCTTATACTAAAACTCACAAAGGGTAAACCAATGAGGTGAATGATAATATGATGTTTGTGAGGAAGGCATCATCTTATCCAAGGTCTTACATTGTAACTCACAAAATGAGAACTAAAGGGGTATAATCAATGAGGAATATTTGGAATTTAATGAAAAAAGAAGTGGAAAAATCATGACTTAGGCATTTTCAATAATCTTTAGTAGGCATGAGACATACTAATAAAATAAGTGCTAAGAATTGATTGGATGTCAAATTTATAAGATATGTGTTCGTAGTAGACACAAAACATTGTAGTTGAATAAATGTAATAATAATATTAACTCATTAATATTATATATACATGAAAATTAAAATGGGACTACCTTTTCATAGCGTGTTCCCCATTCCTTATGAACCCTTATAGAGCCATCAGTCTACTATGATTATTAAGTACTTTTGTGAGAAATTATGTATCACTATAGTGAAATTTGAGATCTCCTATCCAAGTCTACTGGCCTACTACACCCCCAATGGACCTCACCTCTATCATGAGGAAAACTACAGGGTTTGAGCTTCAACTAGAAATAGGAGATGTGTTAATATATGAATCACATCTTTTAATGTGATTTTGACTTTTGAATGGTTATTTTTACATTTTTATCATTTCCTTTTATTTAAATTATTTGTATTTTAACTTTTTATGTATTTTTATATTCCTCCTTTGTATGGATTTAGGATAACCAAACATGAGGCATAATAGTGACAAATACATATAAGCTTTAGGTCTTAATTATAAGATACAAAATACCTAGATATTTTTTTAGCTTGTTAAATAATTATACTTGCCCATAAAAAAGTATGTGATCTCAAGACTAATCATATGCATGATTAGTATAAAGGGAAAACTAGTATGAAAGTGAAGACCATATAGATATGTGCATGTAGTGGTACAATGCAAAATATGCTTGTCAGTTGATCATATGGTAAAGATAGGATATTAGAGAGTGTGGGTTAGAAACCATATCGTAAGAATAACTATTTGATTCTAATAAATGATGTTAAAAATATAAAAATAAATCATCCTAAATAAAGATATATAAAAAAAATGAAAATAAAATGAATCCATGAAACATTTCCAAGTGATAAGTGAAACTTAGGATCAATATATATTCATAAATCAAATCCAAATCATATGAAACTGTAATAAATAATGTCATGAAACACCATGATGTGTTTGAAAGTAATGATAAATTTTATGGTAAACATCATCTATAACATCTAATACATCATTGTGTAATTATATTTAGACTTTAATCAAGGTCTCATCAATCTTTGTAGATATTTGTGAAAAGACTTCCTAACACACCATCTTTATTAAGAAAGTTGGTATGCTATAAGAAGAATGATGTTATTGGGATAGTTCCTATAATGTATACTTAATGCAAAGAAATAAAGTCAAGTTATGATGAACATCCTATATTTGTGATTGAATTTGGGTTGTGGAGAAGGGTGATCCTTTGTCTTTGAATGTCTTTGAGTATGCGGTTGAGATGATGAAGGCACAAGCCATGTAAAATCATGAGAGTGATTTTATAACACTCGACATATATATAATGTGTATTACACTATTACTAAATATATTAAACTTCCCCATATTTAGGGATGTATCCTAGAGGTATCTTAGGAGGAGGTACACTCTTGTATGTATTTTGTGCCTTCTATAGATGAAGTGTATCAATGTACTACTAAAGATGCCAACAATGAGTAGAATAATGCCTACATGTTCCATAAAAGTAGCAAGTATATATAGGAGTTGAATATGAAGGTTATATATCTATATTAAAATTAGAGCCTAAGGCTTATTTTTATGGGTGTGTGCAATAATATTTAGCCTAATGACTAATAATTCTATGTAACTCATACTATGGGTCATCTACCCATCATGTTGGTAGAGGATCAAGCTTATGTAAATTTATTATTCAATCACCAATATAAGGATAACTTAGAATAGGATTAGTATTGGGCTAGGATACTTCAATAAGTGAGCTCAAAATGAGTTAGCGTAGTGTAGTTGAAATATCTAAAGGAAGTGAGCTAGAATGATTTGAATATCTACTGAACCAGTAAAGTCCTATCATACCATGGTCAAGAAGCTTAATTTGAATGGGAGTAGTAGTTATTGAAGGAGATATAGTTTATTAGTTCTCCATATCAGACCTGTGAACATCATAATAATAATAATAACTAATAGCAACTACTAGATAATTAACTACAAGAATATAACTAAGAGAATGTTGTAAATAAGAATGATATCTAAATATCTCTGCATTTTTAGATTGAAAAAATCCAACTAAAAAAGTATCATATAATTAATATCCATCAATGTATTTAGGAATGTGAAGATCAATAGTACATGTGTTGATGATTTTATTAATCAAAAAGGTATGATGACTAGAGTGTTTAGTTTTTTTATGGAGATCAAACTTTTATCTAGTGGTTTTTTTATGAGATTGAGGTCATAAACAAGGAGGTAAATTATTTATAATGTGAGGAAAGTGATCAAAAGTTTTTATTTTCAAACTGATCTCATCAGGTTCACCATCATCTAAGTCTAAGAGACTAGGTGGTATGTTGCCTCTTAATATAGGGTGACCATTGTAACCTCTAGTAGAGTTGATGGGGTAATTAAACCATTGGGATTCATGAAACATTATGTGAGGTAAAAGTTTGAGGATAGGTATTTTAAAAACACCTCATTTTTGGAATTGTTCAAAATTTCAAGGATTGATATCTTTTTGAACCCTATATATATAACATTTATATGGAAAATTAATACATTGGCATGCTGAAGAGGCTATGGCTCTTGTGTGATGTGTCCAAGGTCAATAAAGTAGAATGTTATAAGAAAGTGGGAAAATAAATATCATGAGTTTGGTATGCATCATGACAAGGGAAACTATGATAGGAAGCCAACCACACTCTAAATGATGCATTTGTATTTTATCGTATCCTTGACATGTACTTTGAGTAGATTTGAGATTACATTTGGGATATCCAAGTTTTTTAAAATAAAATCAATGGAAGACAATAAAGTGCATAAACATTCATCAATTAATGACAATTTAATTTGGATATCTCCTATTTGGATGTTAATATAAAATGGAGGATCATCCACATGAAGAAACATCTCATAAAAAATCATTAAAGTGATAGGGAATTTGAGTGAAAGATAAGTTTCTACCATTTCATCAACATGGATAGACATTTATTCACACTAATAAAGAATGTTATCATCAAACCTTGAAAAAGTAGATTCTTGCCTCATATGTGAGGGATGAGGGATGTTTATTTTGAATAAAAGTTACATTAGATGATTATGATTATGAGAAGTTACCATGAGTTACAAGAAAGGGATTTGATATAGGAAATGTGAAAGTTTAGTTATATGATCCTATTCATCATATCCTATTAGAATTTTATTATATAAAGGTGTAAAGTGTTGAAGTAAATCCTTTGAGAGAGTATTAGAAGTAAATTTAAATTATTGTTGATAAGGTGTATTCGATTGGGATTTAGTAAATGTGGAGTGACTGATTGTATTTGATTGTTTTGATGTGGTTGAATCATTGGTTATGTTTTATTAATGAGAGGAAATGTTACTAGTTATGAAAGATTTTAGGATTTCTAAGTGAGGTGTCTTAGTTAAAAGGGGATTAGAATTTATATTGATAGTATTTGAGTTATTATCTAACTATATCCTTGGATTTGAACTTATGAGTTTATTAAATTTATTGGAATTGGTTATGTGTGCCCCAATTATGTGAGATGACATGGGTAATAATATTGAATAGTATAAAAAATTGGCAAATTATTTTAGTTAGAATCTAGATAAGGATTAGCAAAAAAACTACTATCTTCATATTATTCATATTAACAACATTGTCATCATGCATGTTAGTATTTGGATCCAAAGAATTTTTAACATTATTGGTAGTGGGTGTTCAATTAATGTTATGTTGATTATTAGGAAGGGGATCCTTGTAAATAGATAAATGAGAATTTACTTGATTAAGGGATTCATGTTTAGTTTTTGTTTCATGAGGATTAGTTTCTACTTTATAAGCTTGTTGATGTGTATGTATGAGTGTTTCATGATCAAATTTAGTTCCAAGAAGATAGTTCATAGAAAATTTTCTTAGTTGGTGACAAGTTTCATGAGAATAGACCCAACATGGATGATACCAATAGAATTTTTGTGGATAATACTAGTGTTTAGTAGGGCAAGTAGGATCCATATTTAATGGTGAAGGTTGAAGAAGATGATTTTGAATTTTTATTAATGATAGTAATCAGGGTATACTTTAAGAAACCCCTCCTTTAGAAAAGGTGTAAAAATTTGGCGAAAGGTGTAAAACACCTGACAAAAAAATTTAATTTTTGTGGCAAAAAAATAGTTTACAAAGAAAAAATAATAATCTCCATTGGAGAATCATTCATAGTCTCTCAAACAATGTGTAAAATCTAGGCGAATTGTGTTATTTTAAAACCACAAAAAAATTATACATTGGCGAACAAAAAAAATTAATCATAGTAAAATTTTAATTTTTTGGGCACTGGGAATGGGGTGGGATCGGCTTGTGGCACTTTGCGAGAGATATTTTCATTCTATTCTATCACGCATATATCCCTTCATGCATCCTTCATACCTATTACGATGTTTCCTTGAAATCTTGAAACCCTAAAATATGGCTAAGTTTGAAACCCTTGAAACCCTGGAATCTGACTAACTCTGAAATATGATAGGATCCTCCAAAACCTAGAATTTGCATTATAGCTCCTAGCGGTTCGAAATCCCTCTAAAACATCTTGAAAGTATACAAATAAAATATAACTTAAAGTATAGGAAACTAGATGTCCATTATAAGAAACTAGATGTCCATTATAAATGTTTATTTTATTTGTATATTGTTGGGTTCAGAAAAAAAAGGGTTATTTTATTTGTATACTGTTGGGTTTGGAAAAAAAGGGTTATTCAGTCAACTTTATTTTATTTGTATAATGTTGGGTTTGGAAAAAAAGGGTTAATTGGTCAAGTTTGACCGCACAAATTCGGTCCATGCCATTTGTTCAGTTCAAACCGAACATCAGCCATGTTCGGTCGAACATGGTAACTATGATTGAATGTCTCATTGCTATTTCCTTGAATTCAAATTTATACATATTACAAATGAAAGTGTGTTCATGAAACGAGCTGACTCCTCCACTTCCCATAACATGAAACCCAGTGAACATTCCACAATAAATGTTACCTGGTCAGCTGCGTGAAAGGCGAATATCGCCAGGGAAAAACTCAAATGTAACATTTGCCTTGGAGATTACAATGCTAGGCAACTAGGTAAACCCAACAAATTTTGGCGACCAGGAAACCATGGAAGGGCTCAGAAATTGCCAAAAATAACACTGGCATAATGTCAAATTCGCCAAAATATGAAAATTTGCCACTATATTATTCGCTGATAGTAATTTAAGGATGTATACATTATTTAACTCAAAAAATGTAAAACTAAGATGAGAATTATTGGATATTGGTGATAAAAAGATAAGATCTATTGGATTACTTGGATAAATGGCTTGAATGGTGTGTATGGAATCATAAGTATCAACAACATCATCATTGGTCGCATGTCTATTTTTAGCTTTCATAATCATTCAAGTCCCTATGAGAGGGTATGAAGGATCAAATTATCATATACAAAAGACTTAATGTTTAGCTTGGTTGAGGGATTATTATAAATATTTTAGAAACAGAATCCTCACATGATATTATAATCTAGAGTGAAAATCCTTAGTAAATAAGTGAAAAAAATATCATTTGACATGTTATGTTTAGCTTTTTTAGATGAGGCTTTTCACCATTAGATGAAGAGTTGGGTTGTTTTGGATTATAATTATTTATAGTAGATAAAATGAGCTAGGTTATTTTAAACAAGATCATTAGTTTGTAATTATTGAATTAATGCATTGACTAAATATTTCCCACTAAATATAAAATGAATTTAGAGTTGATTATACCAATCTAAAGTGTCATGTGATGATTTTTAGATAAGATTTGGGTGGTGATGAAAGCATTGAGTTTAACCCTATCTTTGTATAAGTTTCCAAAAGCTTTCAAATGTAAGGCTAGATCAATGGATCCATTATAAGTGATAGTGGGAACTATTCCACCTATTTCAATATTTATAATTTTAGGAATTGAAGGTTCATTTTTTATGTGGTTAATAACCTTGTTAAGAAGTGGAAGTTGTGGTACCATGTGTATCTCTAGGGAGTGGGAAAGCATTAGGATTTTTCACTCCCCATTGTCTAGGTTTAGGATGAGTTTGTAAAGTCATTTGTTAATTTTGAATTTGTATCATTTTATTGGAACTATTAGTTTTAAAAGTATCCATTTGATTTAGTGTTTGTAATAATTTTTTATTAGTGTTAATGGTATTGTTGACCATTTTTTTCCCAACAGGCTAAAAATTGGTCCCCTTCTTTCCCTTTTGTTATAGGCCAATTCAATTTTTTTTTATTTTGCACTAGTCTAGGAATTTCTACGGACTCTGCAAGTTTTCTACGGACTTCACAAGGATTTCTACTAACCTTGCAAGGTTAGTCTTTTGGTGCATGAAGAATCAGTTTAGAGAGTGCTAGGTTTTTTTTAGCAAGGTTTTTTTGGGCTCTTGTTTGAAGAACATCACAATGAAGGTTGGCATCATTGAACCCTTGAACCATTGAATCGGTTCAATCCCTTGGTTCAATTCAGTTGGTTCAATGCTTTACCTTGGTTTAACACATTGGTTCAATGCTTTAGTTCAATCACTTTGGTTCAATAGAATGGTTTAATCACTCAGTTCATCAGATGGTTCAACGAGCTTGGTTCAACGCTCAATTCAAAGGCTCAGCTCAAAAAATGTTTGAACTATTAAACTGGTTTAATGGATTGGTTCAATGGTTGGTTTAAGTGAATGGTTCAAAGGCTTGGTTCAATAAGAAAGTGGTGCACAGTGTTGAACCATTGAACTGTTAAACCATTGAACCATTTTTGGTTCAATCGGTCGGTTCAATGGCTTGGTTTAAGGGAGTGTCCTAGAGCCAAAAGACAAGTGCCCTTGCAGAGGGTAGGGAGTACTTCAAAGGCGGCCAAAGGATTTCCAAGGACATGAAAAAGACTTAAGGCTTTGAATTCCTTTGGAATTTTTGTCTAAAGGAATTCCTTCAGACAAAAAGTTTGAAGGAATTCAGTGGAAAGCTGTAGCCAAAGAACCTAAAGACAAAAGGACAAAAGAATGAGACAATTCTTGTGGACCTTTTATTTGTGAGAAAATTATCTGCAAGAAAAGTCCACAGGAAGAAATCTGTAGAAAAAGCTTGCAAAATTTGCTAAGGATGGTGACATCCTAAAAACTGTCAATTTTAAAGAGACAAATTAGCTATTGGTTTTCAAATTGTGACGGCCCTGACAACATCAAATTTTACACCAAGAAAGCTATAGTGTGGAAGGTACCAAGTGACAACCACAAAGGACTTTAAAATACATTTTTAGGAGCAGAAAAACATGCCATGCATCCCTTACAAGGCTCAGTGAAAGACAACAAGTGTTAAACATCCACAGTCCCTCTCTTGTCCCATGGAGAAAGGTGGTGGGCCTTGACAAACTATTAAGGAGAGCATGGGCTGCCATGCATTGGCATCCATGTTTCAAATTGCCTCATGAGTTTCAAGGTGATGGGTGCACAGACACCAAACTTTGCAGGAATGAATAACCATTGGTTTTCAAACAAATGGCATGAACCCAAAGGAATTCAAAGACTAAAGTCCAAAAATCCAAAGAAATGATAGAGGTAACCTGAGAGACAAAGGGGTATAAACTGAGAAGACAACACAAATGGCAAAAAGGAGGTGAGTTATATCTATAATTGAAACAGTGTCTACCAATTGATTACCTAGAGGCATGAACAGGTGATGAATGACACAACTCATCTTCCCCATTCTACATTAATGAGCAGGTAAGCCACAAAATGCCTTAAAGGAATAGTCTTTTGTAGACAAATAATGTGGCCCATAATTTCACCTTAAAGTAAGGGGCTGACATAGAATTACCTTTGAGCAGTTTTCCTCTTCCCAATGTCTAGAGCACACATGGGTCATTTGTAAAAAGGGTACCAAAAGGCCTCCTTTCTTCCTCTATATATTGTAGACTTGTCATTTTGAAAATGGGATCTTTCACATTTGTAAGGTGAAGCTCTGGCAAATTTTCACTTGAAATCAATAAATGCATTTTTACCTCTATTATGGTTATATATCTTTGTGTGTGCCTGAGTGTCAATTTGTGTTTAGTCATTTCTTCTTAATGCTTCCATGGGTTTAACACCAACAAACCTAGTGTCTATAAGGTGCCATTCTTGTAGGTGACAAGGAGAGCTATATTTGGAAGTGCAGAGATAGAAGAAGCTACTATACAGTGTGCCTTTCGACAACACCTTTGGTGAGTCTCTATTTTTTGTATGTTCTATTAAAGCCTCCCTATTAAGCTTCCTGTAACTTGGTCCTTCTACCAATTTGAAGTGTACGTATGTGTTTATCTAGCTTCAAGGGTGAGTGTGAGTAGGTCAAATCACCTGGTACATCACCTCTTTTAGAGTAGTTTTATTTTCCTATAATCCTTCTTCCTTTTCACCCCCATTATATATCTATATACCTGTATTAGCACTTATTAGAACAACTCAGATGCATTTTAGGGAGCTATCCCTTACCTAAAGACTCTTCCCTCCAGCTTTTCTAGTCCCAAAAGTGAGAGGGGAGTTTCCATTATTGCGTGTGGAAAGGTAGGAGCTCGACCTCCTGCCCCAAGTGTAATCCACTGCATCAATAGTTTTTGGCACACCCAGTGGGACTCAGGCTTTTTACACTTAGTAAAAGTTTTAGGATTGATGCTAGTCTCATTGCAGTAAAATCAACCATTTTTATCATCTAGTGACTTCACTGGTAAGAACATCAGTCTTTGGTTAGGGATCAGTCTGATATCCTATGCCTAAAATCACCACATGATCTGCTAATAAGGGTGTCCCTTTTGAATTCATTAAACTACCTCTCAACTTAGCAAAGTGACTGAGGTTCAAAGGGACTCATCCTTATTTAGTGAGTCATCTTCCTAGTCTGGCTACAAGTGCTTCCTTCACAAGAGAAGTACCTCATTTGAATCCCCTTATAGCTATGGCATTACCCTTTATGACCTTTCATGGTCAGAGTCCCTTGAACCTCTAGAATTATGACCCAATTCCAAGAGTGGTCCTCAAAAGTGTGCCTCCCTTAAATGGAGAGGGGCCTGTTACATCTATTGAACACATCAAAAATATTGCTAACCTCTACAATATTCACAATGTCACTGAGGAGAATATTGCAATCAGATTGCTGGCATTATCTTTCAAGGGCAAGGTTCTAGACTGGTATGGGACTTTACCCATGAATTTAGTTGATTCTTAGAATGGATTGGGCATCCTCTTGATGATCTGATTTGGGGAGAAGAGACACCACCTCTCACTTGTCAAGCAGCTTACTACAATGAAAAGATCTCCACGTGAATACATGTAGGATTTCAACACTCAGTTTCAAAAAACATGGGATAGAATTCCCATTTTAATAAGGCCAACTCTAAGCTATGATTTCCTTTATTACTTAAGAGCGTTAAACATTGATATCAATATTATGATACAGTCCATGGGAGGACATGTGCGACCTGCCACCTATGACATAGCTATAGTGGCTAAGAATTGCCTAGTGTAAGCTAGGAAGATAGATCCTAGACCCCATATGCCATTTTTCCTTTAAATGCTGCCTCTAATTTAGACCACTGCTCCCACATTAGCTCTTCTACCTAGCATATAAAAACTAGCCACCACTCCATCCAATGAGCTTCATGAAGTTAAGAGTTTGTTGCAAAGTATGTTAAATGAACTTGTGGCTCTTAAAAGGTAGAAAGCTCAAAGCAACTAATCAAACCAAGGATAACAGCAGTATGGTCAAGCTCTTAGACCCCCTTTACAAAATCACAATCAAGGACAAGATCAACTTACTCAGACCAAACCCTTTCAAGGCTACAACCCATGCACCCCTTCATCATCTAAGGTTATGGTGCCTATTCAAAACAATCTGGTGTAAGAACAACCAAGTTGTTCAACCATGGGATATGGTTAAGAGTAGGCTTTTTATATAAATAAAATGCCAAGTCACTACACCAATGTAAAAGATGATTAGGCAGCCACCCATTCCCAAGGATTTGAGGCTTTAATGCAACCCAACACGAGCAATAGTCAGATTCAGCCTGATTTTACTCTTATGAATCACCTAGAAGGTGAGTTCTGTGTAATCAATTATGTGGGCACTATGGGAAATCAGGGTGACTATGTCGCAATCAACACAAGATCCAAAGGGAGAGCTATGGAAGAATCTCAAGAAGCTATTCAAATGTCCACACCATCTCTTCCACCATAGGTGAACCAGAAATTCCCAAATTTTAGGTTGTCAGTCATACCTTTAGCTCCCCAGCCTATGCCTCAAAAGGCTGTAAGTGACCCCAAAGAAAATATGGAAGGGAGCAATACTCTAATCAATGCGGTAGACTAAAGAAGCTACACATAAATATTTCCTTATGGGATCCATTATCAATATTGGGTGTGCCAGATGAAGGAGATGTTAGAAGCTTTCCCTTTGATATAGGAGGGAATCAAAAATACCTAGTTAGTTGTATATAGTAGTTTGCTTTTAGTTTTCTTTCCCTATTTTCCCTAAGTGTTGTTTGCACAAGTAGTTTTCTTAGCTTTGTGTGTGTTTTCATTTCTTTTTGAGGTAAATCTTCGTGATTGGTTCTAGAATTTATTGGAGCTATGGTTGATCTTTAAGTTACAATCTAAGTGTGTGCCCAATGGATTTTGAGGCAACTAGTTTCTAAGCATAGCAGGCATACTTCCCCTGGGAGTCACCAATTTGTTGACCATTTTTTGCCTAACAAGCTAAAAATCAGTCCCCTTCTTCCCTTGATGTTCTAGGCCAATTCATTTTTTTTATTTTGCACAAGTCCAAGAATTTCTATGGACTCTACAAGTTTTCTATGGACTTCACAGGGACTTCTATGAAATATATAGGGTTAGTCTTTTGGCACATGAAGAATCAGTTTAGAGAGTGCTGGGTTTTTTTTAGCAAGGCTTTTTTGGGCTCTTGTTTGAAGAAAATCACAAGGAAGGTTGGCATCATTGAACCCTTGAACCATTAAACTAGTTCAATGCCTTGGTTTAATGCCTTGGTTCAATTTAGTTGGTTCAATGTTATGGCTCGGTTCAATGCATTGGTTCAATGCTTTGGTATAACTGCTTCAGTTCAATTAGATGGTTCAATCACTTGGTTCATCAGATGGTTTAATGAGCTTGGTTCAACGCTTAGTTCAAAGGCTCAGCTCAAAAAATGTTTGAACCATTGAACTGGTTCAATGGATTGGTTCAATGGTTCATTCAAGAAAATGGTTTAAAGGCTTGGTTCAATAAGAAAGTGGTGCATAGTGTTGAACCCTTGAACCCTTGAACCATTTTTGGTTCAATTGGTCGGTTCAATGGCTTGCTTCAAGGGAGCGTCCTAGAGCCAAAAGACAAGTGCCCTTGTGGAGGGCATTTCTAAGTCCAAAATCCCTTATGGAGGGTAGGGAGCACTTCAAAGGCAACTGAAGGATTTCCAAGGACATGAAAAAGACTTAAGGCTTTGAATTCCTTTGGACTTTTTGTTCGAAGGAATTTATTCAAACAAAAAGTAGGAAGGAATTCAGAGGAAAGCTGTAGCCAAAGAACCTGAAGACAAAAGGACAAAAAATAAGACAATTCTTGTGGACTTTTTGTCCATGGGAAAATTATCCATGGAAAAAGTCCATGAGAAGAAATTTGTAGAAAAAGCATACAAAATTTGCCAAGGATGGTGATGTCTTGAAAACCAAAAATTTTAAGGAGACAGATTAGCCATTGGTTTTCAAACTGTGATAGGCCTAAGAACAACAAATTTTACACCAAGAAAGCTAGAGCATAGAAGGCACCAAGTGGAAACTATGGAGGACTTTGAAATGCTTTTCTAGGAGTAGAAGAACATGCCACACATCCCTTGCAAGGTTTGACGAAAGCTAACAAGTGTCAAATGTCTGTGGTCCCTCTCTTGTCCCACAAAGAAAGGTGGTGGGCCCCAATGAATTGTTAAGGAGAGTGGGAGCTGCCATGTGTCAGCATCCATGTGTCAAAGTGCATCATGAGTTTCAAGGTGATGGGCACGCAGATGTCAAACTTTGCAGGAATGAATAACCTTTGGTTTTCAAACAAATGGCATGAACCCAAAGGAATTCAAAGACTAAAGTCCAAAAATCCAAAGAACTAGTAGAGGTAACCTAAGAGATGAAGGGGCAGAAATTGAGAAGGCAGCCTAGATGGCAAAAAGGAGGTGAGTTATATGTATAGTTGAAACAGTGTCTGCCAATTGATTACCTAGAGGCGTGAATAGGTGATGAATGGTGCAACTCATCTTCCCCATTCTACATTAATGAGCAGGCAAGCTATGAAATGCCTTAAAGGAGTAGTCTTTTGTAGACAAATGGCGTGGCCCATAATTTCACCTTGAAGCAAGGGGCTGACATAACATTACCTTTGAGAATTTTTCCTCTTCCTAATGTCCAAAGCACACATGGGTCATTTGTAAAAAGGGTGCCAAAAGGCCTCCTTTCTTCCTCTATATATTATAGACTTGTCATTTTGAAAAGGGGATCTTTCACATTTGTAAGGTGAAGCCTTGGAAAATTTTCACTTGAAATCAATAAATTCATTTTTACCTTTATTATGGTTAGATATCTCTGTGTCTACTTGAGTATCAGTTTGTGTTTAGTAATTGCTTTCATAGGTTTAACACCAGCACACCTAGTATCTATAAGGTGCCATTCCTATAGGTGATACGGAGATCTATATTTGGAAGTGTAGAGACAGAAGAAGCTACTATACAGTGTGTCTTTCCATAGCACCTTTGGTGAGTCTCTATTTTCTATGTGTTCCATTAAAGCCTCCCTATTAAGCTTCCTACAACCTGGTCCTTGTGCTAGTTTAAAGTGTATGTATGTGTTTTTTTGGCTTCAAGTGTGACTATGAGTAGGTCAAATCACCTGGTGCATCACCTCTTTTATATTAGTTTTGTTTTCCTATAATCCTTCTCCCTTTTCACCCCCCCCCCACATTATATATCTATATACCTATATTATCACTTATTGGAACAACTCAAATGCATCAAAGGGAGCTAGCCCTTACCTAGAGACTCTCCCCTCCAGCTTTGGTAGTCCCACAGTTGAGAGGGGAGTTTCCATTATTGCGTGTGGAAAGGCAGGAGCTTGGCCTCTTACCCCGGGTGCAATCCACTGTGTCAACAGATATTTTGACTAGTAGAATTAGCCTGAGATGCACTAATGTGTTAAGAGGCATTGATAGTTTGAGATGTAGTAGTAGATTTATATTAAGTCATTTTTTATGTACTTGACAATTAGTGTGAATAAGTCATGGAAGATGAAGTTGTTTGAGTATAAGAATTAAACAGAGAGGAGAAGGGTGTGATAGAAGTCATATAATGACTTGCCACAAATTATATAACAAATCTAGGTGAAGGTGAATGGGGTTATATCTAATGTGAGGTCCCATCATGAGGTTAGAACTTACGATGGGATCCTTACCCTAATGTTGAGGGTTTTAATTGATGAAAATGATAATTTTAGTCATATACTGAAGATCACTTCTATCCTCTATCATAGGTAGGAATAAAAGATTAAGATCAGTATAATGGGGAGGAGTCCCATAATTAATTCTTCTAGTAATAACATAGATGTTTCTAAGATCAAGATTATCTACCACATGATAAAGAATATGTGTCTTAGAGGCTTTATGAGGATTAGTAAGACTCATCATATTAGACTGATTTGTTTGTGCAACTTCATCAAACAAATGTTGCATGATAAAAAAAACCATTTAGACACTTACTAGAGAATTGAAAGTCTAAAGGTTGAAAATAAATGAGATCAAACTGATCAATCTAGTTATACTAAAATTATTATCTAAGAACTTGAAAATAGACTAGATCAAGCTAATTGATCTAGTTGAAAAAATAAGATAACTAAATAATCTATAAATTGACTATGGTGAGATTGTCAACCTAATTGGAAAAATAAGAAAATATTACAAGTTGTAATTGACTAGATCATGTTGGTCAACCTAGTTAGAAAGATATGAAAATAAAACATGTTGTAACTAACTACATCAAGCTAGTTGATCTAGATTGAGTTATAGGAAAATATAATAGGTTGTAAACTAAATATATTGATTTAATTGATCTAGTTGTAAAATTAGTAAAATAGAACAATATGTAAGATGATTAAATCAATATGACCGATCTAGTTTAAAAATTATAAAATAGAATAGTCTACTTGATTGAGCTAGTTGATTTAGTTCTATGGTTAGCAACATTATTAAATTGTCTAAAATTGGGCTTTTTAGTTTTAAATATAGAAATAAGGTTAAACACACATGAAATTAGATCTAGTTGGTTAATCTAGTTAAAACATACATCATAGAAATTATATCCATGCTAACTAATATTGTCTATAATATAACATATAATGGAAAATAATAAACAAAAAAAATGTAATTTAAATGTTAAATAATTATCACAAAATAAGATAAAGATATTTTACTAAAGGTTGTGTTTGAAATGTAGGCTTCTAAAGATATTAGTTTGTCTGTTAGATACTATTATCCCAATGTTTTACAGTGATGACTATTGAGGAAGTACCATTCCCATAGCCTACTAAACCTAGTTTCAAGGGTAAGTTAGAAGTAACTTCTTGGTTTTAAAGGCTAATTGATGCATCAAAAAATCAAAGACATGGTTGGATTCCTAAGGCTTAATACAAAATAAAATCCTAGGTGTTTTTGAAATATCATGAGGTACATGGAAACTAAAGACTATGTTTAGCTATGTACTATGGCTATGAGTATTGGGGTAAACCCCTCAAACTATAATATCTATAAATGATAGACAAGGACTATAAACAAAATATAATGTAGCCCTTGATGATGTTAGAGGTATAATCATTGAGAGGGTGGGTGAATCAATGATGCAAGGTATTTCAAACTTTAATTGCAATCCTTTAAAACTCTTAAAACATGATCACATGCATTCATAAAGCATAAAAGATGTTCATAATAATGAATTAAAAATGATGAATGTTCATACACATAACACAAGATCTATGTGGGAAACCCTCTTGGGGAATAAAACCCACTCTCAAGCCTATAAACACATGGATTACTTGTCCTATAAGATGATCACAACCATGATACCTTTTAGTAAATCACCCACTTCACAAGGAACACCCACCTTTAAGTATGAACAAACACCCATTTCTTATATATGTTGATCACATGCATAATACTTATGGAATCAATAGCTCTAGAACTCTAATTGTAGAACAATCTCATTGGAGAAACAATGTATAACAACTATCTATCACCTTATTCACACATAGTCAAACTTGATCATATAAGAAATTCATCCAAAACACCCTTTTGGATATCTATAGACTTCTCTGCTCATCTTCAATCTATTCTTTACTTTAGTCCATCCATTGAGCACATAATCTCTGATCTCTCTCCTTCATCTCTATTTTTTGTTGTCTCAATTCATGCATATTCAAGTCTAGAAACCATTGCCTTGGTTTCTAATATTTATATAATATTCATGAATATTATATTATTGATCATGCATAATACTTGTCTTCACCCTTAAGATTTCGATCATGCTTAATTTTAGCTCAAATACATTGTCACAGGTCACCCATAGCATCTATGGGTCACACTTAAGTAGCTACCCCTTTTAATTAGGCCTTAGTATGTGATATCCCTCCAAAACAGGAAATATAGCAACACAAAAAACTCTGAACAAGATATAACTTCTGTTGAATAAATTTAGAATGATCACAATAATATAGTCTCTTAATAACAAATTATAGATTGTATCACTTGTCCCTCTAAACTATTACAATTGTAGTCCTTTCTTATGCATATAAATATGAAATACAGTCTTAAAAACCCTGACTTAGCAAAATTGGAAGCAAAAACTAGAAACTGGAAGTGAAAATTGGATTTTGGAAGGTCTCAGCCTGCTGTGTCAAACACACAGTCGCTGGCGTCAGTCGATAAACTGCTGACATCGGTCACTGCAGGTCAACTTTCTACCGACGTCAGTCTTCAGTCGACCGATGTCGGTCACTGGAATCCCTCTGTCTGCCGAGGTCGATTCCTGAGCTGATCTGTATGGACCTGTACAGACTTTGTACGGCCACCAATTAAGCACAACTTCCTTGTTTCAACCCCTGATCTGAAAATATATGTTTCTAACATAGAAGATCTCTAGCTGTATAATTGGTAACTACAAATTCCATCTACAAAAGATGGTGTTAATTCATCCCATAACTGATCCCTCTGTAACAGTGGCATAACCAACTATACCATACTATCAAATGTGTGAGAAGAATCAATCTGGAGACTCAACTCCACTGGTATCCCAAACTCCTTAGAATCAGGTACTCCCATGTCCTGAATATGTGTGTGAGCCTCAACCACATGCTCCTCATAAGCAGCTATAAAAACATACTCATCACCAACACTCAGTGTACTAACATCTGAGTACACCTCCACACTCTGAATGTAAGCATCAGACTCATCCTCACTGTCTAACTCCTGAGTTAGACTCACCTTAAGATAAATCTCATCCACAACATCCTCAACTACTCCTGCCTATGAAGATAATGCAGATAAATCATTACCTGAAGATGTGTTAATATCTCCCTGTACTGGATCAACATGACTGTCTAACTCATCATGCAAGTGGCTACATGTCATAGGGAAAGCACTACGATCCTTGGGCCTATTAATTAAATTCTTTAACCACATACAAGCTCTAGGTGAGACATTTCTCCCTTTTGTCCAGACATACCATAAATCTTTTGCCAAAAGTTTAGAAATTTTATCCTCCTCCTCAAACAAGATTGTGAACATAATAGAGTGCATTGATGCCAATATATTGCTATAATGAAACTCATATAAAATATTCCAAAATATTTTAAACATCATGCAAATTTCACCAATACAACCTACTAACATCATAATGTTTTCAAACCCATACCTTGCAAATATTTCAAGTAATCTTGCCCTCCTTGAGAAATGAGGGTCTCTAATGTTATCCAACTTTTCGAAGCTTTTTACCATGGCATAAAGTACCTCTCTCATAATCTGATCATCATAAAAATCAAAGCCAACTATGATCCTCATGATTTCACTAATGCAAGAGAGGGCTGCAAGTCTTACCACCTCATCATGATGTCTCAATAATCGGGGCTTCACCAATGATTTAAATGCTAGAGATAACGCTCTTTGCATATCATAAGTATTTGATTGCTCCACCTTGCTCAAATAAGTTTCTAACTCCTCCAAAGCTTTTAGAATGTCATCTGCTTGCTGGAATGGATTATCTAACTTCTTCTTCGCATTGTGCATTCTTTCTTCCAAATCTTTGACATCTGTTAAAGCCATACTGATACCCAAGCTACCCAACAGGATGGAAAGACATTAGCTCTGATGTGCCCAATAGGATGGCAGGAATTTGGCTCTGATACCACTGTGATGTCCCTTACTTAGGGCCTCTTTTTGTTTCTACAAAAGCTCTGAACAACTGTAATATCCCCTTCAAACAGGGAATATATAAACTCATAAAGCTCTGATCACAGATACAAACTTCTGTTGAATAAATTTAGAATGATCACAATAATATAGTCTCTTAATAACAAATTACAGATTTTATTACTTGTTCTTCTGGATGATTACACAATTGAGTCTCTATTATACAAAATAAAGAATATTAAAATCCTGGTCTTAAAACCTTGAAGTGTCTCAGCCATTCTGTGTCGACACATAGGCACCGTCGTCGGTCGATATCTCGCCGATGTCGGTCTCTGTCGGTCGGCTTTCTGCCGACATCGGTCTTCAGTCGACCGATGTCGGTCACTAGAAGCCCTTTCTCGGTCGATGTCGGTGCCTGAACAGCTCTGAATGGACCTGTACGGACGTGGTACGGCCACCAACCTATCTCTTCTTAACCCCTGATTCCTGAACACCCTGATCTCATGAATATAGATTCTAACACAAGATCTATCTCTGTATAACTTATTGGATCAAAACTAAATAAAGAAAATACCTGGAAAGCTCTGTGATAAAATTCTGTGTGAAGTTATCTCTCAACCCTAGAATTCTGTGATAACTTCTAGATGAAGCTATCTCTCAGATCTGTATCTCTGTGATAACTTCTGGATGAAACTATCTCTCAATTTGGCAATAAATCAGCTGATATCTCATAGCCTCTAAATCACACACAATGAAGAGGGAACATTCTCCACTACAATAGAATCCTGGAACCCTTGGCTCAGTCTTCACAGAAGAATTTCTTCAAAATCAATATCAATAATCTATGCGTAATGAACAATGGCCTCCATGAGAAACCCTTATACCCTCAAAAAGATATGCTTGCCCTAATTAGGGTTTCTTAAATTAGAATTAGGATTTCTAATTAAAAGTAGGCTAAATAATTAATATTTGATTAAATCAATCAAATACTAATATCTCCCGCAATACATGTCGGATCTACGAACCGATCGAAGCAGGTGAATCAGGGAGTGATTCCGCACATAACCATACCAAAATAAAGGTGCTCCGCTACATATCAAATATCCCTAAAAAGTAGGAGCCCAGGCCAAATGTGTCTGAAATAACCTGAATGAAAATCAAATGTATAAATCTTGTGAATCAAAGTCATGCCAAGCTCCATTATGACCTTCTATCCATCCTATTAGCCTACGAAGGTCGCATAATAGGCTAACCATGAACTCAAAACATGTCAATTAAAAAGGGGACATGACATAGTAGCCCTTATCTATCTCATGATGACCTATCCACCCACTTAGCACTTCAGCGAGTATAAAAAGAACACAAGATCATATAAAACTACATGGGTCCACTCTATGTGATCTCTAAGACATCTTCAACTAATTACTACCACCAAAACATCCTTATTCTAAATCACAATTTCTTGAACTATATTTTATACATAGTAGCACCATGAATGAAAAAACAATCAACTTTAAAGCTCCATAACTTTGTTTATTAAAATATTCTAACTAAATTCATTGGATGCACCTTGGAGTCCTATATAATTTTCCTTTTTACACCATGATCCAGTTTTGCATATATCAAAAGTTATAGCTCTAAAAATATAGACTAGTTTTCCCTCACAAATTGGAATATTTAAATTCCAACAGTCATTGAGCAAACATTAAACTTTAGACACTTTGACTTCATATCATGCTCCTTGGCAATTTTGACCAAAAATGCACTATTGATCTCCTTTGATCAACCTGGTCTTTATCTTTCAATGCTTACCATTGATCCTAAATCTAAGCTCCTATGATTATATCATGTGGTAACTTTGCATGCCTTCTACACACATTGAATCTTTGACTCAACTCACACCATCGATCTTTTGACTACATGATCATCCTCAAACCATTTATCTTCTATCCAAGCTCCATGAAAGTGACACATGTCACTATCACATTTGTTCTTTGACATATTGACTCTTACATGTACCATTGGATCAAGATATCTTATTTAATGTACATGATTAGATCTACTGACTAGTTAATCTTAGAGTTCAATGAATTTAAACCTGATGGTCTTTGGCCCATCACAGTCTGCAAGTGCAACATTATAATTTTTATAACTTGGGCTAGAAAACACTTCAAGAGTGAAAATGTTTAGGGGACCTTCTTGGCACAATAAACAATATCTCCATGAAATATTTTGACCTTAGTTGACTTTATAGGTACTAGAAATAAATTCTTAAACTTTATGGTTCATTTATATTTACATGACATGTAGTGATAGTCTAGCTTCTCTTAAGTTATAAGATACAAGTTTATCATTCCAAATGATCAAGTGACACATCAGAGCTTCACCAAGACATCTAGGGATGCCTCATAACTTATTTGTCCTTACAAACTTGGAAATGTGCCATAGCTCTCCAAAACATCAATCTGATCACTTTGTCATTAATGCATTAGTACCACATGCTCTCTTTGACATCAGTGATAGAAAAACATCAATGACTATGATAAAAAGTCTCCCCATTTTTCATTGACGTCAAAACATCCTCAAAATGACTTCATACTACTATGAATTGAGCTCTTTCATTCTAATGTTTCTCCCCATTTGATATTAATGACAAAGGTTCTATTTCTCATCATGTCAACAAACATTTTCAATATTATGTATGCATTTAAATACTATTTAGGATGCTTAGAAGACTTACATAATTTAAGTCATATGAATCAATTCCTTCCCCTTTGATATACACCAATATGGACTTAAACTTCTCTGATCTTTAAACCTGACAAATTGCTCATAAAGCTTTGAAAGCTCCCCCTAACATCAAGCTCCATCTCATGTTGCCCATTACCACAACAATCAGATATTGGGATTTTATAATCCTTGGACCTGTCTACATACATAACTCACAAGCTCTCTTTGCTTATTCATGAAGATTAAATACCTTGTAAAAATACATGACTTCGTTTGATTAAGTCATCATATCAATCTTCTTGAGTAGACATATTCACACTTCATCATGACTAGAACATCTCACATGTGCTCCCCTTTACATTATGCATATCTTATTCAAGCCATACAAGCCAATATATTTATCTCCCCCTAACTTCAATGATCTTTTAATGATTCATAGACAAGGAGATGACTCCCAAGCTTTGTATTAGATACTCAAGTGTGGCCTTTATCAATGGTTTAGTCATAATGTCTACAACTTGTTATTTTGTAGACACATATTCTAGTTTAACAATTCGATTACTTACTTGTTATCTTAAGAAACTATATATAATAGGAATGTGCTTAGTTTTTGAGTGCATCATACAATTCTTAGATATAATTACACTATTATTGTCATAATAGATAGGAGAAGGTCCATTTTCTCTTACCTTATAATCTTCTAAAGTTTGTTTCATCCAAATTACCTGAGTATAATAGGAAAAAATAGATATATACTTAGCTTCTATAGTTGATAGAGGCACAAAGGCTTGCTTTTTGCTTTGCCAAGACACCAAACATTCACCCATGAAGAAAACACCACCACTATTACTCCTCCTATCATATACACATCTTGCCTAATATGTATTAGTGTATGTCTTTAGAGTAAATTCTTTACTCCTAGAGTACCATAAACTATAATCTATTGTGCTCTTGAAATATCTTACAATCCTTTTATCTGATTTTAAATGAGATTCTCT
Source organism: Torreya grandis (assembly GCA_037957365.1). Lineage (NCBI taxonomy): Eukaryota > Viridiplantae > Streptophyta > Pinopsida > Cupressales > Taxaceae > Torreya > Torreya grandis. Next base: position 1,078,755 of record JARHVA010005524.1, on the reverse strand, counting down.
AGGATTATCTTGAAACCTTCTTACAAGGCCCACTAATTGCATGATATAAATCCTAGAAGCATTACAGTATAAGAGACTTCCAATCATGGATATATATAAATTTTGATTGACTTTTGTTGAGTCATCTTGTTTACTTAACTTATATCTAATGATCATTGGATTACTCATTGATTTACAATCCAATGTGTCAAACTTCCTTGGCATATCTTTAATGTATTTTTACTTTGGAATGAATATCCCTTCATTAAGTTGGTCAATTTTTAATCCTAATAAGAAATAAAGTTATCTCATCATTGACATATCAAACTTATTATTCATAGCATCTGAAAAGTCTCTACTCATGTTGTCATTGTCAGAACTAGATATTATGCCATCAATATAGACTACTACTAGTAATTGATGAGTGTCATCTATCTTAATATATAAATTACTATCAATTATCCCTCTTTTTAATCCTTAGCTAAATAGATACTTGTCAAATCTATCATAATGACCTCTAAGAGATTATTTAAGACCTACAAAGCCTTATCTTGTTTATAAACATAGTCTTGATTACTCATCATTAAAACAACTTTAGGTGGCTCAATATAGACCTATTCATCTAAGCTGTCATTCAAAAAATTAGATTTCACATCCATTTTGTAAACTTTGAAACCTTTGAAGGTTATTTATGATATAAAGAGTCTAATTAATTCCATTATTTCTAAAAGATCAAATGTCTCATCAAATTATATCCCTTCAACTTGAGCATATCCTTTACACACCAGTCTATTCTTATTTCTTATGACCTCTCCATTCTCATTCATCTTATTTCTAAAACCCCACATAGTTATTATCACATTTTAATCTTTTAGACTAGGAACCAAATCCCATGTTTCATTTTTTACTATTTGATCAAGTTCCTCCTTTATGGAAAATGTCCAATTTTCATATTTGCTAGCTTCTAATGAAGTTTTGGGTTCAATGTTGGATAATAAAGTTGTGTCTTATCGATTATGATTAATCAACCTTCTCCTCCTAGTCTATAAACTAGCATTCACATCTCCAATAACTTAGGAAAATAGATGATCCTTATGTATTTTCCTTGAAGGGGATTTAGTATCCTTTCTTACTTCTTCATCATCATCATCTAATTGATCATGTATGCTTTCATTATTTAAAATAACATCCTCAATAGTGTCAATTGTCTGCAATCTATGATTTTTGATGTCACTAGCCTATTCAACTCTCACATTACATATTTCAATAAATTTATGGATTCTCTTATTTAAACACCTCTAAGTATAACTTATGGAGGAATAACCCTAGAAGATTCCCTCATCAGATCTTGAGTCAAATTTTGCAATATTTTGTTCATTTCTCTTGATAAAACACTTACTCTTAAACACTCTAAAGTGTTTGGCATTAGATTCCCTATTTTTCCATACCTAATATAGAGTATTATCACCATTTTATCTAATTTTGAATCTATTTAAGATATAAATAGAAGTATTGGTAGCCTCTTCCCAAAAACCATCTCAAAGTTTGGAATCTTGGAGCATGTTTCTAGTCATCTCTTGGATAGTTATATTTTTCCTCTTAACTACCCCATTTTGTTGAGGTGTCCTAAGAGAAGAGTATTAGCTTATAATTCCTTATTCCTCAAAAAATTCATCAAACTCATAAGACCAAAATTCACCTTCTTTGTCTAATCTTACATACTTGATTCTTGATTCTTTTTCTTTTTCAACAAGATATTTGAATGCTTTAAATTTTATTAAAGCTTATGATTTCTCTTAAAGAAAAAATATCCAAGTCATTCTATTGAAGTCATAAATTAATAACATAAAGTAGATATTAACTTGAATTCCTTGAGTTCTCATAGGTCCACAAAGGTCTGTGTGGATCAAATCTAATGGTAATGTAGTACAATTCTCCTTAGATTTTTATCTTCTTTTGACTTGTTTTCCATGAAGGCATGACCTATAGAGAGTATGATGAATCTTAGTGATTTTAGGCATATGCCTCACTAGTTATTTTAAACTAATCCTTACCAAATTATCAAAGTTCAAATGTCCAAGTCTTTTATGCCAAAGCCATCTTTCCTCTAATTGATTCATGAACCACTTTTCTTGATTGGATTCATATAACACACACAAGTTATTATCTACCTTGTGAATGTTTGAAACTAATTTTATAGGCTTAAAAATTCTCACTTCACACCCTTTGTCATGAAAATTCACAACATTTCCTTGTTTACACATTTGGCTAACACTTAGAAGATTATGTTTCAAACCTTTTACATACAGAACATTTTTAGTTTTAGTATGACCATTATCCAAAATTATTGAGCCTGTCCCAACTATGTTATCATAATTTGTCATCAAAACTTAATAAACCTAAATTGTTTTTCTTGAGATAAATAAACTTACTCTTTTCTCTTGTCATATCACTTGAGCATCCACTCTCTACGTACCATTTGTTTTTTTCATTCTCTTGAGCATGTAATGTGGTTTGTACAAACATGGATTTTTTTTTGAGTCTTACTCCTTATTTATTTGAATCTTGGTTTTGTCTTTATTGAAACATTTGATGGTGTCAAAGACTAAAAATTCATTTTTCCAAAAGTCCCTTTTGTAATACTTGGGTATATGTCCTTGTTGACTATAGTTATAGAAAACAGCCTCATTTACTCTCCTTTGAGAGTAAGTAAAGTCCTTATATCTATGACCATATCAATTAAAAGTATTACAATTTCCATTTAAAACATAACTACAGTTGTTCATATTAATTTCCCTTTTAGTTTGATCATCAATACCCTAAGATATCTCATCCACATATTATTTTGTAGATCTGGATTTATGCTTGTCTTTAGATAAAAGAGCATCAATATAAGTCATAACTTTACCTTCTAATTGATCCATTATTTGACTCAAATTTGTATCAACCATAACCCAAAACATTTTGGCTATTGCTTCTATTATTTTTGTGTGTGTCTTCACACTATCAATGCTTTTAAGTAACTCATTATATATAGAGGAAGTCATGTCAAAATTTTTACTCCCTTCCATGTTAATCAATCTTTCAATATTCTATTTTAGACATTTATTTTCTTCCCTTAATCATTTGAGTTATAATAAAAAACATATTAATTCACCTTGAATAAAAATCTCATCCTCTCTATCTTTCATTGTACCTATGATCACCTTTAAGTGGTTAAAATTTTAATGAAGGTCCTACTCTGATATAAATTTTTGCAGGTACAATCACTGAGATGGGGGTGAATTAGTGATGCAAGATATTTCAAAATTTAATTACAATCCTTTCAAACTATTAAATAATGATCATATGCATTTATAAAGCATACAAGATGTTCATAACAATGAATAAAAAGATGATGCAAGATCATACACATAACACAATATCTATGTGGAAAACCCTCTTAGGGAATAAAACCCACTCTCAATCCTACAAAAACATGGAATACCTATTCTATAAGATGATAAAAAACATGAGACATTTTAGTGAAGCACCCACTTCAAAAGGAACACCTAGCCTTAAGTATGAACAATCACCCACACAAAACCTATGAAATAAATAGCTCCAAAACTCTAATTGGAGAAACAACATATATAAAATCTCTATCACCTTATTCACATATACTCAAACTTTATCATATAATCAATTCATCTAAAAAATCCTTTTGGATCACTATAGTCTTCTTCGTTCATCCTCAATCTATTCTATATTTCATTCTATCTATTGAGTATACCATCTATTGTCTTCATGAACATTAGCTTTTTGGTCAGCCATAAGACTTGCATTTACCCTTAAGATTTTAATCATGTTTAATCATAGCTCAAATACATTGTCATAGGTTAGCCATAGTATCTATGGGTCACACTTAAGAAGCTACACCTTTCAATTAGGCCTTATTAGCCCTTATAGGTCTCATGGAGACCTATCTAAACATTTAGCACATTTAGCACATCTTGAGCACAAAAAGAAATACAAGATCACTTTAAACTACATGGGTCCACTCTATATGTTCTTGAAGACATATTTAAGTGATTTTTCTAACCAAAACATCCTTTTTCTAAATCAGAATTGCATGAACAATATTCTATACATATTAAAACCACGAATGAACAAATAGTCAAATTTGAATATCTATAATGTTTTATATTCAAACATTCAGACCTTCTAACTATATTTATTAGATGGATCTTATATCGACTACAATTTTTATTTTTACACCATGATCAAATTATATATATATCGAAAGTTATAGCTCAAAAATTGTAGACTAGTTTTACCTTAAAAATTTGAATATTTAAATTCCAACTGTCACTGAGCAAATGTTAAACTTCAAACATTTTAACCTCATCTCATTCTCCTATAAATTTTTACCAAATACACACTTTTTATCTCCGTAGATCATCCTAGTCTTTATATTTAAACACTCACCATTGATCTTAAATTTGAGCTCTTATAATTATGCCTCTTGGTAACTCTACATGACTTCTATGCATATTGACTCTTTGACTCAACCCACACCGTTGATCTTATAATTACACAATCATTCATGAATTGTTGATATTCTACCCAAGCTCTATTAATGTGATAAATTTCACTATCATGTTTATTATTTGACATATTGACTTTTACATGCATTGATCGATCAAGATCTATAATTTAACATGCCCTTTTAGATCTACTAACTAGTTGACCTTAGACTTCAATGAGCTTAAACTTGATGGTCTCTAGCCCATCACAATCTACAAGTGCAACTTTATAAGTTTATAAATTAAGCTAGAAAACACTTCAAGAGTCCAAATTTTTAGGGGACCTTCTTGGAACTATAGATAACACCTCCATGAAATATTTTGACATTGGTTGACTTTCTAGGTACTATAAATAAATGCTCAAACTTGCTAGTTCATTCATATATGCACGATATACAGTGATAGTTTGGATTATCTTAAGCTAGATGATGTAAGTTTATAATTCCAAATGATCAAGTGATAGACTAGAGATTCACCAATACATCTATATATGCCTAATAACTTCTTCTTTATCCTTATAGACCTTTAATTATGTCATATCTCTCCAAAACATCAATTTGATCAATTTTTCATTAATGCCTTAGTACCACATGCTCTCTTTGACATAAATGAAAACCAAAGATTAATAAAAATATCTTATTTTTTTTAGAACTATTGATACATAGTTTATAAGTAAAACTAAACAAAATGAAAATAAAGACAAAAATTAATTTTGTCAAAAATCAAGATACAATTTTTAAAGCAAATAAACAATTAATCAAATAAAAATTAAAATGTATTTTAATTACTATGAAATAGAGGTTAATTTATTTTTATTTTATTATAAATTGGAACATACATAAAAACATCCATCAAGTCAATATAGTGGTGAAAATAATACAAAACAAAATTGAGTTGGTCAACACAATCTATTGTAAAATAGACCCAAATAAAAAAATTGAGTAGGTCAGTTTAGTTTGATGGAATAAAATATATATAGAACTATATAAATCTAATTGATATAATTAATTATGATTTAAAATTTTATATAAATAAAAAACTTAGTAAAATACTATAATTTTTTTAACTAAAAATCAAGAATGAAATTTGCTCAATATTGACAAAATATAAATACTAAGTTGTTAAGAATGAACTTGGAGGATAGAAAAAGATTGACAAAGTTGATTTAGTATTTTTAATAATAATAATAAATTATTATTTATTTTGGTCATCCAGGTGATTTTTTGATCCTATAAAAACATAAAATAGTGTTATTAGATAGAACTGAGTTGATCGATCTAGTTTAAATAAAACCAATAAAAATAGGGGAAAGGAAACTAGATTGATCAGATCGATTTTATTAGATAAAAATAAAAAAGAGAAATGAACAAAATCAAGATGGTTAATGTAGTTATGCATATGATGTATAATAATTTCTTGGATTGAATAGTTTGATCTAGTTGGCTAAACCTGAAAACCCTATGCATAAATAAAAAATGGGATCGATAGGCTTGATCTAGTTGAAAACCTACACATAAGATAAAATGTGATCAATAGGTTTTATCTAGTTTAAAAATTAAGCAAATAATGTAAAATGTGATCAAATTTTTTGATCTAGTTAAAAAAATGCACACATAATGATAAAACATGATCGACATATTTTAACTAGTTGACTATAGTTGAAAAAATAAAAATTTCAAGAGTTAGATTCACATTAAGTTTACTAGAATGCATGTAATGAATTGTGTGGATCTATAACTTGTCCTACTTAGTATATTCCAAGATCAAATAAGGTAATATTACCAAATAATTAACTACATAGCTATTTATATTGGGACATGACCAATTAAAATCTATTAAACCTAACTAAGTGATCTCTTAGTACACAACATTGAAAGAAAGGATTCTAAAGCATTTTGGAAAGTGATATTATGTAGTAACCCTATTTAGGCCTATAGTACATAAAATAAATCTAATCTAGTGCTCACTGAATCTTATGGCATAAATGAGGATAGTTAAACAAAAAAAAAACATGCAAAGAGAGCTCTACTCAAATTAATGTAGAGGTAAACTAAGCAAGGAGTAAAATATTCATCCTATTAACTATTGAAATATATATATACCAAATTAAAGAGTAAAAGTTAGGAATAATTAACTTGAATTGAACCTATCATTCTTGAATATTTTCCTTTGCTAGTGGTGATTTAAAAGAGGTTGGTGTGGACTTGTAAGGATCACACTATAAAAATCATCTCTAGGCTAAGAGACTCCTACTTTTCATCTAATACTTTTCCACATGACAAGATTCTTTATTTCCAAGGCAAGACCATAAGTAATGACTCATCAAGTGTATAAATAGTATAATTATGAGATGTAACAATGAAAAAATTAATGTTCCCTACATTAGATTAAATTAAATAGGGTATTTATAGATAATAATTGACCCTAAACCTCTTGATAATTTATCCGACAATATCAACCAACTATATCTTGTTAATAATGAAAGATAGTTATTAGGTATTGATCTATGTCAGTTAGGATAATGTATTTCCATAACTTGCACTCAATTATTGACAAGATCAACCTAGCTAACATAGTAAGAAAATGAATAATTGGGGTACATTCTTAGTTAGGAGTTATTTATGAAGGTGAATTTCTTAGAGGATTCGCTAAATGGGTTTTAATTATTAGGGATTTGGATAAAAATAACTTGTATTGGTTTTAGGTAATGACATAGGGACCAACAATATTATACAACACCAAAGGTATATCCACCCCTTTCTTGGTGTACCATTTAATGTGTTCACCTAGAGAGATTGAAAATCAATAAGTTCATTCAAGAGAGAAAGCATTAGTAAATGATAAAGTTAGGAAATATTTTTTTAATACACTATCTCATTTTTATTATTCTTGAAGGTATCATATTTTTAATACTTTTACTTGATTTATTACAAACTCTCTTCTATTCTTAATCTCTTTCTTATGACTTTGGTATTTGTATTCTACTTCTTAAATAATAAATATATCTCTTCAATGGGATGTATGTACACATATATTTTTAAGTGGCATGGTGGATGATTATTGGTCCAAAGGGTTCATTTCCTCTTGGGGCCTCTTGTATTTAGTGTTTGGGGATTACATCATGTCAGTTCTCTTCTTTTGCATATTAAATATATAATTAAACTTACTCTCCAATTTTTTCATTAACTAATCCTATTTTAACTAGTTTATCTTCTTATCCCTTTGTTTTATTTCTCTACTGTGACTACCAATACTTATCTCTTATTCACCCTCGTCATTAAGGTTATCATCTCTATGTCCATCTATTTGTTCTTTTATGTTATCTGTAAAGTTATCCTTATTACTACTTGACATAAGGCATCTTTCTATTAATAAAATATATTCCCTTAGTTATAATATATAATTAACGTCACCCATATTAATCCTCATCTCTTCACTTCTACAACTATTTAGGCATTGTCCACTAAGGATCAAACTACTCATGACTAGTTGGTCTTTTACACCTAAGATTTAGAATAGTTTGGGTGTTCCAGTGTGTTTAAATATATTAACCCTTATTTCATGTCATTCATTACCTTATATGATGTATTATGTAATATTTTTTCTATTTTTCTTATTTCACTTGCCTCATTTGCACCTTCCTATAGTGTAAATACTAACTCATTCATTATTATCAGACAGATAATATTACAATTTCTAATATTTCAAATTCCACTAGTAGGAGCTAGATTAGATTTCTCTTATTTTCATCATCCTTTTCTCTCTTTTATTTTTCTCTATCTCTTTCTTAATTTTTGATTGAATAATCTCATTCACCATTTTATCTTAACTATTTTTAATTTATCATATTACTATTATATCCTTCTCTCTTAATCAACTTACTTTGAATTGATACTTTTTTTCCTAGACCTTAAATATTATTTAACCTCCAATTGTTTAGACCATATATTTTTAGTAGTCACATCTGCTCAGGATCCCCCTTCTTTTTTAATAGCATCCCTTAGGTGCCTATCCCTAAAGGAACTGTTTACCCTCTATTACTATCCCTAACTCTATAATAAGTTTGTAAATTAAGAACAATACATTATTTAAGAAATTTTGCCTTAACCCTTCAATAAACTTAACTTTTATATCACCAAAACTTTCCCAACCCTATATATCCCAGATAATGATGATTTAATCAAGAGTCATCTCATACCAATGATCAATAGCCTAGGTTACTGATGTATTGAGGTGCTATAGTGAATCAAGATTTTATGAAATCCATTTAATATGTATTTTAATGTGAATGTGTTAACATTCCATATATTTTTATTTCCATAGTATCCAAGGCCACAATAATTATGCAAATGTGACCTAATATTATTCTTCTTATGGTCAAAATAATGTTACCTTTACTTTTAATAATGTTTCCCCTATTCTCTTAACTCTTGTGTGAAAAAAATAGTGTTTCCTCCCACCACTATTCTATTTATATTTCTAATCTTATAAAACTCAAGTGGGTACTTCCCTTTTGATGTTAGTCTACTAACATCCATGTGGCTCTGCCAAATGTTGGCATAAAATTTAAGGTTATTTTCCGATAACCAATTTTATGTTATAAATGTTAACTTTAGTTAGATTAGTGGATTTCTAGGGTTATTATTGGTTAGATTACTTAACATTCACTTTATTAAAAATAAGTAGTTCCTATATTCATATTAACTTATACACAATCAATATAACACTATACCTCATACTCTAATTCTTGTCTTTTATGTATTATTATAACCATCAAATACATTTATTTTTATACTCTATATTATATACCACTTTACTCAATTACATAGGTCACTCTACTCTGTAACCTTTACATAATTATCTCTATTCACTTATAATATTCATAATTATGCATATCTATTATAATGTTGTGGTATAAATACTGAGCTAATATAACACAACTTGATGTTGTGTCTATGTGATACATGCCCTTTCTCTAATTAGGTCATCATTTTTCTCACCAAAGCCTTCTTTCTTATCGCAACATCTAGTTGGTAGAATCCTCTATTTTGTCAACTTGGAGAAGTGTTATGTTGTTGTGGCAATGTAATCAAATTTATGGTGCCAACAGTTTGGTTCTTGATCTAATATAGAATCCTACCAATAAAACATAAATGATATGGTCATATTATTATTATCAAAATTTAATACCATTTTTTTAACCACGATTTCCATAATGTGATATTAACTTATGGAATAGGCCTTTTTAAATACAATATTGTAATAGTAACATTACTAATGGCATTATCATAAGTATTCAAATGTTTTAAATATATATTACTATATCCCAAATCATTAAGAAATCAAATTCTACATGTGTTACATTGTTGTTTTTCATTTACAACAATGCATTCTATAAATTGACCTATAAAAATGGATATAATAACAACTTTTTTAATTGATAAAAACTTAATTTGAAACATATATCCTAGTGTTATGTGATCTATAAAAAGATAATCTCCTAGTGTTGCCTTTCATAGAAGCCTAAGGGACCATTGGATCCTTCGTAGGAATGTCCTAGGAAATCTCATTATTCATAGGATGAATACTATAATAAGAGGAATAAGGGACCTTTTTGACCTCTTTCCAAATGTTAAAAACGAAATAACCCCTTAATACACAAATTACTCATTTTTGTCATAATTCATAACAATTATAATTAATATGTCTATTAATATGATGATAGTTAAAAAATGACCTTACCCCCACTCATTTGAGGTGATGGGGAGGGTGATGATAATTAAGAGATAACTTGATTAGATTATTATCAAGTAATATATGTAAAATAACACTTGGTTTATCTTTGAAACTATAAAACTTAAGTGGTTGATTATTATTTACATATGCATGCTCAAATTATCCTTTACCTTTGAACCATGTCTTTTGATTACTACTTTTTACTATGGACCGTAATTGGAATATTTTATTTATAAAATTATGTAGTTGGTTCAACTCATTATGGGAATTTATTTCTCAAGTTGAAGGTGGTCTTAAATCACTTAAGTTTGAATTGTGTGAATGTTGTGAAAATAGGTACAAAAGTTGATCTATCTATTTATAATTTAATATATGAAATTCAACCATAAATCTAAATGTAAATTAAAATTTTAATGATAACTAAAATTCAAATTGACAAGTGGCATATGCTAAAAATATTAAGTATAACCAATAATAAGATAATTAGATTTCATGTAATATGGTTGACTGTATTTGATGTCTAAAAGTGAGAAAAAAGAAAATATAAGAATGTGACAACTCAAATCTAGAGGCAAGATCTATGGATTTTCTTGGATAGGTCCGTGCTCCTTAGATAATAGTGTAGGTCAATCATGATAATTGACTGTGGATTTTATGAATTTACTTTTACCAATTTGTGATTATTATTCCACCTATGTAGGTGTCTAATGAAATTTATAAAAATATATATATTCTATATATGTTGTTCATAAATCATTGTTTTCCTTATTGTTTCCTTTGAAACCCTAGTGATACTTGTGAGAACTATAAACCTACAAAAGAGAGGGAAAGTGTAATAGGTTGAGTTGATCCCAATAAACAAATACTATGACTAACCACTTCCTTCACATCCATATATTTTGAGTACAGAATCAATCCACAAATAGTTATTCCATTTAGAGTGATTATTTAAATATTCTCCTTGACTATATGTATGTAGTTAGAAATTTAGCTTTGGTACCTAACAATGTTATATCTTGACTTGATTTGAAATTATTCATAATTGATTTGAGACTTCTCCTAGTGATTGATTTTTTTATTTGATAGATAAAAATAGGGATCAAGGTCCTATAGCCCTTACAAAAAGGACAAAGAATAAAAAAGAGATATGCTAAGCAATCTAATAGAACCCAAAAGAATAACCCAAGAAACTACTAAGATACCATAAGAACCCACAAAATAAAATGGAAGATTAGGTTGAAGATTCACCTGAATAATCTACCAAAGCATAAGAATGATAATAAAATTTGATATTTGCATGGGGATAGGATTTATCTACCATGCACTATTTGATTGTGATTTATTTGCTTGGACCTTTTTAAGGAGGTTCTAAATCTATCATTTTGCCCTCTTGAGCTCTAAAATTTAATTTTGATGTAATAAATTTCTCACTAATTATTGGTATTGACTTTGGGAATAATGTGGAGTAATTTCCTAGGTATCAGTTTCAAATATACTAGCCAGATAAAAATCAATTCCCCTTAAAATGAGATTTTGATTTGCTTATATAGTGAAACCTTTTGAAAATTTCCTTTAACTGACTTACAAAATATATAAGATGACCCAATTTCTTAAATTAGTCATTAAATGACATAAGTATGAGTCTATAGTAGGTGGAAATATCCATGGTAGTGAATATGTCAACCTAGTGTGGGATTATCCTATAAAAGTAGGGACACCTGTCTTGAGGTTGGAATAGTATAAGAAATGATATAAGATAGTTTCACTATTGACTTAGAAATTTTTTAGAGTAGTGATAAATATTTAAGGGGTCAAGCCCAAAAAAAGATAAATGGATAGAGGTATGGCTAATAAGAGTCATGTATTTTGGCATAATTGGTTAATATATGTCAAGAATTAACATTTTTAAGAACCTATGACTAAATGTAGGTATCTACATTTTACCCTCCTATTATTGTAATTAAATTTATTGAGAAAATTACAAATATAAAATATAATTGTGTAAAACACACTATGTCCTTGATAATAAACTCTAATTGTGTAAGGAACTCATTTTATAAAAACTTACAACACATGAACTAGTTATTTTTAATATTGGAAATTTGAAAAAAATATGAATCTCAAAAAAATTAAATTGAAAGAGATCAAGGAGTAACCCTATAAGGAGATGAAATCATGTTTCTTTGTATCTTATAAAATATGATGAAGCATTGGAGAAACATGCATCCTTATAAAAGTAATTCTAGAGATGGTTCCCTTGAGCCATTAGAAAATTGAGAGTGATCAAGTCCCAATTTGAAATAAATAATCAATATTTTGAGATATAAATATGCATGATCCAAATATCATGTATGGGGAAAAGTAACCAATGTACTAATATGCTATGTTATTAATCTATAATGTGACTAGGGATATGTGTGGTCAACCCTTGGATTACTCAACTTTCATATTGTCTTATTGCATTTATCTATGTTATTAGTATGGTTGACCTATAGAATAGCCATGGATAAGTAGAGTATATATAATAGGTAGTAGTTAGTCTTTTATAATCATATTGTGAATTATGTTGCTATTGCATTTTTTGGAGGTTAACACATCGAACTGGCTCAGTTATAATTATCAATTATTCTTCTCTTTGTTAATTATTATTATGGATCTAATTATTCTAATATTGATTTTGTGATATATTATTTAATTATTTAAAAACATCTAAGTACTTTCATTACAAGTGCTATCATAATGTTGATTTCATCTATTTTATATGGTGCTATTTTTTAGGATAGATTTGTTGCAGCAATTAAAAGAGTAGAAGGATTGAAAAAACATAACATGTGATCCAAAAAGAATTTAATTGTTTGCCACTACAATATTGTTAGAAGTCTTTTTTTAGTTAAATTTTTTTTCACCCTTGTAAAAATTGAAAATCATTGGATTCATTGTAGTGAGATAATCAAAATGATATAATATATCTCAACATGTTTTCATACCCAAAACCCTCCATCCTAGGTTTTTGCATGGCTATTCCTAACACTAGTATATTTAGGAAAGTTCAAGACACTTTAAAAACTCCTCATAAGGATGGCTTAGAGTCCAAAACTTCAGATTCATTGGTTTATGAGGTAGTTCAAAAATTTAATCAAATATACAAATCATGATGAATAATGATAATCTCAATTTAATAAAAGATAAAAAGATCAGTTTTCAAATTTAATTGCTTAGTTGATCACTACTTCTACAGAATAATCCTCCACCACTCCAATTGCATTGTCTTAATCTAAACAATAAAAAATCTTATACTAGTTTGAATCACATTCTACCAAAAGTGGAAGTATGTAATTTTGATGGTATGGATCCACTCAATTAGACAAATCAAATAGAAAATTTATTTTATCTATGTCAAACCCCATATGCACAAAATTTGATCCTGACATCTCTCTATATATAACCTACGTAGTTGATTTTTTATAGGTAATTGTGTGATCAAAATACAAATAACGGAACTCATATTACTTTTTCATTGTTTATTGAGAAGTTATGGATTCACTATCGAAATAATATCTCAAAAAAATACTTCAATCAATTATCAAATTTGTGACAACTAGGTATTATTAAGGAATATATTTATCAATTATAGAATCTATCTTTATACATGGATGACATCAATGAGAAAAAACATGATTAACATGTTCATGGGGGGCTCAAGGATAACATCTAACTTTAGGTTTACATGTTTAATTCAATGTTTTTTATGAAGCCATACCATTCATGCACTAGGTAGAGGGAAATGATTCGGTCAAAATAAGGGTTTTTTATCTTGGAAATGAACATAATTTCATAGCGACATCATTTACACAACCTCAAAAATTTACCCCTTTGAAAATTAAAAAGAATAATGTAAAAGGGTTGTGTTTAGATGTTATATCAAGTATAGCAAAGGAAAAAAATGTGTTGAAAGGAGGTCTTTATACATTGAAGGATCCAATGAATATGAAGAATATGATGAGGCCTCAGGTGAAGTTATGGAAGATTTAGATGAATAATGTTATTATTTTCATCCTTTTATCTCCTATCATTCTATTTTATGCATAAGTACTCCTAAAACTCTTAAGGTGGTGGAGTTTCTTAAGAAACGAAAAGTGATAGTGTTGATTGACTCAATAAGTACACAATATTTGATCAATAGTAAGTTGGCTACTTGTTTCAATTATTTTAATTATTTAGCTCCATAATTTTAAGTCATGATTACATATTGTGGCACAGTCAACTATTATGTAAAATACCATAATATTAAGATTTCCATGGGGGACTACTTACGTAATTTTACTGTGTTGGTTACTCCCATAGGTGGGGCTGACATTATTTTGTGAGTACAATGGCGCATGACTTTGGGCATAATAGATATGAATATCCAAGAATTGTATGTGATTTTACTTTAATGGTAGTACATTTAAACTATCAGGATTATGGTCAAAGTCTCCCCAATTAGTTAGTTCACATAAAATGACAAAGATTATTTAAAATGGGTTGAATAATTAATAGCATGATTATTTTTTAGATAATTTCATCCAACAAATGTGTCTACACATCCTGATTTAAAAATTATTCTTTATAACCACCCAATAGCTTTTAGTGTGATGTTGAAAGGAATACCACTAAGTAGATAACATGGTCATGCCATAAGACTAATTCTAGGTAGTAAACCATACAACATCATACCAAATAGGTATTCATATGGCTACAAAATTGAAATTAAAAATATGGTACATGATATGTTGGAGGTAGGTATTATTCAACATAGGCAAAGTGAATATTCATCCTTAATGGTCATGGTGTAAGAAAGATAACACTTGGAGTATGTACCCTAAATATAGATAACTCAATAAGTATACTACCAAAGATAAGTTCCCTATTATAGTAATTGATTATTTTTTAGATTAATTACATGGTGTTATTTATTTTACTAAACTAGATCTCTGTTCTGGGTATCATCAATTTTGGATCAGAGATGAGGATATCCCTAAAATATATTTTATAAACCATGCAAGCATTTTGAGTATATGAGCATGCCTTTTGGTCTCAAAAATGAACCTATACATTTTATATATTGATGAATACTAATTTTAGGCATTTTTAAAGGATGTTTCTATTTGTATTTTTTTGACATCCTAATCTATATCAAAACTTGTGAAGAACACTTGAAGCATGTGAAAAAAGTATTTTTATTTCAAAAATGACATTAAATTTATGTGAAACCTTAAAAAAAAATTATGTTCCATGATATGTAGTACTTAGGTCATATTATTTCACATTAAGGATTCAAATTCTACCCTAATAATATCAAAGAAATAATGGAGTGGCAAGTGGAAACTACCCTCAAGAATATTCATGGATTTGTAAGGATAATAGGTTACTATCATATATTTGTAAAAAATTATGGAAGCATTTTAGGTCCACTCATAGTCTTATTGATTAAGTATTCATTCCATTAGACTAAACTAGCTACCAAGGAATTTGAGAATCTAAAATAAGATATATGCACCACACCAATTTTGGCAACCCCTATTTTTACCAAAAAAATTATTGTTAAATGTGATGGATTAGGATATGGTATGTGGGAAGAAATAATGAAATAAATAATACCCATTTAATTTTATATTAATAAACTCAAGGGAATAAATAAGCTCAATCCAATCCATGAGAAATATATTATGGCTATTCTTCATACAGTCAAGCAATGGAGACCTTATTTGATGGGTAAACACTTTCAAGTAAAATTTGATCATGATAGTGTAAAATAATTTTTATAAAATCAAAAATAGGTGAGTAAAATGTTGGTATATGACTTTGAAATATTCTATAACAATGGAAAATAAAATGTGGTAGTAGATGCACTTTCTAGGAGGGATGAATCAA
Source organism: Torreya grandis (assembly GCA_037957365.1). Taxonomy (NCBI): domain Eukaryota; kingdom Viridiplantae; phylum Streptophyta; class Pinopsida; order Cupressales; family Taxaceae; genus Torreya; species Torreya grandis. The sequence continues at coordinate 1,062,562 of JARHVA010005524.1, read as the reverse complement.
TTGAGACATTATTATGATAATGACCATTTAGAAAGTAAATTAGTTAGAATATTTGAGATTATAATGAGATAATGACAAGGATACATAGGTCATAATTCAAAATATTCAACATCATTTTGATGTTTCTAGAAAATTTTAGTGTAAAGGGAACACATTATGATATAAATATATAATGTACATATGTAAGGATTTTGTTCTCCAACAAAAGATCATTTAAGAGCTGCATGCATATCCAATAGGGGGCACTTAGGATATTTAGGACATATCATTGAATCAATAAATATTTATTTTTGAAAGGAATAAAGGGGGATATACATAAATTTATGGTAGAATGGATGGTTTTTAAATATAACAAAGGAAAAAAAATTAAGACACTAGGTCTTCTGATTCCATTATCCATCCCTAACATATGATGGGAGGAGGTTTATATGGATTTCATTATAGGGTTGTCACAGTCTGAAGGTAAAAATTTAATCATGGTATTTTTGGATAGGGTCACTATAAATTCTCATTTTTATTGCTTATCATACCTATTTTTATCTAGTATAATAATTGATTCTTTTATTAATATAGCTCAAAAGTTGCATGATACTGCCAAAATCATTATAAGTGATCATGATTTATCTTCACCAGTAAATTTTAGAATGAGTTATTTGCCTATTTGGGTACTCAATTTTATCATATTTCATCTTATCATCCTAAATATTATGGGAAAATAGAGGTTACCAACAAATTCCTATAAGGGTATATCTATTATTTTACATTAGTTAAACAGAAACATTGAGTCCATTGACTGCCACTAGTAGAATGGTGTACAACACTTATTTCCATATTTCTTATAAAATTTATACTTTTGTGTAAATTTATGTTTATCATCCCTCATCCATCATTTCATCTTTGAAGGTGAAACCTAGGGTTTGAGTTGTTGAGGAACACATTCAACATCAACATGAGGTACTAGTTAGTTTAAGGGATAATTTAGTAATGGCATAAAATAGAATGAAGTAAAAAGTTGATTAACATTATAGTGAGAGGAATTTTATATAGTTTGTTGATTATTTTATTTTTTTCATCCATATAATTATATGTATTTAAATCAACAAAAAATATCGCAAACCTTCTCCTAATTATTATGGCCCTTATCATATCCTACAAAAAATTGGTAGGGTGGAATACAAGCTAGGGCTACCCCACTTCACTCTCATACATCTTGTATTTCATGTATCTTTAATAAATAAGGTCATTGAATATATATTTTATAACCAAATTGAGTTACCTAAACTATATGACTAAGGTAGAGACATTCTAGAACCTGAGGAGTTCCTTCACACATGCACAAAAAGGCTACAAACAAGAGAGCTTAAAGTGTATTTGATCAATTGGAATATTATAAATCATAAAGATTCAACATGGGTGGGTGAATATTTCTTGTATTAGCATCTATTATTTAATAAATAATGATGGAAACATTTCTAAAGGGATGGTCATGTTACACACTTAACCTATATTGCATTTAGGGATATGTGTGACTGACTTATAGTTTACTGTAATCATCTAAAAATTAAACTTGATTACTAAGAGTGATTATCTAGATGACATATCTCTATATTATCACTAGACCTATCTTAGGGCCTATTTAAACACTTACCTAGCCTTCATGTGTGCCACATACATCCCTAAACATCCCTAAAGTATTCTTATACTTTCACTTCAATAACTTAGGATCTAGTGCCTTATGTTATACCATATAGACACTAGCACCATAATTGGGACAATATCACCCCATGGTGATAGTATCCTAGTTTGGGTGTTATTATCCTTTTCCATACTTTTGTTACTAATGGATATATTTTAAAATCAAAAACCACCCAAGGTTAGCCTACACCTCTTTTTATACCCACTCAAAAACTAGAATAGTTTATGTACATGAATTTTATCTATTTATCAACTATATGGAAATCATATACAAATTACACAAAAACACTCAAAACATGTTGTAAAAAATCAAGGTTATCAATCCCTATTCTTCTCTACTTGTATATACAACCATTTACAACATTCCTAAGGTCAGATTATTTAGATTTATAGTTTCAAGCACACTCATATAACTCAAGAAAAAAATCATACTAGCTTCACTTGTACTTGCACTAGAACTTAGGTGGGGAGAACTACATTGAGATTTATCCCTTATAGGAGTATTATTGTGTGGGTAAATCTCATCATAATGGGTGTTGAAGATGTCCAACCTACCCCATTAACAACACACTTTGATACTTGTGCCAATTAGATGCCCTAAGAACATGGAGGTTTAGGTTTTACATATTAAATCAGTCAAAACATGTCACTTATAGGAATAAAAGCTCATGCACATAGGAATAGTATTGGTAGACTCAGAAATGGGTGCACCTAGAAGCTCAGAATAGTTATACATAGGAACACTAGCATCATATGGTGCTAATGTCCAATTAGGGAACTACTATCCAAGAAGGGGTTTAACCCCTAGATATTATCTATAACACTCAGATTAGTTCCTATCCTATTTTTTAGCATCTAGATCTCCCATTTAAATTAATTTCTAAAGACTTATTTACATTATTTATTGTTATTATAAAGGTCAAACTAGGTCAATTCTATTACAAATAAGGGGTTGTAGTTTTAACCTATGTATACCCTAATTTACCATACTCAAAACTCTTACAATATAGGGTTTAAACTCTAAAAACCTAAAAAATTAAATCATTTAGCAAACCCAACTTACCTTGAATATTATGCAAATCTTGACCCTAGATAAGCCTAGGGTTTATGTTTCTAGCCTTCTAAAACCCACTGTCATATTTTAAATCCCTGTATTTTCTTAATTATATTTCATATAATCATGATAATAATGATAGATGAAGTTTATCACTTTTTAATATAAAGTTTTCTATATTCCTTTTCATGATTGTTTCCTATCATTTAGAGTGAACTCAAAGATGACATAAACACATATGTACATGATGGTTATATCAGTTAAACTGTATGTCATATTTCTTATATTTATAGCTTCTTATTATTCTTTATGACAAATTAAAATAAGAAACAAATACTCACATACATAGAAGATCAATTATAATATAGTTTATTGGAATTACATGCACAACAAATAAATTTAATACCATATAAACCATTTTTCAAGTTTCAATGTCATATCCTATGCATAGGAAATAATCTCCTTCTCCTCCTCATCTCCATGAGGGTGATATCTACTTTCCCTCTAACTAGGTCCATGATATCCCTATTCCATGAGATGACACAAAATATACTATTATTAGTAATGCCCATACTCATCTTATCTATGCCTCCACTTCTCCCCTATAATTTGTGTGCCTACATTTTCAATCAAAAGCAACCAAGGTTTGTATTATGAGACTTGAAGGGATTAAATTATCACTATGAACAAGCTAATATAAAAATTATATATTCAAAATTATTTATTAACTAAGAAGGTAATATTATTGGAAAATCAAATTACATGTATAAAGTCTTTAGAATATGTTAGTGTTCATCATGTATATGCATTTACACCTAGAAAAGTTTTGTCTAACACTCTTTCATATCCAAATCATAAAGTCAAAGATGAGAAATATAATCAAGATTAAAATAATTCACAAGATGGGAATCAAGACACTCTACTCACACTTAATAATGAAAATATTATTGTCAATAAGGATACAATTTTATCGAATTTTAAAGACATACTTCAAGAAAAATGTCATGATCATGCACAGATTATACAAGCCATAATGGAAATAAAGAACAAATCAACTAATGGTAAATTTTCTACTCCCCCTAATAAAAATATTATTACACCTAATTTGGGGGAAACTCAATTTGTATAGCAACCTATTTGACCTTGACAACCTTCAACAATATCAACACCTCCTATGGCTAGTTATTCTTCTTTAAATGTACAATCCTTTATGCATGAGATTCATTCCCTTTAGGATAAGATTTTACATCTTGAGAAGGATAAAACTAGGCCATCACATGCCTTGGATTTTCATATTATTTTACATACACCTTTGACACATCACATAGTGACAACTCCTTTGCCATCTAGATTTGTGACATGTAAGCTTACTTTGTATGATGGTAAGGGCAACCCAGAGCACCATTTACAAGCTTTCCATGCCACATGTTTGGGCTACTTATCCAATTATTATCTCTTTACCAGTTTTATACCATGCATTCTAAATGACTATGCCTTATAGTGGTTCTATGATCTTCGAAATTAGTCTATCACTTTATTTAATCTATTAGAAGATATGTTTTTAGTACACTCTTCAACTAAAATTAGTGATAAGATCTAATATGACCAAGGGGTAGAACTTAAGTAAAAATTCAATGAGCCTATTATAGAATACATCTATGGATATAATACTATATTGTAAAATATAACTAGCCCCATGACAAATAGATAGATCCAAGATATTCAAATAGAGTTTACTACTAGCATTACATGAAGCTATATTGTTCAAAAAGTTTAAAATGTTCAAAAATTTATGCCACACAGTGAAAGAAAGGGAAGTTAAGCTTCTCTTTATGAGGAAATTAAAATATAAAAGTGGATTAGAATTAACTACTAAGATTTATAATAATCCTTCATACAATGCAAGTTCCACTAAAATTAAGATTGATCCAAAGGCTATAATTAATGTAGATTTAGATCTACCTCCTCACATGGTTTTATTAGATCCTCCATGGAGATATTTCACCAACCTCTTAGAACCACCAACATATGTTTTACAGTAGCTCCTAAAATGACATGTGTTATCTCTCCCTCCCTTAAAATAGGTTGATACAACATGACCTCCTCCAAATAACTATGATTCTAATGCATTCTAAGATTATCACAGGGCACAAGTCCATACTATAAATTAATGCATCAACTTGAAACATAATTTACAAGATTTGATAGGGGCCAACAACATTGATGTGGGAACACCCATAAAGGCACAAAAATTTAAAACAAATGAAAGATAAGACATTGAAAATGTTTTTGGATTCATTTATAAAGCATATAGCTAATGAGGTAGGGTCCACTTTAGCTCTTCACTATATATATCAAGCACATCCACCACTAGCATACTATCACAGTACTATAAAGGATGCATACCCCCTACACAATATCATTGGTGTGTATCATAATATAGTACTAGCTAGACTATAACTACCAGTTATAATTCTAAGCATAATTTCCAATAATACACCATAAATTTTATTTGAGACACTAGAGCAAGTGAGGTTAACTCTTACAATGCTACTTTGTACACATACTCTCTCAAGGATAGTTTTTTTGGAGACACCCACATGTTAGTTATATGTTGTAGATTCTATAGGGCCTCCCTTTACCCCTTTCCTTCTGAGAGTAGTGTTATTGAGTTAGTAGGGTTTTCACCATAGGTAACTTATGCTAGCTATAATATATTCTACCAGATGGGTCCCTAACACCCCTATAATTAATGAGACACACTAGTCAACTTTACATATTCCTTACACCACTTCACAGTTAGTTCCAACTACAGATCATTCAATATAATAGGTTTTGTGACATTAATTACCTTTTCACATAGAGCACATGATTATTTTTCCCTTATTTGACACAAGCCACATTGATAGTGAGCCTCCCACGATATTAATCAAATAGTATTTTAATTTTTTATTATATATAGTTTCCTTATATCTTGATCCTTGTATATAGTTTCATTTTCATGTTGTATATAGCTTATATACAAAAAATACAAAAATAATATAATATGTCAAAACATAATTTTTTTTCAAATTTTACATAGAAAATACAAAATTATAGATTGTATGCATCTCCATGTTTACATTTATTATATTTTTGAGACAATATAGGTGGTATCTATCTCAGTATAATCAATTTTTATCATGCATACATGATTGAATTATTCTTTTTGAGTGTTCACATAGACTTACATGACCTAGGTCCACTACATAAATCTAGAGTTTCCATTATCTACCCACTGGGGACATATACAGAGATACAAAAATTCCTCATTTGATACATTCACCCATTTAGGGGAATCCTATACATAGTTTTGATTGCTAGGTTACATATTTATAAACTCTACATCATAGATTTTGCATTGTTATATATTGATAGTGATCATCTTACACCTGAAATGTTTTGTTGATTAATGCTACTTTAGACTCATCTTATGTACATATTTACTCTTATATATATTTTTGCCACATGTTCATGTATACTTTAATTTCTAGATTTCCCAGTGTAGACTTGATTGTGTCTCTATTTTTCTTCTATTTGAGAGTATTTGAATATGTCATTTCTATATATCTCTATGCCACTTAGTTTCATTGTATGAATGATATATAAATATCCCCATATCCTTGTGTGTGCCTTCATGATTGTGTATGAAGACATTTAAAAACGTCCTTCCATGTGCATCTAACATATCATACTTGTTGTTTGCATATGTGGACATTTGAACATGTCCTTATATGTATTCGTTTCTTAGATTTAGTGACACGTGCCCATGTCCCTTATATTATGGCCCCTTATCTTACTTTTTGTGCCTCATGTGTGTTGTATGTATGATTTATTATATGCATCATGGCCATGACATTTGTATTTTTCTTATTACACAGTCTAATTTTAAATGCCATGAGTGACCTCATGAATCTCCCATTCCTACTTGGGTATCATGATGGACGTCATGCAACATCCCCTAACTAGTTACTCAATTATTAATCATATTTTTTATTCATATACATTATTATATCTACCTTGAAAACCTTTTTAATGCTATATCTAACATACATCGTAAACTATAAACTTATGATCAAACTATATTACATTCTAATGTTATGTATGCACATTATAATGCTTTATGATATAGATATCATTTATGCTCCAAAAAACATACATCTTGTAGATATTTTTATTTTAAGGATAGTTATTAAATAGGTATGATAATTTCCCTCAAAATATGGGGAATTCGTAAAGATTTATCACAAATATCAATCTAACTGAATGCACTTAGAGTATAGTGTTTAGTACATAAGCACAAAATACAGAAATCAATTTCAAAAAAAACATAATGGGAAATAGTGATGTAGAGATTAGTTTTAGTTGCATAAAAATAAAAAAAATGGACATTATTTACCAAATTAGGACATTAGTGACACCAAAGTTAATATCCAGGATATGGTGCTACTATCTAGTATTATTAATTTAAATAAATGGTACATTAGCTAGAAAATTATAATATGTATAGTCTAGGTTTCCATAGGTTCAATTATAGATTACCAATTTTGGCTCAATTTAAGTCAAATTCATGCCAATTTACTCAAATTAGGGGCATCATTCACAACATGATACGTAGATATGTATTATTAAAACTCAATCCAAAATCCATATACTCAAATATCAATTTTAGGGGCATGTACATGGCACATTATTTTTCTATATTGACTTATGCACTAGTTGATTTGATGGAATGAAAAACTCCATGTCATTCTCTATGTTGTACACACTATACACCATGTTCCAAGTTACACACCCTACTGATACCTTATTCCATTTGTAGTGGTTGGCATTCTCAAGTGACCTAGAGTTGCCTAATATTCCTGAGTGGCCTAAATCTATTTTACATTTCAAAGTTCCCAAGTGGTTAAAAATATAGCATATACAATTATAATTATAGTTAAACATATTAAATTACATTGCATAGATTCAATTTTAAATTCATCTACTACACATAGGTAGGCAATAATGGATTCATTGTCTACTTGAGTTCTTGATCTATCTACATGAGAGGGTTGGACACACCATCAATCTAATAAAAGATATTGATAGGTATTAATCCACCCAAAAAGGGTGGAAAATTATGGAGTTAAAATCATATTGATTTATTTATCCATCCACACATGGTGATTGATTAAACCATCAACTCAGTCCAAACTATTCACCAAATACATGAACACACACAAGTTATCACTAGATTTATGGATTGGTTCACATACATATTGAGGTGTATTTTTTCATTTCCTCTCACTTATCTATTTCTTAGTTTTATATTTTGTTTTTGATAAATATTAAGTAAGGATTGATCTATGCATGTTTCATTTGCAGGACATATAATAGAGCATGCTTCACATACTCAAGTCTAGATTCATGGGCTTTACCTCTTAGATAAGTCTAGGTACTCTTATTTTTCCTTTATCCTAGTTATTTCACTTTTTTGAATTTATAGAATAAATTTGGGGGGGGGGGGGGGGGGGGGGAATGTAATCATCTAAAACTTACACTTGAGTGTTAAGAGTGTTATTTGATACCACCTATCCCTAACATAGCCCTAGACCCATCTTAGGGAATATTTAGACACTTATCTAACCTTCATGTGGGACACACATGTCCCTAAAAATCCCTAAAGTAGTCCCAAACCTTCTCTTTAGAATCATGGCCCATAGTACCTTAGGTTCTACCACTTGGACACTAGCGCACCATTACACTAGTTTCCTAGTCTAGGCACACTATATTTTTTCCTGCTTTTCTTACCAATGGATATATTTTCAATTAAAAAACCACATAAGGTAAGCATAGACCTATTTTTCGACCCACACAAGAACTAAAATTATATATATATATATATATATATATATATATATATATATATATATATATATATATATATACATGAATTTTAACCCTTTATCCACTAGATGGAAATCATTGCAAATTACACAAATAAGCTCAGAATAAGTTATCCACAATCAAGGTTATCAATCCCTCTTATTCTTTACTTTTGCATATATCCATATACAACATTTCTAAGCTTAGGTTACTTATATTTATAGTCTCAATCATACTCGAAGCACTCAATCTAACATTCTTATTAGCTTCACTTTCACTTGCATGAACACTTAGGTAGGGATAACTACATCGAGCTTGATCACTCCTCAATGTATTGGTATGTAGGAAACTCTCATCATAGTACGGTGTTGAGGTTGTAAATCCTACCCCATTAACAACACACTTTTCTATTTGTGCCAAATATATGGCCTAACAACATGAGGATTCAAGGTTTACATATAAAATCAATCAAAATATGCACCTACAGGGAATCAAAACTCATGTTCACATGAATAGGCTTGGCAAACTTAAACAAAGGTACACCCAAAAGCTCATAATAGTTATACATAGAGGAACTTATCACTAAAATATAGACACTAGTACCATATGGTGTTATTTTTTAATTAGGGTGTTACTATCTAGGAAGAGTTTTATCACCTAGATCTTATTTATGACACCCAAATCAGCTCTTGTCCAAATTTGTAGCCTCTATATCTCTCATCTCAATAAATTTATAGATAAATACTTATTTGCATTATTTATTTCTATTTTTAAAAATATTAAATGAGGTCAATTTAATTAAAAATAAAGGGATGTATTTATTACTTATTTATACCTTAATTTACTATACTTTGACCTTTTAACAATTTAGGGATTAAACTCTATAACCTTATAAAATTAAATCATTTGGTGAACTTGACTTAGAATATTCCATAAACCCTAACCCTAGATAACCTTAGGGTTTATTTGTCTATCCTTATAATACCCATACTTAGATTTCAAATCCATATATTTTTTTATTTGTATTTCATATAATCATGATAATAATGATAGATGAAGTTTATCACTTTTTAATACAAAGTTTTCTAGTTTATTTTGCATGCTTGTTTCCTTTCATTTGGAATGAATTAAATTATGACAAATAAATATGTACATTATACTTTATATTAGTCAAAATGTATGTCATATTTCATTTTATCTATAGTATATTATTTTTCTCTTATGTGGAATTCAATTAATAAATAAATCTTTACATACATAAAGAATCAATTACAATATACTTTATTAGACTTAATCCATAAATTTATTACCCTAACAACCATGTTTCATGTTTCAATGTCATATCCTATGCATAGGAAAGAATCTCCTTCTCATCCTCTTCTCCATGAGGGTGATATATACTTAGCCTATAACTAGGTCCATGTTATCACTCTTACACAAGATGACAAAACCTATATTATTGCTACTAATTTTCATACTCAACCTATTCATGCTTCCACCTTTCCCCTACAGGGTGTGTGCCTACATATTCAATCAAAATAAACCAAGTTTTGTAGTTGTGAAACTCTAAGTCATCACATTATTCATATGAACAAGCTAATATTATAATTATAGAATCAAAATCAATTATTAAGTGAAAATTCACATTATTGGCAAATCAAATTACATGTATAAAGTCTTTAAAATATGCTAGCATTTATCATGTATATGCATCTACAACTAAAAAATTTTTGCCTATTACTCTTTCATATCCAAATAATAAATTACTAGATGAGAAATACAATCAAGATCAAAATAATACACAAGATGGGAATTAGGACACTCTCCCCACACTTAATAGTGAAAATCTTATTGTCAATAAGGATGTGATTTTACAAAGTTTTAAAAACAAACTTTGGGAATAACCCATGATCATGTATATATTATATATATCATAATGTAAATAAATAAAAAATAAAATAATGGTCAATTTAATACTCCCCCAGATAACACTATTGTTTCAACTACTTTGGGGGTAGTTCAACTTGTAAAACAACCTATTATAACTCGACAACCATAAAGAATGGCAATACCTCCTATGGGTAGTTCCTCCTCTCTAGATGTATAATATTTTATTCATGAGATTCATTTTATTTAGAATAAAGTGTTACATATTGAGTAGGGTGATTCTAGGCCATAATTTTCATTAGATTCTCATGTTATTTTACATACATCTTTGGCAAATCACATAGCAGAAACTCCTTTTCCATCTAGATTCATGTCACCTAAGATTACTTTTTATGATGGTAAGGGTGACCCAAAGCACCATTTATGAGTTTTCCATGACACATGTTTGGACTTTGTGTTAAATGATTATATCATTACTAATTTAATCCCATGAAATCTAAAGGACTATGATTTATAGTGGTTCTATGATCTTCCAAATCATTTTATCATTGCATTCAATCCATTAGTAGTTTTGTTTTTGGAAAAAATTTCAATTAATATAAGTGATAACATCTCATATGCTCAAGTGGCACAACTTAAGTAAAAATCTAATGAGCTTATTATAGAATATGTCTTGCAATATAAAACTATATTGGAAGAGATGATTGGCACATGGTAGATAGAGATCTCCAAGATATATTCAAATAGATTTTACTACCATCATTGTATGAAACTATCTTGTTCAAGAAGTTTCCATCATTTATAGTTTTATGCCACACAGTGAAAGAAAGGGAATTCAAGATTCTCTATATGCATAAATTAAAATATACAAGTGGATTAGAATAAATTAATAATATCTATAATAATAATCCATACATGTGATGGACACTAAAAATAAGAATGATCCAAAGGCCATAGTTAATGTAGCTTCAAATCCACCTCCTCACTTGGTTTTATCAACTCCTGCATGAAGTGTTTTCACCAACTTTATAGAATCACTGACATGTGTTCTACAGTAGATCATTAAATTTAATGTCATATATCCCTCCCATAAAATACATTGATAAGAAATGACATCTTATAAATAATTATGAATCCAATGTATTTCTTGACTATCACAATGCACTAGGCCATACTACAAACCAATGTATTAGCTTGAAACATAAGATACAAGATCTGATAGATGTTGAAATAATTGACGTGGGCACACCCATAGAGACAATAAAAGTTAAAAAAATAGAAGCTAAGGCATTGAAAAAAAAATTGGATCCATTTCCAAAGCATATAATTAGTGAGGTAGGGGCACATCAGGTGTTCACTATAACCAATCACTAGTTCAATATTTGTTCCCTTGCATTAAAAATCATATATAGTCATCACATGAGTAGTTTTTTATGTCTTGATATCAATCCTTACCTCTCAAATCAACCCCTAATAATTTTTATATATTTAATTAATTCATTCATCACACCTCTAGCCCAAGAAAGCGTAACTAGCCTTGTATTAATACATGTTTCTTTCTCTCACATTCCTTGGTCGGCCGTACATTATTGCACACTTATATTACCATTTAAATATCTCTAAAAAAAAACATGAATAAAATAATTCATTAGGTAATCCATTAATTAATAGACTATATTCCCTTTTTAGGTCTCATGGAGACCTAATCTCATTAGGCCTACTTAGTATACATTACCTTTTGATCTTTTTAGAGTACATTCAAACACTTCAAATAGTAGGAACACATCATATGTTACCTTCATAGAACCATTTTAATATCATCATGTTTTAAACATAGCCATTTATGGGGGGTTGAATTAGTGCCTTAAAGCTATCTTTTCTTTTTGCTTAACACTTATCAACCTTTCAAACTAATATAGTGATCAAGTAATTTATAGAGAATCAATCACATAAACATGAATCAAGATATCACTAGATTAACATAAGAGATGTGTGGGAAACCATAATGGGGGATAAAAACCACTTGTACTATAGTCCTACAAAACATTAATCAATATTTAGTGAGGCACCAACCCCATAAGAATCACTAACCCCTCACTAGTCAAACACCAACTCAACTAGTCCTTTAAATAGCTCCAACTTAAAATGAGGAACCAACCCCCTAATTGACTCAAAACCAACTCAAACACTTCAAGAAAAATTATAAAAACATTATTATTCAAATTCAATGCTTACTTATTATTCACAAAGCACTAATTCATCGAAGACAAACTTGATCACCTCAAGACAACTTATTACTTAACCAATATATGGTGACCTCTTCTTCAGCTCTTTATCTTATTTATCTAAATTTCACTCACTTTCATAAGTAAATATCACATAAATGATTCATATATGATAGTATATTAATATATAATCAATTCATTCATCCCTTATTAACCTTTTACCCCTATAAAAATAGCCTCTTAGGCTTCCTTTCTCAATATGCCTCTTATTAAGCTTATTAGGTCAATTAAACTTGACATCCACATGAAATATCTCTATTATATGTTCATCATATTTTATCTCACAAATTATAATGGTCTAAAAGAAATTTTTTCTTATCCTCAAATTTATATTTTATTTTCTTGCACTCTCATTCCACTTACTTGCACAAATAGTCTTACTATGCCTTGTATAAATATAAGTCACTAGCTCACTTACTCTCTATGTCTGCCAAAGCACTAATCCATTAGGATCAGACCCAAAACATATTATAAGACACCTTAATAATAATATTTAATAATATTAATATCAATATTATTTTTAACAAACACATTTATACCACCTTATCTTCTTAGGCTTACTAGAGACGTAATTGCAATTAGGTATATCCTTTCCATGGAACAACACGAACCACTATGGCCCAAATGGCCCCCAAAAATGAAATCCACATGAAAGAGATTTTTTATATGTTCATAATAGTTTATCTCCCCTCTTATTATGTTATGAAATACCTTTTCTCTGATCCTCATAGTTCTCTTTTATTTGTTTGCACTCTCTTTCCACTTACTTGCATAAATACGCCTATTATGCATTGTATAAATACAAGTCACTAGCTCACTTACTCTCTCTATTGAAAACATAACTAATCCATCAAGATAAAACCCAAACAAATATTTTATGACATATTAAACACAATATTTAACCATATTAATATCATTATTAGGTCATTAAAACACATTTAGATCACCTTCTCTTCTTAGTCCTATTAGAGACCTAATTGCAATTAGGTATATCTTTTCCACGAAACAAATTGAACCACTATGGCCCATATGGCCCTCAAAAATTAAATAAAACATTTAAATAACTTATATATAAATATAAAATAATCTATTACATTCTCAATAAGTCAGAAATCTTTATTTCACATCTTGAAAGCATCATTAGGCCTTACAGACCTATTATGCCTAATTACCCCAAGAACACTGTTTACAAAGATGAAGCTCATAAAAATTGTAGATACACTTTATTTGAAAAACAAACATATGGATGGAAACTTAATAAACTCAAGGTCATAATAAAACTCATTATACTCCATCACTAAGGCTCCAAGGACTTAGGAAAACCTCATCAAAAAGCTCACTCTGATCTACTAAAAAGCTCCAAAACCCAGTCAAGAACCTTCGACCACCAAAATTTGTATATTAATTTTCCAAAACTTAATATGAATTTATAATATACCATAGAATATATTATAAGATCATCACATTATTTTTATACTCCCAAACTAGGAAAAATGACTCAAGAACATCAATCTTACACACAGAAAATTATCTTAATCCTTAAAAACATAGTCATGATGAATGTTGTGTTTGAATCATATAAGTACACTTCCAAGACTCATAATTCACATGAATAGTTTTTATTTTACCTATATAACATACTCAAATATAAATGTCACAAGTTCTAGTGTCAAGTATTGGTCTTGCAGACATTTTGTTAAGCTTCTTTTTCATAGTTCTTACATAGTTAGATAAGCCATTTTGGCTTCACTATTTAATTTTTTTTAAATAATTGTAAACCTTATATAAATAATTTATATGTAATATAAATCCCAAAAAAATATCATAATGTTTATTAGATACATTGAATCCTATCATAGAGTCTCAAACTCTTGACTCCATCTTGCATACCCACAACTATCATTTTGCCTTGAGTACTAGTCATGGTTAACTTGCATTAAAAAACATGTGTAGACACAATAAATAAGTAATAATTCATTAATATTATCCTTATACATGTTTATAACATCTCCAAACAAAAATATAAATCTCTAAACCTTACACCTTCATTGTCTCATCTTCACTAGAGAGGTCATCTTGTGAATAACATATTCAACATTTACATTGACTTTAAAAACATATAAAAGATATATAAATGTTATAGGTATTGTAAAATAACCCGATTCAAATGGATCCATTCCTAATACATGGAAACACATCCCTAATCTCATTCTCACTTATGCCTTATTTTTCTCATTGTCTTCAATATTTAAATTTTTAGCAATAGGTCAAATGGCATGACTAGTTTAGCATATTTTAATTATATAACCTTCTAAAAAAACACCATGGGAATGAAGTAAAATTAATAATATTTAACCTCCATCCATTGTGCAAAATTGACTTATTCAACCCTGAATGCTATACCAAATTTATGAGAAACATGAGATTTCATATACCTTCTACTCACTCTTAAGACAAATCAATGCAACCTAAAAGTAATTTAGATAATAATATACATGTTCCAATCACCAAACTAGATAATAAAAACCATTATATTCCATTTCCAATGAGATCTTCCATATTGGGTCACTCAAAGTGTTTCAGACTAATTTCCATTCTTAACGTTTGTTCATAAAACTCTACCCATAAAAAAAATTGTAATGCTTGGAAAATATTTATATTAAAATTTTCCATATCTCCATAAGAGCTCATCTTCCCATTCAATAGTCACATGTGCCAACAGTCATGATAAAACCCTTCTTGGCTCTTCATCTCTTCATTCTAAACACAAGAGACCTTCAAAATCATTTACATGAATTTTACTTCAACTCTAGACCTCAAACTATAACAAAATGCTTGAAAAAACATTTAAAAACTTAATTAATAATCACATAACCTCATAATTCTCTAAACCTAAACATGATACCTCATTCTACCACCTAGGTTCTTAAGACTAGGTCCATAATAAGACCACTAAAGAAGAGCATACCCCTTTGACTCATATTGAGAATCATGTGACTAAATCAACACCTTTATGAAATTATCTAACACTACATTATATGACTTAAATCTCATACACATCCATATCATCATCATCATCATCATCATCATCATCATCATCATCATCATCATCATCATCATCTTCATGCCTCTATAATCCATATTCATGCTCAAGAACTAGTCCAACACATAGACCTACTAGACACCATATCACTTTGAGACCTTCAAGACTCCTCATATAGCTCAAAAGTCATCTTTAAACATCTTAAATATAATCCATAACATATCAAATCATTATTATTTAAAAAAATCTCCTTAAACCATTTAGGTCATTTCTCAAGACTGAACTAGGCTTCCTGAACACACAAGACATGAATATAATCTCTCTCATTGAACTCATGAAACTCTAAAGATCTTCACCAAGTATATGAAACTTACATTACCTCAATTAACTACACATACTTGTAATCACTCATTTCATTATACTTCACTATGCATCATAATACACTCCATTGGATCACTCAAAGCCACACTAGTAGGTTCAAACAATCAACCTCATACCAATGACCATAGCCACCTTCTTGTGAACCAAAACTTGACCTCAAACTTCCTTTGACATCAATGATGTCAAACATATGAAATAAAACACACATATTACCTTAATATTCCTTCTTGGCATCAATGATAGTAAATAAACACATGACATTAATGATAACTTTCAACAATCTCCTCCATTACCATTGATGGTAAACCATAAATGAACTAATATTTCTCAAACTACACTACTATTAACAAGCTGATTCTTTCTCAAATTGAAAAAAATCATCAGTAAATTTCTTCCATAGGAAAATTGACCATCTAGAACTTTATCCCCCTTTGAAATTAATGATAAAGGGTCATAGACACTCTCACAATGCCATCCATACATAGTTCATTGATCCTTAGACCTGACCACTCTCAGAGCCAGCAAGATCCCCTTTTATCCATAGATACTTCTCAATTTTTGTTTTCATTTAGGATCTCAAATCATACTAAACAAAATTTTCCTCCTAAACCTTTGAAACATATCACACATACACCCCCAAACTCAATTCACACCTTAGGATCATACCAATTAAAGTGAACATACCTCTAATTGAATAAATCCATATCACTTATTCAACCACTTGATTTCATACAAGAGCTACATCTTAACATTTAATGACTGATATGACCAATAAGTCTTTACATATCTAACTTATATCATGATCACATAATCAACAAAGAATTATTATTTGACACTTTTGTCAAAAGAGTCATGCCCATATCATGATTCCTTTTGAAACTAATAACACAAATATATAGTCATCTATCATAACTACCTTTTCATGCTTCCATTTGTTAAATAATGCCTCTATAAATCCTAATATAACCACCCCAATTAATAGGGATTCCTAAAATACCATAAATTTAGGATATTCTTGGATCTACAAATAAATTTTCTTGACCTCTTTATAGTAATGAGATGACTATATTTCCTTAGAGTCCATTTAGGTTTGATAGGTACCTTTGGCTCAATGACCTCATTTTTATTCTTTTTATTTGACTTCTTTGTCACTATATGTAGATAAAAAGAACTCATGGTAACCTTAAACAACTAACCCATTATTTATGATGGCAACCAAACCATCTTGAACCTTGGATAAAACATGATTAGTTTTAATTATATTGGTTATCCATACTTGGGTTTGTCTCTTCTCATGGAATCTAGGAGATCCATATGCTTTGATATGACTTGAGGGCCTTCTAACACTTTTAGGACATAATTCTATATTATGTCCTACATCTTTACAACTACAGTAAAAAACACCACTATCTTTACTTTTGACTAATTACTCCTCTTCCCATGGTTCCAAGATAACTCATCCCTTGAGACTACTCTACACTCTTTTGCTTTATGGCCAAACATGATACATGAGAAACAATAACCATTAAAAGAATCTTCATACCTTATTTCATTAGATTGATTAATAGGTCTCTTTATGTTGAATTTTATGCCAGATCAAAAGAATTTATTTTATTCCTTACTCTCCTTCTCAACTTTGTTCATCTTATTTATGAGCTTCCTATACTCAACCTTCACAAAATCTGGCTCTATCTTGAATTATTTGCACTCTTCTTCTCTTGATCTTAGAATTACATTTTCAACCCATAGTTAATACGTAACATCTTGAATAGTAATATTAAATTATTTTTCTCCATTATTTAGCTTAGTCTTCAAGGTACATACCAGCTTCTCAAAATCCTTGACCATATATCTCAACTCTTGATTTTATTTCCTTAGTTGCTTAGCCATTTTGTGACTTTATGATCACCTTAAATCTATAAATATCATTCAAAACACAATCTCAAATAATAATTTATAGAATAAAAACCATTGAGATCAGTGAGGGTGGGTGGGTGGGGAGTGTGAATTAGTCTCTTAAAACAATCTTTTCTTTTCACTTGGCACTCATTAACCTTTCAAACCAATATAGTGATTAAGCAATGTGTAGAGAAGCAATCACATAAACATGAAGCAAGATATAAACACATAATCATAAGAGATATGTGTGAGACCCTCATGTGGGATAAAAAACAAAAAATAAACCACTTTTAATATATTCCTCAAAGTAATGAATCAATATTTAGTGAGTCATCAACCTCACAAGGAGAACAAATCCCTCACTAGTCAAGTACTAACTCAACTAGTCCTTTAGCAAGATCAAACTTTAAAGGAGGAACCAACCCGATAAGTAACCAAAAACAAACTAAACCACTTAAATAATACTTTTTACACCATAAATATTTCAAGTCATCTCTCACTCCTTGACAAAGTACCAACTTAGCCAAGACCAACTTGATTACCTCAAGACACCTTGTTGCTTAACCAATAGATGGTGACCTCTTCTTTAGCTCTATATCTTATCTATATTAATTACACTCATTATAATAAATCAATAACACATATTTTATGAATATATTAAAATATAATTAACTCATCCATATCTTATTAACCTTCTACCTCTCTCAAAATAGCCTCTTAGGCGTCCTTACTCAAAATGCCTCTTACTAGGCTTATTAGGTCAACTAACCTTGACATCCACATGAAATATCTATATTATATTTTCATCATAGTTTATACCACATATTTTAATTTTATAAAATAACTTTTTTATTCTCCTCAAATTTCTCTTTTATTTTCTTGCACTCTCATTCCACTTGCACAAATAGCCTATTATGCCTTGTATAAATACAAGTCACTAGCTCGCTTACTCTATATGTTAGCCAAATAAATAATCCATAAATATAATATATAAAAAATGTATTAGGACACATTAAGTAAAATATTAAATCATATTAGTATTAGTATTAGGTTATCCAAACACATTTATACCAACTTCTCTTCTTAGGCCTACTAGAGACCTAATTGCAATTAGGTATATCCTTTCCATAGAATAACTTGAACCACTATGGCCCAGATATCCCCCAAAAATGAAATAAACATTTAAATAAATTATTTTTAATCTCAAATAACATTTTACATTCTCAATAAGTTAAAAATCCTTCACTCACATATTAAAATCATTATTAAGCCTTAAAGACCTATTAGGCCTAATTACCCCAAAAACACTATCTACAAAGATATAACTCATATAAGATTTATAAAAACTTTATATAGAAAATATAAATATCTATTGAAACTTTAAGACATTAGGTTCATCAAAAAACTCATTATAATACATCAATAAGTATCCAAATACTCAGGAGTACCTCATCAAAAAGCAAACTTTGATCTGATGAAAAGTTACAAAACATAGTCAAGAACCTTTGACCACTAACATCTATAAAATACTTTTAAAAAAATCCAAATTAATTTATAATATCCCATATAATCTATATAAAATCATAAAATTCTTTATATACTCCCAAAATTTTCAAAATGACTTAGGAAAATCAATCTTACACACACACTGAAAACTATTTTAACCCCTAAAAACATAGTCCTGATGAATGTTGTTTTCAACTCCTATAAGGACACTTATAAAAATTCTAATTCTCATTAATAGTTC
Organism: Torreya grandis; assembly: GCA_037957365.1. Lineage (NCBI taxonomy): Eukaryota > Viridiplantae > Streptophyta > Pinopsida > Cupressales > Taxaceae > Torreya > Torreya grandis. The sequence goes on along the minus strand of JARHVA010005524.1, from coordinate 1,042,664 downwards.
CTTTGTGACCTATAGAACATCCTCAAATATATAGGTCACAAGTTATAATGTCAACTATTGGTCTTGTAGACTAATTTGTTAAGATTTTATTTCATAGTTCTTACCCAGTTAGATAAGCCATTTTGGATTATTTCAAATTATTAAACTAACTCTCAACCTTATATAAATAATTTATATTTTTTATACTTTCAAAAAACATCAACATGTATACTAGATACATTTAATCCTATCATACTATCTCAAAATCTTGACTCCATCTTGCATACCCAAAACTATCATTCTACCTTGAGTACCAGTCATGGTAAAATTACATTACAACACCTATGACAAGACAATAAATAATCAATAATGAATTAATATGATCCTTTATATATTTACAACATCTCAAAACAAAATTATACATATATCTAATGTCAAATATGGGATATGTAGACCAATCTTTGAACCTTACACCTTCATTGTCTCATCTTCATTAGACAAGTCATCTTGTGAACAACATTTTAAATGACTTTAAAAACATAAAAAAAATATGTACATGTGTTATAGGTATTTAAAAATAACCCCATGAAATTTTATCCATTCATAATCTGTGACAACACATCTGTAATCTCATTCCCACTTATACCTAGTTTTTCTCATTATCTTCACTATTTGACTTTTTAGCGATAGGTCAACTTACATGAATGGTTTAGAATATTTTAATTATGTAAAATACTAAAATACCAACATTTTAATGAAGTAAAATTAATAATATTTAATGAGCATTCATTTTGAAACTTTGAATTATTCAACCTTACCTACTATATTAAAGTTTTAAGAAACAAGTGTTTTCCTTTAGTTTCCACTTGCTCTTATAATAGATAAATAACACTTGGAATCACTTGGGAGATTCATATACATTTTAAAATCATAAAAATAGATCATAAAAACCATTCTAATCCATTTCCAACAAGACCTTCCATGTCAGGTCACAGTGACACTTTTATGAGGGTCTTAGATTAGTTTCCATTCTTAACATGTGTTCATAAAACTATTCCCCTAAAACCAAATAATAATGCTTGAAAAAATTTTATAGTAAATTTTTCATCTCTCTTTATGAACTCAAATTCCCATGTAACAATCACACATGCCAATAAGAATGAGAAAATCCTTCTTGGATCATCATCTCTTCATTATGCACACACAAAAGACCTTCAAACTCATTTTCATATTTTCACCTTCAACTCAAGAGCTCAAACTATACCAAAATGCTTGAAAAAAATTAAAAAACTTAATTCATGGTCACAATCCTCTAAATTTGAACATGATACCTCATTCTGCCACCTAGGGTCTTGAGACTAGGTCCATGAGAATACCACTAGAGAAGAGCATACCCCTTTGGCTCACTCTGAGAGTCATGTGACTGAGTCAACATATTTATCAAATGATATAAAACTAAATTTTACAACTTAAATATCATACATATCCATATCATCATCATGCCTCTATAATCAATATTCATGCTCAAGAAATAGTTCAGCACATAGAGATACTAGGCACCATACCACTTTGAGACCTTCAAGACTCCTTCTATAGCTCACAACTCATCTCCAAAAACCTAAGATAGAATCCAAAAAATATACCATCATTATTATTTTACCAATTATCTTTATACCAAATATTTGATTGATTAATATTGAACTAACCTTTTTGAACACATAAGACATGAATATAATCTCTCTCTAAAATCATGAATCTTTGAAGATATTCACCAAGGAATTAAAACTTACATTGCCTCAAACAAATCCACATACTTGTAATCACTAATTTCATCATACCTCACTATAAATCATAAGGCACCTCCATTGGATCACTTAAATCCACATTAATAGGCTCAAAAAATAAAACTCATACCAATGACCATATCCACCTTCTTGTGAACCAACACTTGATCTCAAAATTCATTTGACATCAATGACCTGAGACATATGACATCAAACAAAAAATTCAAATTAATTTTCCTTCTTGACATTAATTATAATATATAAACACATTATATCAATGAAAAATTTCAACACATCATATCTTCATAACTTATTTTAGCTCAAACTACTTCTTAGAGCACACCATTAGTGTTGTTCATATTAGGTTTTTGCACATTCAAAATGTATGTCATGAATATTTGAAATATGAACAATTTTTTTAAAATAAACCATGGAAAAAAATCATTCATATATTTTCCTCATGACCTTATGGTCATCAACATGTGCATTAGGCTTCACAGCTCAAGGCAAAAGTACTCAAACCCTTCTCTACAAGTTGCCCACTTAGAACTACCAATAATCTTTAAAACATAGTTATCAAAGATTAGGATTATATAACTTGTAATTTCACTTTTAAACACTATAATTTCATTTATAATATCTAATTGTATCTTTATAACATCACCATATTATTTTTATAGATCTACTCAAGACATAATGGTTCAAGAACAACTCTTCTCTCAACCTACTCAAGTCTGCCAATACACCTTAGAAACCAGTCATACATTCTTCGACATACAAAAATTTAAATGGGACTTACCATAAAAAATAATTCATAAAAATTATAAATTTATATCTTTAATAAATAATAACATTCTTTAATCACTTCCAAAATAGGCATAATAACTCAGGAATACCAATTTTACTAACATATAGAAAATTGCCAAAATCCTTTTAAAAACATAGTCTTGATGAATGTTGTTTTCAGAATTTGTAAGGAAAATTAAAATAATTATTATTCATATTAATATTTATTTGTGAACTATATTACATACTCCAATAGATAGATAATAATTTCTAATGGAAATTATTGGTCTTTCAAACCAATTTGTTGACTTTCTCTCCCACAACCCTTACACAACCAAACATTCCATTTTGGTTTCAAGGTTTCAACCTATTAGACTGATTTAAAATATTTTTTAAATCATGGTAACTTATATATATATATATATATATATATATATATATATATATATATATATATATATATATATATATATATATATATATTCTTTGGATGCATCATCTAATGGCATAAACCCTCCAACTCATCAGTCCCACTTGCTTACTTAGATTTGTCAATTTACCTTCAAATGTAGTCATGGTGATAATGACTTTAAAATATTTTGTAGACACTATAGGAAACTCCTATTTCATTTGATTATAATATGAGTTAATTAGGTAACTATCACATATAAATATACCATGGCCAAGTAACAATATTTATTTGGAAGACAATTCTCACAAACTTACACCTTCATTGTCTCATCTATACTAGACAAGTCAACTTATGAGCAATATTTTCAACATTTTCATTAACCTACAAAACATACATCCATAATTAATATGTATTATATGTATCTTGAAACAACCCCATGAGTTTTTATCCATCCATAATCCATGACAACATATACCTAATCTCATTCTCACTTTTCCTTAGTTTTTCTCACAGTCTGCGCCATTAGGCCTTTTAGCAATATGTTAACTTACATGACTAGTTTAGAAAATTTAAGGTATATAATTTGATCAATAACCACCATGTACATATTATATAAGTATTAATATTCAACCTCAAACCATTTATCAACTTTGACTCAATCAACCCTATCTACTACAATAAATTTATGAAAAACAAGGCTTTTCCTACAGGGGCCACTCACTCATATGATATAAAAATGACACCTTAAATTACCTAGGATATTCCAATACATTATCCAATCAAAAAAATAGTCATGCAATCCAATCTGATCCATTTCCATCAAGATATTCAATATCGGGTCACAATGAGGGTTTTAAACCCATTTCCATTCTTAACATTTTTTCATAAATATCTACCCCTCTAACCAACTCCTAATACTTTTAAATAATTACTAATAAAATTTTAAATCTCTCCATAATATCTCATCTTCCCATGAAATAGTCACACATGCCAACAAACATCAAAAAGTGTCTCTCAGGGTTGGAAACCTTTACTTTGCATACTGTAGAGACCTCAAAATAGCATTTAAAACTTCCTTCTTCAAACCATTACCTAATAAAACATGAAGTTTTTTGAAAAAAACATGTAAATAATTTATATATACTAACCTTTTCAATATTTCCCTATAAAATTGATCTCATGCCTCAATTGTCCATAATCTCTCACTTTGCTCTCTAGGCATTTGAGTTCAAGGTCACATTAGGCCTTAAAACTGGCCTTCTTTATTTTTTTAAGTACTATACACCTCACTCACATGATAAATAAATTTATAAAATGATCTAACACTACTTATCATCCTTCATAGGTTTTAAAAATACCTCATGACCGCCATTAGGTTAGGCAGAGTCTAGAACTAGTCTTGTTGAATACTCACTATGTAGGTCTTACCCTTGTAGGCTTACTTTGAGAAAATCATGAGTGATCTTATGCCTCATATAAATTATTAAACAAACTCATACATCCTCTTATGTCTTTATTCATCTATCTCACTAGACTCTATGATCCTTCATGTATGAGACTAGATATCCTATGCACAAGCCTTCTCAAGTCTCTTGATCTTGACATATTCAAACCATTACTAGGATTATCAAGTCATATTTCTCAAAAAAAGTCTTATATATATTAATACTATCCATGATCACACTCCTTATCTTCTTCTCATCACTAAACATTTTAATTTATCATGTTCACACCTTCTTATAAGGTGTTTTCATTCCATCCTTCACTAAACACCTCATGACATCATCAACATTGACATCAATCAACTTGACATCAATGAATATACATGAAATTCTCATGATATAAATGAGAAAACCTCAATAATATCCCCCTTTGTCATTGATGGTAACCACCTTTAAAAATATTGATGGAAAGTAATCTTATAAATACTTTTACAACTCTCTATCCTTGCTTCTAAAATCTCTCTCCCCCTTTAAAATTAATTACAAAGTGGACTATGGGTCTAAGAAGCACAATTTATCCCCATTTTTAAATCCACCTTGATGTAAAAAATATGGATAATACCCATATACATTTCCTTGCTCAAACATTCATCATTTAATTAGTCATGTCAATAACATCTAATATGTTTCTATGTCTCTATATATATTCTTTGCACTATACACATATTATAAGAACTTGATTGGCTCCCCCTATCTCCATGAGTTATTCAAAAAAAATTCAAAACAATATCATGAATGTGACTAGTTTGATGAAGTCATCATACAATTTTTTTGTAATATATATCTATAATTGCATCTCCAACAGACTATTATCTAATCCTTAGACCTTAACTTCAATAAAAAAATATAATGATCCACATAAGCTAATGCTTTCTCTCAATAACAGTTGATGATGAACCATCTTTATAAATTCTAATAAAATAATAAATTACACACTGCTTCAACTCTTGTCTATATGATGTAATATATCCTTTGATGACTATTAAATGATGATCATACTTGTAGATCCTATTTATTAGGTATGTTTTTAATCAAGGATATTATCCTAAGGGATCAATCTAATACTTCATGATACTTAAGTCACCATGGCACAAAATTCATCATGAAAACACTTTTATGCACTTGTATTCTACAAAATTAGATCTATGTGATAGTATCACTTCATGTCTTGCACATTAAGACATTTAATAAATTCATATTATCTTAATTAAACTTAGATCATTATGTATTTGAACATACATATTTCATATTGACTGAATGATAGTATTGTTAGTCATCTTCAATGGAGAAGGATCACACAACATAATCATGTTCCCCCTATGATCATGCTCAATCTTTTGAAAAGCACTCACCTTGTCCTTATCATGATTGAAACTAACATTTTTGACACTAATGACATAATTAGGGACTCATATTTAGACCAAAAAAACATCACTTATTAAAAAAACTCAATAAATAAGTGTCATACAACCATGCTCTCCCTTTATATTATTAATTTTCTCACCATACAAACCATCTCCAACATAGATAAAATATTTTGGTGCCAATAAAAAAACTCAACATAGATCAAGTTATTCTATAACCAACTATTAAAATATTACCTTTCAACATGTATTCATACCTTATTTAACTATAATACTTATCAAAGATCAACAATCATCCACCATGCTACAACTTATAGATGAATGTCTCTATGAAGCCTAATAGAGTCACCCCTTCCATAGGGTATTAAAATATCATAAATTCATGAGATTCCCATATCTCCATACTCTCACAGGACTGAGTATTCTTCAACATCATTCTATACTTGACTGTCAATTTAGGTTTAGCCTTTAACTTGGCTTATGCAAAATCCTTTTGCGCTGATAAAGAACACTTTTGAAATACTTTAAAATTTAACTTATGTGATATATTATCAAATCACTCACCTTGTTTTATGAGTTAATCATGACTCACCTTATCATCCTTATTCTTCTCAGTCAACTCTTCTAGTACCATCATTCTATGGTAAACCATCATTACAAATATGATAAACACTATCATCATCATAATTCAAGCTTATAATTCTTAGAATCACATTTAGGTTATTAATACTATATCAAAAGACCTAGATATGATATAAAATTTTGGAATCACAGTCATGGAGAGGGTGGGGGTGAATTAGTGAGCTCTTAAAGCAATCATTAAATCCTCAAAAGTCATTCATAAAATAATCATTATATAAGTAATGTCAAACCATCAAAATAACATAACAACCATACATGATCATACTACATAATAATACCAAATGTACATAATAATACAAAATGTAGGTGGGAAAAATTCAAGAGGGAATAAAACCCATTGAAACTCAGCTTAGACAAATTTTACTATAATACCATGATTCAAATTTATTTGAGCACCAACCCAACAAGGAGCACCAACCCCTAAATTTATCAAGTACCAACTTAACTTTAGTAAGAACCAACTTGTTAGAAGACTACAACCCCCTTGATGATGAAACACCCAATTAATAAACACTCTAAAGATCTAAACCTTTCTCTTTTCTACCTCTCATAACTTATTATGGTCTTTTTTTTATATCACACTCAAATATTCCTCTCGCACAAGTAAAAACTATCCTTTACCTTCTTCACTCAATTAGCCCTTATATGGCTTGAAATGAAGATGAAATTACTCATGAAACCTTGTATATGTATATGAATGATTCATATAATTTATTTTATATGTTTCACCACCTGTGTAAGCTCACACAATCCTTTTCTACTTTGATTCACATCTACACACACTCAGCTAGCCAATTAGGCCTATTAATCCTTGTGCTTATACCAATCACTAGTTCACTATTTTCTACATTTAATTAAGCATAATATATATTCATCATAATAATATGTGTTATGGATTGATATTAATCCTTACCTCTCTTTTCTTCCCCTTATAATATTTAGATATTCAATTCATTTATTGATCACACCTCTAGCTGAAATAGGCCTAACTAACCTTGTATTAGTAAATGTTACTTGATCTCACATACCTTTTTTAGACATACACTATTTCACACTTTTATTAACCTTTAATTATGTATTATAAAATTTTAAAAACATGAATCAAACAATCCATTAGGCTGGCCACAACTTAACAGGTTGTATTCCTTCTTTAGGTCTCACAAAGACCTAATCTCATTAGGCCTACTTAGCATATGTTACCTATTGATCTTCTTAGAGTAAATTAAAACACTTAAAATAGTATTAAAACATAATATTTAACCTAAATTTACCCCTAATAATATCATCATATCTTCATAATTATTTTTATCTCAAACAATTGCTTGGAGCACACCATTATTATTGTTCATATTAGGTCTATGCACAATCAAAAAGTTTATCGTGAATATATGAAACATGAACACAACCTTAACAAAAAATAATGGAAAAAAATAATTCAAAAACAATCCTCATGAAATTAGGGTAATAACCATGTGTATTATGCCTTACAACTCTAGGCAAAAGTATTCAAACCCTTCTCTTCAACTAGCCCACTTAGAACTACAAATAAGCTTCAAAACACAATCATGAAGGATTAGGCTTATGTTACTTGTAATGACACTTTTAAACACTATAGATACATGTATAATATCTCATGTAATATATATATATATATATATATATATATATATATATATATATATATATATATATATATATATATATATAACATCACAAAATTATTTCTATATCTTTGCTTAGGACATAATGGTTCAAGAACAACTCTTCATGTAGCTTACTCAAGTCTACTGATACACCTTAGAAACTAGTCATGCATTCTTGGACCTGCAACACTTGAAATGGAACTGACCATGAAAAATAATTAATCAAAATGATACAATTATATATTTAATACATAATAACATGCTTTAATCACATCCAAACTAGGTATAATGACTCAAGAACACCAATTTTACTAACATAGAGAAAATTGCTAGAATCCTTAAAAACATAGTGCTAATGAATGTTTTTTTTTATAGATCATGTAAGGACACTTCAAAGACTTATTATGCACAAAAATATCTAATATGTTACCTTTATAACATATTCAAATATATAGATCACAAGTTTTAGTGGAAAATATTGTTCTTGCAGACTAATTTATTGACATTTTCTCCCATAGTCTTTACATAGCCAGACAAAGCCATTTTGGCTTCAAGGTTCCAACCTCTTACATTGAATTTCAAGATTTTTAAATTCATGGATATGTAATTAAATTAATAAAAAAATATATATGATTTTTTTGATTCATTTAAGGGTAGAGACCCTCTAACTCATCACTCCCACTTGCTTACTCAAATTTGTCAATTTACCTTCAAATATAGTCATGGTGAGAATGAATTTCAACTCTTGTGTAGACACTTTCAGAGAATATTGATGAATTTTTATGATAATATGAGATCATTAAGTAAATATAACATAGATATATACCATGGTCAAGTGATAATATTGGTCTTACATACCAATCTCACAACCTTACACCTTCACTATCTCATCTATACTAGACAGGTCAACTTGTGAGCAACATTTTCATTAACCTCAAAAACATGCATCCATCATGAATAATTATTAAAGGTATTGATAAAAAACTCCATGAATTTGAATCCATCCCTAATCTATGACAACACATCCCTAATCTCCTTCTCACTTCTACCTAAGTTTTCTCACAATCTACACCATTAGGCCTTTTAGCAATAGATCAACTTACATGATTTGTGTAGCACATATAAGGTCTATAAACTAATTTTAACTGACTATGGACATAATATATAAATTTTAAACTTCAATGTCTACCTGTTTAATAACTTTGACTCAGTTAACCTTGCCTACTACAATAAATTTATGAGAAACAAGGATTTTACTATAGGTTTAATACACTCATATGATAGACTAATACCACCTATAGGTACCTAGGAGAGTCCAATACATGATACAATCATCAAACTAGGTCATCCAATGCACTCTAATCAATTTCCATCAAGATATTCCATATTGGGACACAGTGAGGATTTTATGAGGGTTTTAAACCTTTTTCCATTCTTAAAATTTTCTCATAAATCTCTACCCATAAATCCAACTCCTTATACCTATAAATCATTTCTATGACCATTTTCCATCTCTCCCTAAGATCTCAACTTCCCATGCAATAGTCACAAATGCCAAAAATCATCAAAAAATGTCTCTTAGGCTTGGAAAGCTTTACTCTACATACTCTAGAGACCTCAAAATAACATTTCAAAATTTATTCTTCAAACCATGAAATCATACAACATGAATAAAATTGAAAAAAAAATGTAAATCCTTTATCCATACTTACCTTTACAAACTTGCCTTGGAAAATTGATCTCATGATTCAATTGGCCAACATCTCCCACTTTTATCTCTAGGCATTTGACTTGTAAGTCACATTAAGCCTTGAAACTAACTTTCTAGCCACTGTCAAAGAACTCTCCACATAACTCACATTCTAAAACAACTTATCACATGTTGTAAAACTCCTTAAAATCATTCATATGTCTTGAAAACACCTCATGATCCCCATTAGGTGAGGAAAAATCTAGAATTAGGCTAGTTACATGCTTTATCCATAGGTCTTACCCTTTTTGGATAACTCTGAGAAATTCATGAGTGGTCAATGCCTCATATGAGTGCTTAAACAACCTCTTTTGGATATATGCATCCATCTAACTATACCTTCATGTTCTGTCATGTATAATACTAAATGTCATATGCACAAGCCTTCTCAAGTCTCTTACTGTTGACATCTTCAAACCATTACTAGGATTCTCAAGTCATATTTCTCAAAAAATGGCCTGTATTTATTCATACTAACCATGATCACACTCATTGTTTTCTTCTCATCACTACACTTTTCAATTTACCATGTTAACACCTTCTCACAAGGTCTCTTCATGCCATCCTTCACTATACACCTCATGACATCAATCAACTTGACATCAATGAATATACATAACATTCTCATGATATTAATTAAAACCCTATATTGACATCAATGACAAAGACTCAACATAGATATATTTTCAAATGAAAACCCAACTAAGGTTAACCTAGACCTCATTTTAGACTCACATAAGCACTATAACAATATATGTATAGATGAATTTATCCCTTTATAAACTAGATGGAAATTAGATGCAAATTAAATAAACAAACTTAGAATAAGTTGTGCATAACCAAGTTTATAAATCCTTGTTCTACCCTGCTTATACATATAGCCATTTATAACATTCTTAAACTTAGATTACTTAGATTTCCAATCTAAATCACACTCAAATCACTCAATCCAACCTTCATACTAGATTCACTTTCACTTTCACCTACACTTAGGTGGGTATAACTACATCAAGATTGATCCCTCCTTAGATTACTGGTATGTAGGAAAATCTCATCATAGTGGGGTGTCGAGGATGTCCAACCTACCCTAGTAAAAAAAAACTTTGCTAATTATGCCAATTAGATACCCTATAAACATGGAGGTTTAGGGTTAACATACAAATTTAGTAAAAATAAGTTATTTATAAGGAATCAGAATTTGTGTTCATATGAATAGTCTTGGTAGACTCAAACACAAGTGCACCCAAAAGCTTATAATAGTTCTACATGGACAACACTAGCACCAAAATAAGGAAACTAGTGCCATATGGCTCTACTGTCTAGTTAAGATGATAATATCGAAGAAGGGATTTAACTCTTAGATCCTGTTCATGACACTTAGATCAGCTCATGTCCTAGTTTGAAACCTCCATATCACCTATCTCAGCCAATTTATAGCTAAGTACTTATTTACATTATTTTTTTAAAGATGAAATTAGGTCAATTCTATTACAAATTAGGGTTATATTTATTTCATATTTCTACCCTAATTTACTATACTTAGACCCTTTAAAAACTTAGGGATTAAACTACATAGCCTTAAAAAGTTAAATCATTTAGTGAACCCAACTTACTTTGAATATTTCACAAAACCTAATGCTAGATAATGCTATGGTTTATGTTTCTATCCTTCTAAGACCCAAACTTAGATTTTAGATCCATATAATTTCTAATTTGTATTTCATATAATTATGGTAATAATAATAGATAAATTTTATCACTTTTTAATATAGAGTTTTCTAACTTAATTTGCATGATTGTTTCCTTTCATTTGGAACAAATTCAAATATGGCATAAACACATATGTACATGATTATTTATATCAATTAAAATGTATGCCATATTTCATTATATCTCTAGCATGTTATTGTTCTCTTATGTGGAATTAAATTAATAAACCAATACTTACATGCATATAGGATCAATTAAAATATGGTTTATTTGACCTAATCCATAAATTTAATACCCTAACATCCATGTTTAAAGTTTTAATGTTATATCCTATGCACAAGAAAGAGTCTCCTTCTCCTCATCATCCCCATGAGGGTGATATCTACTTTCCCTCTAACCAAGTCCATGATTTCACTCCTCCAAGAGATTATGCAACCTATACTATTGTTACTAATTCCCATATGCATCATATCCATGCCTTCACCTCTCCCTTATAGGGTGTATACATACATGTTCAATCAAAATCAACTAGGGTTTGCACCTCTGAGACTCCAAGGGATCAAATTATCATTATGATCAAGCTAATATCAAAATTATATAATCAAACTAAGTTATTAAGTGAAAAGGTCACATTATTGGCAAATCAAATTACATATACAAAGTCTTTATAATATGCTATTATTCATCATGTATATGCATCTACACCTACCAAACATGTGACTAACACTTTTTCATATCCAAATAATAAAGTACAAGATGAGAAATATAATCAAGATCAAAAAAATACACAAGATGGAAATTAGGAAGATCTCCCCCCACTTAATAATGAACATATTATTATCAATAAGGATGAGATTTTAAAGAGTTTCAAAGATAGACTTTGGGAACAGCCCTATGATCATCCATAGATTTGTCAAGACCTAATGTAAATAAAAAACAAATACAATAATGGTTTATATTATAATCCCCTAAATAACAATATTATTGCACCTAATTTGGGGTAAAATTAGCCTGTACAATTTTTTTTAACTTGTCAACCTTCAACAATAGTAACACCTCCTATGACAATTACCTCATCTAAAAATGTACAATCCTTTATGTATGAGATTAATTCTCTATAGATTAAGGTGTTACATTTTGATTTGGGTGATACTAATGGATTACAATCCTTTTGTATGAGATAACAACTCCATTAGTAAACTTAAGCAAATATCCAATGCACTTATTATAGAATATATATTGTGATATAATAATATATTAGCAAAGATGACTATCCCCATGGTAGATAGAGAGATATGAGACATATTCAAATAGAGTTTACTACTAGAATTTGATAAAGCTATCTTATTGGAGAAGTTACCAACATTCACAAATTTATGCTACATAGTAAAACAAATAAAAGTCAATCTTTTCTCTATGGGAAAATTAAAATATACAAGTGTATTAGAATAGAATAATAATATTATTAATAATCCTCCATATAAATTAAGGGACACTAAAAATAAGAGTGATCTAAAGGCCACAGTTAACATAGATTCAGAGCCACCTGCTTGCTTGGTTTTATCAACTCCTCCACGAAAAAATTTCACTAACCTTACATAATCATCATCACATGTTTTATATTATTTCTTAGAATTTAATTTTATATCTCTCCTCATCAAATAGGTTGATAAAATATGTCATATTCAAAATAATTATGATTTTAATGCATTTTATAACTTTCATAAGGCACTAAGCCATACTACAAACTGGTGCATCATATTGAAACATAATATACAATATTTAATAGAGGCCAACATCATTGATGATGGAAAACCCACAAAGGCACCCAAAGTTCAAAAAAATGAAGATAAGTCTTTGAAAATATTTTTGGATCCATTTACAAATCATATAAATAATGAGGTAGGGAAAACATTAGGTGTTCACTATATGTATCAAGCACATCCACAACTAGCATCCTATAACAATACTATAAATTATGCATAACTATAAGAAATATCATTGGTGTGTATCATAATATAGTACCATCTAGATTGAAACTACTAGTTATAGTTTTGAGAATTATTTCCATCATTACACCATAGACTTGAGCTGGTCTACTAGTATAGGTGAGATTGAATACTATAGTGTTTACCACATATGCATACTCTCTAAAGTAAACCGTAATTAGAGAGACCCCTATATTTGATATATGTTTCATATTATAAAGGGCCTCACTTTACCCCTTTCCTTCAAAAATCCATGTTATTAAATTTCCAAGGTTCTCAACATAAGGCACCCATGCCAACTACAACATATTCTACCATATGGGTCCCTAAGACCCTTATAGTTCATAAGACACCCCATTCAGCTTCAAACATTCCTAACACCACTTCATACACAATATTATCTATAGATAATTTAGTAAAATTGGTTTTGGGACCTTTGATACCTTTTCACACAACATGCATGGTTACTATTCCTTTATTTGACCCATGCCACATTGATAGTGAGTCTCCCATGAAACTCAATAGTTAGTAATTTCCTTCCTTCATGTACATAGTTTCCTTATTTTTTGATCTTTGTATATAATTTGATTTTCATATTAATTGTACATAGCTTATTCTAAAATATATATATATATATATATATATGAGAAAACACAAAAACATTTAAATATTTGCTTAGAAAATACAAAATTATAGATTGTATGTATCTCCTATTTATATTTCTTATATTTGCCAGATACTACATATGTTAGCTATCTTAGTATAGTAAATTTTTATTGTACATACATGGTTCACTTTTTATTTTTGAGTGTTTATAGATACTTATAGGATCTAGATCCACTACATAAATTCATAGTTATTATTATCTACCCACTGAGGGCATATACACAAATAGACAAGTTCCTCATTTGATATATTTGCCCATTTGGGGCATCCAATACATAATTTAGATTACCAAGTTACATATTTCTAAACTCTGCAACATAAATTTAGCATTCTTATATATTGACATTGATCATACTACACCTACTCATTTTTTTTGTTGACTACTGCTAATTTAGACTTAGATTATGTACATCTTTGCTCTTATACATATTTGTACCACATCTTCATGCATAATTTCATTTATAGTTTTCCTAGTTTAGAATTTATTATTTCTCTATGCTTATTCTATTCAAGGGAATTTTAATATTCCATTGCTTTATGGATCTACACCACTTCTTTTCATTATGTGTATGCTCTAGACATGTTCCTATGTTCTTATGTGTGCCTTTCTAATTTTGTATGTAAACATTTCAACATGTCCTTTCATGTGGATCTAATCTAACTTGATTATTTTTTACATATGTGGATATTTGAACATGTTCTTGTATGTATTACTTTCTTAGATTTAGTGAAATGTGGCCATGTCCCTTTTATTATGTCCCCTTGTACTACTTTGTGTGCCTCATGTGTGTTTTATATATGCTTTAAAGTTGTGTCATGGCCATGACACTTATCTCTTTCATTTTACACACTCTAATTTTAGATGACATGAGTGATATCATGCATCTCCCCTTCCTAATTGGGTATCATGATGCACATCATTCCCCATCCCCTTAGGTAGTTACTTAATAATTACTTAGATTTGTTGTTCATATACATTACTATATCTATCTTGATATCCTTGTGAATGCTATATCTAACATATATCCTATACTAAAAAATTATGCTCATACTATCTCACATTTTGATGTTATGTATGAACATTATATTGGTTTATTACGTAGATATCATATATACTCTAGCTAAAACACATATTACAAAGCTTTCTATTTTCTAGGATAGTTCTTGCATAGGTACAATAACTCCACTCAAAAGCTAGGAATTCATAGAGGTTTGTCATAGAGATCAAGCTATCTGAATGCACTCAGAGTACAATTTTTAGAACATGAGAATAAAATCCAAAAATTAGTTTCAAGAAAACGTAGTGGGAAATAGTGACACAGATATCAATTTAAGTTATACAAAATAGGAATGTTGGACATTAATTCCTAAATTGAGACACTATCACCACCATATCTACTATCTGATATATGGTGCTACTATCTAGTGGACTTAATTTAAGGAAATCTATATTGGCTAGAAAAGTAAATTAGGTATAGTCCAAATTTACATAGGTTCATTTACATATTGCCATTCTTGGCTCGGTTCATCTCAAATTCGTACTAGTTTGCTCATATTGGGGGCATCATGCATGACATGATCATTCTCATTTAAATTTCAAATACTCAAATACATATTATTACAACTCAATCCATAATTGATATACTAAAATATTATATTTTATGCATGTGTTTGGCACATTGTTTCTATATGCTCACTTATGTACTAATTGATTAGATAAAATGACAAACTCCATGTCATTATATATGTTTTACACACTATATTGATGCCTTACTCCATCTATAGTGGTTATCATTCCTTAATGGCCTAGATCCACCTAATATTATCAAGTGACCAGGACACATTTTATATTATAAATTTGGTAAGTGGCCACAAAGTTGACATATACAATTCCAATTACAATTATACATATGTAATTACATTACATAGTTTTAGTTTTAGATGCATCTACTACATATGGATATGAAATGATGGAGACATTCAAATTGAGTTTTTGATCCACCTACATGAAAGTGTTAGACACACCATCAGTCTAATACATGTTATTCATAGGTCATGATCCACCAAGAAGGGGTGGGAAATGATGGAGTCAAAACTATATTGAGTTCTTGAAACACACACACATGGTGATTGATCAATCCATCAACTTAGTCCAAGCTATTGGATAATTGATCACTATCTACATATATACACATATGTTGTCACCAAGTTTATTCATTGGTTTGTGTACCTAATGAGGTGTATTCATTCCTTTCCTCTATCTTATCTATCTACTTAGTTTCATCTTTAGCATTTAATATCTCTTAATTAAGTATTGATCTATGTGCATCTAATTTTCAAGACACATAATGGATCATGCTTCACATGCTCAGATCCATATTCACATGCTTCACCTCTTATGTAAGTCAAAGTATGTTTCTTTTTCCTTTATCTTAGTCATTTCACTTTGTTATATTTCTAGAATAAGGGGTGAATGTAATTATCTAAAAATTGTAATTAAGTGCTAAGAGTGTTACTTGAGACCACATATCCTTAGTTTAGATCTAGACCTATCTTAGGGTCTATTTAGAAATTTACTTGGTCTTCATGAGGGCCACACACATCCCTAAACTTCCCTAAAGTAGTAATATACCTTCAATTTAGCATCTTATCCCCTAGTGCCTTAAGTTATGACACCTAAACACTAGTTCCCCATGACACTAGTATCCTAGTTTGAGCTTTATTATCTTTTTCTCTCGTGTTTTTACCAATTGATATATTTTCAAATAAAAAACCACCTAGGGTTAACCTAGACTTCTTTTTAGACCTACACAAGAACTAGAAATAAATATATTATATACATGAATTTTATCCCTTTATCCACTAGATGGAAATCAGATGCAAATTACATAAACAATCTCAAAACAAGTTATGTAAATTCAAGGTTATCAATCCCTACTCTACCTTAATTATGAATACATCCATATATAATATTCTTAAGCGTAGACTACTCAAATTTATAGTCTCAATCACACTCAAAGAACTCAATCCAACATTCATAATAACTTCACTTATACTTGAACCAACACTTAGGTGGGGAAAACTAAATTGGTCCTGATCCCTCCTTGGAGTATTTGTCTGTACAAAATTCTCATCATAGCAAGGTGTTAAGGATGTCTAGCCTACCAAACTAATAACACACTTTGCTACTTGTGCCAACTAGATGCCTTAAAAACATGGAGGTTTAGGGTCTACATATAAAATCAGTCAAAATGGGTCACTTAAAGGCAATCATAACTCATGTACAGAGGAATAGGCATGGTAGACTCAAACTTAAGTGTACTTATAAGATCATAATAGTTCTGCATAAAGGACACTAAATCCAAATTAAGGACACTAGTGCCATATGGCACTACTATCTAGTTAGGATGCTACTATCTGATAAGGTTTTTAACACTTAGATCATCTCCTATCCCAGTTTACATCATCTAGATCTCTTATCTTAGTTAATCTCCAACTAATTACTTGTTTACATTATTTATTTTTATTTTTAGAAAGGTCAAACTGGGTCTATTTTTTTATAAATATGTGGTTGTAATTATTACATATTTATACCCTTATTTACTATTCTTAGATCCTTTAACAACTTAGGTATTAAACTCCACAACCCTAAAAATTTAAATCATTTGCACAACTTTCATATTATCTTATTTCATTTATATATGTTATTAGTATGGTTAGCCTATAGAATATATATGGCTAAGTATAATTTACATAGGAGGTAGTGGTTAGTATTTTATCATCATATTTTGAATTCTACTCTTATTAAATTACTGTGGAGGTTGAGCCCTCAAAATAGCTCAATCATAATTATCAAGTATTATTCTCTTTTTCAATTATTTTGTGTATATGATTATTCTTATCTTAATTATGTTATATATTATTTAATTATTTTGAAACATCTAAGTAATTTCATTATATAATCCAAAAATGTTGAACCATAATGAGTTTAGTAGAAGTGATGCCAACGTCATTGAGTGTCACTAGACTCAAATGCACATCAACCATAATATAAATGTGTAACTACATAATGGGTTCACTAGAAGTAATTCTAAGGTTGTTGAGTGTCACTATACTTAGACCTACATTACCCATAAGAAAAAAATCATGTCACTATAAACGGATCTATATTCTACTTTCATGGACAAAAAAAATGAATAATATTCATGTAGGTATTAGAGAAAGGAAGTAAAATCATAGTGTATCATTAAATTACAATTGTTCATCCCACACCATTTTTTACATGGTATATTATTTTATATGTAATAGTTCTCATTTTATAAAAAAATTCTTCAAAATGTGAAGAGTCTTCTTTTAGGTTATAGTGAAATGATGGAATAAGAAGAAGAAAATTATTTGTAAATGTCTATAAATATCACTCCCTTATATTGAAAATGTATTTCAAAATATTGAGATAAAAATAGAGATATATAAATGGATTCCTTGTGTTCCTTACAGCAATTTTTTTTGAGTTATTTAAATCTATTTATTATGAAAACACTTACTATTTTAGTTTATTATATTTGTGAATCATGATAGTTAATGTTCTTTCATGGTTGAATTAATGCAAAGTTTCTATGTGAATTCCTCTTGTTTGGTTTTGTATTAAATTTATCACAGTTATACCCTATTAGCATTTATGATGGGTTTATCAATAACCTCTACTAATAATGGTTTGTTGGGTATGGAAGAATAAAACATGTTGTGATGGCTACTAGGACAAAGAGACCTGGAGTGATGACTTGATTAATTAATTCACAATTTCAAAGAAGAAGAAGAATAACATAATATGAATTTATACAAAAAAAATTATTTGTGAGCATATATATAGTGAAATATATGAAATTTTCTAGTGTAAATTGTGTAGACTACTAGATACCTAGTTATCAAGACTCAAATATTACTTTTCTCAACCACAGAAAATAGAATTATTAGTTTGTATGGAAGAGACACTAGAGAACTTTCAAAATCTGGATACTTAATAAACTTATGAAATATATAATGGATAAAAACTACCATTTATAGATACATCACTAAATGTTTTATAGATTGATATATTACATTTGAGGCTTCACATGACCTATTTGTGAGAGGAATTAGAGGCAAGCTTCTACACTGACTACCTACCTTTATCGAAATGTTGGTTATAGAAAAGTTACTCCTACCAACAAGGAGTAGTCTCTTAGATCATTATACGAATGTGTGAAATGATGGAGTGAATGATGAGAAACTAATAGTGGAATATTGAAGCTATACCCAAAAGATGGAGGATGTAAATAAGTGGATTGAAAATTAATTCTTTGGTTAGAGAAAGACCTTCGATAATATAAAAGATGGAATAAATAGAATAATCATAATATAGTTGTGAGTAGAATTAGAGTAAATAGTGTATAATATAGTGAAGGAATGAGAGCTCGTATGATAACAAGAGAAGCTAGAGAAGATGAGGATGAGGAAAGGATAGGTCTTAATAAAAGAGAAGGTGTATATGTGAGCATAGAGATAGATAGAGATGTTAAGGAAATGGAAGAAAGTGGAAATGTAAAAGAGGAAAGAGTAGTTTGGTTAGAAGATAATTTTATATCACAAATAAAATGGAGGATACTATTTAGAGAAAAGGATCAATATTTTGAAGAGATTATTCTAAGTCAAAGGATTAAATAAATTTTATGTTATAGTTTAGTAAAAGTCATAGACATGAATCTTTCAATTTAAGGGTACACATACCCTATTCCTAATTTATCATAAAAAAGAATATTTTTATTATAATATAATAGAGATAGGACCTAGTTTTCCTCTTTTATATATAAGTTTGGGAAGTATAGTGCATATACTAAGAAATTTATAGATATGAAGAAATTAATTGAGGTAAGATTTTAGGTTTCACTAAATATTAAGATAGTGCCCAAGTCAAGTCAACCACCACCACTAGTTTAAGTCTTACCAATATAGAATTTGCTATAAATACATGATTTTTTCATCACATTGATACTATATGATGGGTGTATTAACCTTGAGAAGTATTTGCTAATTTGTGGAATCAAATGGTAGATTAATAATGTGATTGCAAATGATATGAAGAAGTGTGAAGTCTAATAAGATTTAATAGGATAATATATGGAGTTAATCTACAATATATATGTTATTAAAATTAAATTTAGTGTTGTAAAATACTAGTTAATAGGTGATTCAAAGAAAATAAGTGTATGAGTATAAAAATTCAAGAGCTAAAATATATTTAGTAGAAATTAGTTAAATTAGTGTGGGATTATGATAATAGATTTTATGATGTAATTAATATGATAGAATTTATATTCAAGATTAAATATAAGGATACATGATTTGTAGAAATACTATGACCTTGAATTAAGTTAGCATTGTTTAAACACATTTTGAGAATAAGGTGAATGCTCATGTAGTTGTGCTCCATATGAAATAAATAGAGGATTATGGAGATAGTTCAAAACCCACTATGAAGATAGGTGTAAATATCAATGTTGTGTTATGTAATATTGAAGAGCTACATGAAATTAATAATCACAATATAGGCCTCTATTGCATGAAATGTGAAAAATAAGCTATCCATATAAAATAACTACCCAAAATTTAAGATAGAATTCTAATAAATCTATCATGTAGTAGAGCATGAAATTACAAAATATCATTTTTTACAATAGTACATTAAAAAACCTTAGAATCTATATTATAAATTTTGTATGTCACAATCATGATGAAAATAATTTTTTATCACTCCATGAATTGAAGGAAGACACTACCAATAATGTCTTCATAGTTACAACATAACATATTCCCTATACAAATCTAGGAATTCCTAGCTTAGATGTAGATATGATTATTATAATGTAAACTATTCTTGGATGGGTATCAACCTCACTAAAGTATCAACCTTAGGATCTCACAATTTAAACACCATAGGCTACATAGTCTCTTCAATACTAAGCACGACAGACCCATCCATCTCCTCGATACCAATAGCCTTGGAATGTTACATCACCATAATAGTAGAAAATAAGATGAACACCAACTTTTCCCCAAGGAATTTAAAAGGGATATGATGGATAGAAACAAAAATTTTGGGTCTCTCCTCAGATTCAAGGAGTATATTAAGGATAACATCAGTTAAGATGAGGTTTCTAACAAAGACAAGTTGGATATATAATAAGCTATTGATGTGGATACCAGTGTGGTTATCTTAACTAGGGTGAATGATAGGCTCTCAACATAGGAAAGGAAGATAAGAGGGATAAAAAAATTGAGATAGGGATTCAAATAAAGATAAATTAGATATAGAGTAGGCTATCGATGTAGATACCATGGTGTTAATCATAATCAGGGTGAATGATAGACATGACAACTATTTTTTTGATATTTGTGTGGGGAGTATAACCACTTCACATGTAATTATCCCACTAATATTCAATGGAAAAATTATCATGTTTAGAGAATAACACATAGAGGATTTTTTGGCATTAGAAAATCATAAGAGAGAAAAGCTTGTGTAAAATGTTAAGTTTATTAGTTTTCACCGTAAGGATCCTTCATTTATATAGGTAGTCATGCAATAATATCATACAGATTAGGGATTGACTCCTTTAGATAAGTCATAAGCAAAAGTAATTAGAAAGGTCTAGTATGATAAATATATTGACCCTATGAAAAAAGGGGTTTGATGTACCATGCATCTCAGGAGCTCCAAAACATTCAACATTAAGTTATGTCATAAGGTGATACCACAACCATTGATATGTAGATGTATGGGAAAATTGTGTGAATCATGAGAAAGGATTGATTAGTTACTACCTTTACCAATATTTTTAAATTCATATGTTCCTTTTTAAATAAAAACATATCATAGAAAATTACAAATCTTATGCATAATTTGTTGGAAAGCATACAACTGAGACGATAATATAATGACAAGGTAGTATGGTATGTGAAAACTAAGAAGCGTTAGGATGCTAAATTCTATATGGATATTGAATTGGAAAGGTATGAATTACCAACTTTTTCATTTAATTTTGAAATTCTAGTCAATATGCTCCCTCGATCTACATGAGAATCTTTTGGATGACCAACATTCATCTATAGTCTAGTAACATTAAGCTTCATAGATTATTAAAGGGAAGAACCTATTGGTCGATTAGAGGATGTGGAGATCAAAGTTTTAGACCTGATCCTATGAGTGTATTTTGAAGTGATTTATTTGAATACCAATGAAACTTAGTACCCTATGTTGATTGGTAATAAATGGGATTGCAATGGTTAGATGACCATTAATACAATGTGTAAGCAGTTAGAGGTACACCAAGGGCATAAAATTATCCTTATTCCCTTAAATAAATATCAAATCAAGATCTAAATTATACATAAATAGATGGATTCATTCTTTTCCTTTCAGGATAATAACTAGCTCAAAGTGGGCATTGAATCTAATCTTGATGTGTTTCAAGCTAGAGAATATCAATGTTTTCATCTATAAATCAATAGTATCCACAAAAAAATGAATTGTTATTTTCTATAATTATGATAACAAAGGCACCAAATCCAAAATTACAAATAGAATAATGTAAGTTACCATTTGGGTGATCTCTAACTAATTCTAAAGTGGATTTCTTGTACAAAGTAGGTTTCATAGATATGAACAATACTTATCCAATAAAATAAGTAATTATACCATTGGAGACAATGTCTTTAATAAGTGGTGATACAGACATTGATATGTTGAATTTGGTAATGTTAGATTATGCAGTGTGTCTGATGTACATGGTTTTTATTATAGATTGCCAACTACCCTAATATTTTATAACTGACAACTTAGATCCATTCATTTTCAAGATAGAACAACATGCACCTAACATTGACTAGATGATGATTCCAATAAACTATAAAATGAAGGGAACTATTATGACTTAGTGGGTAGTGCATAAAACAAACTAGTTATAAGGAAATGAGGTTTATGATTTTTTTTTAGCATACTTTCAAATATCAGCTACCATCTATGAACACTAACCATTTTTATAAGAAGGGTAATGTCTATATATGCACATTTATAATCATGTATATGTGTTGTCTAAAAGTGTATAAAACCCAAATATTAGGTACATAATTTTAGGTATACATTGGTTTCACCTAAAACAACATGGTAAATGCATCAAGAACATAAAATAGAGATAAATAATTGGCCACATGTCCAAAAATATTTTATTCAAACCTTTTTTATGATTAAAACTTAGAGGTACACCAAGATTTGACATATATAAAGATATTCTTATGTCATGGCTGAGTAGTAGATCTTAGTAGTACACTAGACTCTACTTCACATGAGGAAACAACCAAGGACTTGAAAATAATTCTCAAAAACTATAAAGAAAATGAATAGATGGAAAATTTTATGATAAAAATTTACAATTAAAACATAGATGAGGAGGAATATGAGGAATATGATGATAGTGATGAGGACTTAGATTTTAAGAATTCTTTAAGCTAGAGTGAGAAGTGGAGGAACCCAAAGCCAAAGTTGTAGAACAAAATAAAGATTAATATGTATGAAATATAAATATTTATGATAAATAATTCCAAAGGATATTGAATTAATCCATTATAATCAGATCTAAAAAAATCTATCAAGAGACATTAAAATAATTGGTGTAAAATATAGGAAAAGAATCTACAACCAAACTTTCAACTTTAGGTGACTACTAGACATAGAATGATGTGTCTAAGGAATTAAAATTCATGCGAGATCACAAGATGTATTCACAATGTGTGTATTAAACATAAATAAAAAAGTGTTGACTATAATTTATAGACACATGTGTGACTCACACTATTTTTGTCTTTTATATCTCTTTCTGTATGTATTCGACACTTGAAATTATGTCAAAAGTCTTCAGCAAGTGAAGACTATTTATTTTTTTAATAGTGAAAGGATAGAATATGAAGTGATAACACATTTTAAAATATCTATATAAAATGCTCAATTTTATTGAAAAAGATTTCTTATGTTATAGAGATTAAAATGAAGTTATGAAATGGTTTTCCCCAAATGCCTTTTTATCATTATTTTGTGTGCATTGAATGGTCTGTTTACCTAATTTGTTAATCATGTAGATTATAATGAATGTTTTGTAATTATTAAGATTTTTTTTCATAAATAAATACATAAAATTTAATTAAATAATATCTTCATTTATTATATGACTATGTCTATGATGTAATTTTATACCTACTTCACATGATTATCTATGTATTATCGTGTTCTTATGGGTTTTTGGTGCAGTGAGAATCGAACCCTTGAAACATGTTTTGATGGCTAGCAAGATAGAGAGACTTAGAAAAATGGATTTATGAATGAATTCATAATTTCATAAGTGAAGAAGAAATAATAATTTATATATATGTGTGTGTAATAAGCTATTCAAAAACACACCTATGGTGAAATATGTGATATTTTATGGAGTAAATTTCTTGGATTATTAATTGTGTAATTATCAAGATTGAAAAACTATTATTTTTAGATGAGGAGGATAGAATTTATAGATTGGATGGAAGAAATACTAGAAAAACTATGGATATTAGATACCAATTGGACTGATGTGATATACCATTGGAAAAAAATACTATAGATGGATATATTACATAATTTACCATACAACGATATCTAGATTTTGAGGTTATGTAGGATTTGTTTGTGAGATTCTGAGGAATGTTTCTCCAATGACTACCTACTCTTATCAAGGTGTTGATTTTTGAAAAGGTAATGGTACCTATCCCTACCAATATTTAATACTCACTTCACATGTTATGAGAGTGTGTGTGATGTAGAAGTGAATGATGATGATATGAGAAAAGGAACCTCAACATGAACCTGGAATATGGAGGACATAGAGAAGCAAAGTGAGAAGAAAGCTATGGGATTAGAAAGAGAGATAAAATAATAAATAAGATCGAATAAATAATTTAACTAAAATTTAACTACAACTAGGATTAGGATTAAAATAAATAATGTAAAAGAGATGGTATCCTAGAGAGAGGGTAAAAACTTTTAATAAATTGAATAATTTGGAGATTAGGCAGAGGAAGGAATGAAAGGGATCGATAAAAAGGAAGATAAATTGGGATATAAAGGATATAGAGCAAATTTAGGAGAAAGAAGAAATTAGAGTAATAGTCGAGAAGTTATAGGATAATGTTAGATCAAAGTTACAAGGAAGGATATTTTTTGGATGAGGAAAATAATGTTTTCTAGAGGAAGTTATGAAAAATCTTGCACTATAGTAAGTTAAAGGTCACAAAGAGAAGAAGTTGGAGACACAGATCATTTATTTTATGAGTACACATCCCCCAATCCCATTTTATCTCCATAAAAGAGAAAGAATAGTGAAAAGATTGGGACAGGTGGATATTGGTTTGAATCATTTACAAATAAATTTGGTAAACATAGCATAAAAACTAAGGAAATAATAAATAACAAAAATTTAGTAGAATTTGGGTTTTATTTCATAACAATTTTTAAGACAATAGTAAAAGCTAGTTCATATAAGCTACTAGTAGTAGTTCTAAGTGAGCTAAACATGTCTTTGAAAATAGGAATTTTCATTACCTTGATGTTATATGATGGATCTTCTAAACCTGAGTAGTATCTTTTAATCTATTACATGAAATAGTAGGTTAAATTAGTGACCATTGATGATGTAAAAAAATGTGAACTCATTGGGCCTTAACAAGTTGATCTCTATATTTCATATATAAAAGATATGTTTTTGACTTGAGTCTTTAACAAGTCAAGGAATAATTATTTATTGAATTAAAAATGAAGTCCTCCAGCCAAACTATTCAGGATCTTAAAATGATTCAAAAGAGAAGTGGATAATTGGTATGGTATTATGATCATAGAATCTTAGATGTAATGAACAAAGTCAACTTCATTTTGGAACATTAAGATAAGGCTACCTAGTTTGTAGAAGGACTTTGATCAAGGATATTATTTTCCATTGCTCAGTTATAATTGCTTACTAAGGTTGATACATGAGTACCAACACTTTAAGTAGAACAAATTGAAGATTATGGAGATTATCCATTTACTAGATTTAAAATTGAGACAAAAAATATATGATTTTTTGATAAAAATGGATGAGCTCAAGAAATCAGCAAACCCAAGTTGGGCTTTTGGTGTATAGAGTGTGACAAAGAAAATAATCATAGGAATTATTTCCCTAAAATCAAAATAGAATTATAAAACATATGTAAGGTAGTAGGAAATGTAACATAAAAATGTCATCTACTAAAGTAGTACATCTAAAAATCATAGATCATGTACTAAAAAAATTATAAGTCACCAAATCATGACAAGAAGAGTTATTGAGATCTATACGAACTAAAGTAAGACATCACTAATAATATCTTTATAATCATAGAAAAACACATACCTATTTTGAATTAAATAATTCTAGAGGTATAAATATGGAGGTTCATAAAAGGTGTTATTATTTGGATGCGTTTGTCACCATAGTATAAACCCCATGGTCTAGTAAGATGGGCATCATCATCTCCATAATATCAGTACCAATCATAATGGAATATTATTATTCCCTAGCCACAGTAATCAAATTGGTCTCCATCATCACCTTAGTGGTAGTATGGTGTATATAATGCTCAATGATAATACTAAGGATGATCTAATGGGAAATAGTCACAAGGTTAATGTTTCCAACAAAATAGATGAAGATATAGGTGTTACCATGATGGATACTAAGGAGGTCACAATAATGATAACCA
Source organism: Torreya grandis (assembly GCA_037957365.1). Lineage (NCBI taxonomy): Eukaryota > Viridiplantae > Streptophyta > Pinopsida > Cupressales > Taxaceae > Torreya > Torreya grandis. Next base: position 1,015,601 of record JARHVA010005524.1, on the reverse strand, counting down.
ATGAGCTTGTCAATTGATTCAATGTATTTTTTGTGGATAATATAATCAATTCATATGAAATTACCTAATTAATCCTCAAAAATAGATGTATTACATCTATTTTAGAGTTTTAAGATAACACCATGCTAAATATTGTCTACTTTTGGAGAAGCAGAGGAAAGATAAACCTATAAAAAATGTAAACATGATAAATTTTCACCCCAAGGAAAATATGTTAATCTAAACAGTTATAAAGAAACAACATACAGAGTAAGGATTGCCTCCTTTATAAATGCCACATGGTCAAATAATTAGAAAGGTTCAACATGATAATTATTTTGACCCTAAAATTAAAAAAGGCTTGATGTAAAAAGCAACCAAAGTTTACATAACATACAACAATAGGTTAATTAGAAGGAGATGCCATAGTCATCAATGCATAGATGTGTGGGTAGATTGTCTACATAATGAGACAAGAGGGAGTGGTGGATACCTTCACTGACCTTTTAACACTTACCATCACTATAAAAAATGAATACAATCACATAATATTACAAATCTCCTACATAACTTACTAGAGTACACACACCAAGGTCAATAACATACTGATAAGGTAATTTGGTACATAAAAACTAAGAATCCCTAGGATGTTCATTCATGCATGGTTATTGATATGGTAGGATATGAAGTACCTAACATTTTATTTGATTTTGGGAGTAAAATTTTAGCTAAATTTTGGATACCATTAGAGAGGTTCACAAAAAAATGATATTTTTCTTATTTTAACTTTGTTGATAGCCATCTTGGCCTTGCAATAATCTTCAAATGGTCATTAGAAACCTTCTTTAGAATTATTTAAGGTTTTAACTTCCCCTTGTGCTTATATATCTATCAAGGTTATTTCAAAGGGTCCTAGGCCTATTTTATGAAGTGTTAAGATAGTGTATTATTTCTCAAGTCTTTCCATTGCCTCGTTACTTGGTTGAAGTGTCTTAAACCTTGTTTGAAGAAGTTAATGTAAATTAGCATTTGTTAAGGTTTTTGACAAATTTAAGCCTTCACAAGGCTTACTAATTTCATGATTCATTAATATCAATGGTGAATATGTCAATTAAAGTCAAAGGTGGTCCTATAAATATCTATGTTCAATGCATGAGGCCATCAAACATGCATTAGTCTCTTTTATATGTGTTAATGCATCTCAAGGAATTTCAAGGCATATTTTGAACCAATATGAGGTCTTCTACATAAATTTTTAATTATAAAGAATATAAATAATGTATCTAACATGCCTATATGTCAATAATGTTAGTAAAAGTTAGATCATAATTAGTTTTATAGGTTCAACATACAAAAAAGAGTAAATCACTCTTTTATAGGAAAATTTAGGCACTCATATGGATAAACAAGGATTATTTGTATGTGAAAATTGTTTAGGATGTGTATTTTCATCTTAAATAAGTCAAAAATATGTTTTTAATGTATGTATATTTCCAAAAAAGTAATAAAATACTTCATTTCTTCCATCAACTCCTTGGCAAGCTTGTGAAGACTAGTTTTAGATGTTCACTTTGTACATAAGAGAGAGTATGTAAATATAAGATATTGGGAATAAGAAGGGGATATAATGGCCTTAATTTCCATGAACATATTTATTATATTTTTATCATCTCCTTTATGAACAATCCTTAAGACTATAGATGCATCTGAACTAGCTCTATAACCCCAACACCATAATTTCTTATCATTTGAATCCATTTTGGATTTTTTGTGTAAATTTAATGACGTGGGATATTTTTTATGGTAATTATAATCCCATAATATCATATTCTATCCATTTTGGAATGTCTGGTGGTGGAGAGTGAGCAAACCTTAATTTGTGTTAGGTGTAGGCTACAATGAAGTTGTAGGCAGTGGCATTGAAGTTTGTAAGAGTTTTATTGTGTAAATGTCTTGAACAAATAAATACATATTGTCCTAAAGAATAATTTAAATGAAATTAAGGCTTATGTATACATAGGTATACTATTATAATTATTTTTAAAGAATATTGTAAACCTAGGCTCCAAGTTTTTCATCTTTACCATTGTGACCAAGTGATTGTTAGGAACTCGTGCTACCCCTTCCCTTTAATTTGTTAGTATTTTAGTTATTATGGACACATTATTTTTAATTAATCTCATGAGAATTTTTTTAATCTCAAATTCATGAGAAGTATTAGTTTCTTAGATAATATTGATTTTATAAGTGTTGAGGCTAACGAAGGCATCCACAAATTTATTATATTGAATGTGATCAAAGGAGGTTGCCCCCTCCAAGTGGCATGTGATAAATATAATTCATTTAGTGTTTTTGATAATTATATAAATCTATTATTTCATTCATTTTATTTAAATAAATTTATTATTTCATGTATTTTCATTAATTTTTTGTAGGAGGATCCTCTCATCTAGTATGAAAGTGCTTTTCAGGGCCAATTTTTTTTCTCTCAGAAGTTTTTTTCTATTCCACTTCATAATTAATTTTAGTATTTTTATATATCATAATAATCTATTTTAGATCATGGTAAATACTTATCCACATAGCTATGGGAAATTCTTTGGTGTAATCCCTAAAACTAATTGTGAGGATTACCATAGGAACTTCAAAGTAGCTAGCCCATTAAGAGGACCTGGTAGTGAAATCGATAATGACCCCATCTTGATTGACTAGTTCCCACCAGTGAGGAAAACTAATAGTTATTATTTAGGTTAAATCTATGGCCAAAAATTTTATGTAGAGTGGTACGCACTTAGATGGAATTGGTGTCTAGAGAGATATATTTAAAACCTTATGTGACCATGGAAACTTGGGGCCCATTTCTATCAATTTTAGAATATTACCAGTGGAGTATCAAAAAAATTACCATATCATATCTTCACATATTACCAGTAGAGTATCAATAGACTTACCATAGCAATTTTAGAATATTTCCAAACTTAAATTGATGGGTAAATATTAAAAATATGTGATACCCTCTTAATATATCCCCAAACCCCTCAGTTGAATCCATTCTTAAGATTGATAAGATATTAGGCCTCCATGAAGACCTACATGCCTAATGGGGACTATTCAGCCATGTTCATGAAAGTTGGATGATTTATAAAACTATTGAATTAGATATGAATATTAAATAGGATTTAAAGGTTTATGTATCCTATAAAAATACACCCACAAGATTTAAACTTAGAGAAAGTAGGAAGAAATGACTTAAATAGGCTTATAGGTTCAAATTTATCAATTTTCCTACAAACCCTAGGCATTATTTAGACTGGGATTCAAGACTCTTATGGGTAAAAATTCATTGGGGAAGCATATGTAGATATGATAAAGGTTTTATATACCTAAAATACAATTTTAAACTTGAACCAACCACAAAGTTAACATCTTTAAATTAAAATTCTATATCAAGCTCACTAAACACAGTCTACCTAACCCAACATACATTTTATTATACTTATAATTATATGTAGGATTTTAATGGGAGCCTAATATTATATTTATTTTTATGGGACTTTAACTAATTGTAATTTTTTGAATTATTTTAGTGATTAAGGCCCTAGGCTTTATCAATCATCATCAAGATGATAAACATGTCTCAAGCTGCCAAGAAGACTAGAAATGACAAAATGGGAGAAATGGGAACTTAAACACCTCATAATTATCATTACTAATCTTAAAATTATTTTATTTAACTTTGAAGGTGCCATAGGAACCTTATTAGGCTATTAGATGGCACATGTAAAAGGTACAATGTATAGAACTGGCCTAGAAGACATGGTTGCAAGCCTAATTATGAATATGAAAGGTGATGGTAAGTATTCAAATCATGTGTAAAGGATTTATAATCCTAGGTAGAGATTATATATTAATACACACTCTTTTTTATGAATCCTATGAGGGTATATTATCTAATAAATCCACTAATTTGGGCCAAAAGAGTGAATACATTACTTTGATTATCTAAGAGGCCTAGTTGTAGACATATGGAGTACTCTTGGAGAGATTATTTTTAGTATATTGATTTTTCATATGATTTTATAGGCCTTAAAATACCATTATCAATCATTGTAACCTATTTAATTATTTTGGAACCACTTTATTTACTTCTTAGGCATGAGCATGTATCTAAACTAGGGTTTTGGCCATTTCTTGGTTCACCCATCCATACAAGGTTTTAGGTCATCAAATTTGGCATGGAACATTAATAAGGGGTATGGAAATTTAATAAAAAATTTATTTAAAGTTTCACATATGTGAGTATTTATTGGATCCAAATTTCAATTTCTAAACCAAAAGACTTAATTGAGGGCTAATTGAGAAGAAAACTAGTGGAGTAAGTACACTTACACTTAGTGTCTACTCATGAAACTTTGTACAGAGTAGGAATATCATAGTGGGTACTGAAATATATGTTTATTTTCCTAATATAATTTTTATAATGATATACACTAGGATATTTTTATGTTTTTAGGGATAGAAGGAATTGAAAACATGGCTTTAGGTGTAAAATGAAGTCTTTGAGAGTGTTTAAGGAATTGAATAGGATTGATATAGGTTTTTTAATGTAGAGAGAGGTCCTTCATGAAGAGAAATTGTGTTCATGAATATGGAAGATACATTTGAGACATCTGATCAAGAGAGGTGTATTGAGGTTAATGGGTTTCAAGATACTTAGGAAGATATGATTACTATTGTAATGTCAATCTAAAAAGATTATTAAGAAGATGCCAAGTGTCAATGATAAAGGTATAAGGTAACTAAATATGAATTTTTGATCAAGAGTGCCACTTGTAACTTTCCAATCCAAGAGGAGGGTAATTTGGAGAAGAAAATAAGATGTGTCAAGCAAAGAGAGAAAATTTCATCAGATTTCTTTGATGAAGCATCATCAAGAGTGACACATATGTACTTGAAGACCTTATGATACTATTATATAACTTCCTTATTGATTTTAAATTTTATCATGAGTGATTTATAATTATAATTTCTCTCTTTCATGCCACTTTTCTCTCTCCACTCATTCTTTATATAGGAAGTCTTGTTTGGATTTGTAAGCATCTTTTAGATGAGTATGGAAAATGCTTACTGAAATAAACACTTGTAATATGAATTTAAATAATGAATTAAGATCATTATTACTTCTCTTATGTTTTCAACTAGTGTATTTGTGTATTTGTGTGATTTTTGATGAATACTAGTAACAGTGCTTGTACTCTCTCTCATTTATCCTCTCCTACCTCTTTATAAATGGATTTTCTTCTTACCAGTCACATAGTGAGTTTTTTGTAGATTTTCATGGATTTAAATTTGATTTTAGTCATTATTATCTTAATTATACCTCTTTACCAAACCTCTCATTCAATGAATTGTCTATGACCTACATGTTGAAACATTCATACTTGAGGTTCCTTATTGAGTAATGTGATTAGATTCACACCTAATCAATGTTATTAGTGCATCATAGTCAAGTGGAGGGTGTTCATTTATTGTATCACCCCTATATTTATTTTTATTTCATGTTATTCATCTCACTTTTACTTTACAAGTTTGTAATGGATCTTAATTGATATATCAAGGGGAGATAGCCATACAATCTATAGGTTTAGTCTACTTAATGGTCACCCACATCATATGACTAATCCCATTGCATAGCTCAAGTTGAAATGGATTAAAACACACTCTCAAGGGTAAAAATTTGAGATATAATAGTTATAGCATGCTCGATGGGACAAGATTATCATCTATTTAAATAATATTTAGTGTTATCCTTCAGTACACTAGCCTTTTTAAGCAATAAATCAAGCACTAATGGTGAATCCAAATGAATCTTAGCTAACATAGGCAGTCCAAGTGCCTTAAAAATATAAAATTGCTATGTATCATTAATAATATTATCAAAATTGTTTTTTTATACCTTCATATAAATATTTTCACATTAATTTTTTTAATGGTTTGTACTCAAATATACCTCAAATAGTTGCCTACCAATTTTACCAACCCACCTATTTCTCTAATCAACCTTCTCAAACCTATATTGTTCCTTCTTCACTTTTACATAGCTTTAAATAATTTGTACTATAAATTTTAAAGAGTATGATAAATACCAATAGATAATTATAACATGGTGTAGCTTTTCCTATGTATCCCATTAAAGAGGTTAAATAGATCTTGCAAGACTTTTGAAGAGTATGGGTAGGTGTTGAGAAGGAAGATCAGCCAAATAATGAAAATATATAGTTTAAGAAGATGATATACTTAGTAGAAGATAGGATGATAAGATGGGAGTAGAAAAAAATTAATTTAATTAGTCATATATATCTCATCCTATCCTAATTCAAACTTCCTTTGCCCCATCTCCTCCAAGATGCAAGATAATATCAAAAGAAGCTCAATAAATCTCTTAATGAGTCCACTATCCCCAATATTCCAAGTTGGAAGAATTGTTTTCCCAAATAGAAACCTATGTCTATATCAAATCCATTCAACCTTCCTAAATATCCTCATGCCCATCCTTGAGGATGAATCTTCTCTTATGCCCATCCAAAATCAAGAGAGAGAAGAGGTTATAGAATTCACACCAAAAGGATTTATAATTTGGAAATATTTTCTTGATATTCAATATCAATACCAAGAGTAATTAAGAATGTTTTAGGTTAATCCAAAAAAGCCTACAATCCTCTCAAGTCCTTCATATACCATTCAAGTTGTAGCTATCCAAGAAGCATCCAATCATCATATATATCCTAAATACCAATTTGGAAGGATAATATAGTAGGTTTCAAGTGATATAGTTAATTATCTTACCCTCAAACCCTATCCTTTTGTGAAGAAGAATCAAGTTCATTGAGGGAAAAAAATGGATACTCAATTGAGAAGGGTAACTTGTCAAGAAAGCATGATGACATGGTTATATTTAAGAGGTAAGATGTTACAACTATAAATTATTTTCAATAAGGTTTTGAAGAGAGTGATTATATTAAAAATGAGGAAGAGATCGACATTAGCCATCCCCTTAGTGGAGAAGAAAAAAATCAACTTTCAAGGATGAGCAAAAGTCTACATTTTATCCAATAGTTGGATAGCTTTATGGATGTCACAAATGATCAAGTGCATAATTTTGGTTGGTATGAATTTGAGGTTGATGAAGAAGAAAATAAATGATATTTTATAAAACATGAAAAATATGAGGTGATATATCTGAAGTGGGTAGATGATCTTCCATTCTTCATGGAGGAGGAGGAAGATCAATATAGTCTTGATGAAGAGAAAGATGACTATGCAATATTTAAATATGTTATAGATGAACATGAGTTCATGGAGATTAAAGAAGGTAACTTTTAGCCATGACATGATCTGATTTATAAGTTTTAAATGTTTTACAAACTTATTATCCATTAATAAAATGGAAAGTTTGAAGTTGAGCTTGGTATACTTTCAAGTGATGAAGAAGAAGTTGCCTTTTAGGAAGAACTAGAAAAAAATTTCTCTAGTCTAGATGGTAAACATATATCCCATGAGAAGAGTGATAATGATATTATCATGGACAAAGAGCATGATCAAAATACACATGACAAATCTCATGAATATAATGCCATGTTTGATGACCTTGTTGAGTTTCATGAGCAAATTCAAGGAGGCCTTAAAGATGTGGAAGTTCTACTTGGACATGTTCAAGGATTTTTAAGGACTTGAGAAGTTATAATCTCAATAATATCAAGAGGAAGTTGTTGATGAGAGATACAAAGTTCCTAGAAAGCCAAAAAGATATAATATTCATCACCCAGAGGTTCAAGTTAATGGTGTATCAAACTATGATGAGTATGAAACTTCCCAAGATGAGCAAGGGATTGGATTTTAAATTCCAATAAAAGCTAAGGTTATTACTACTACCCTTATAAATTAAGGTGTGATCAACTTTGAGGTATATTACATTGCCTAAAAGAGATAACAATATGAAGTGTATAGTTAATATCAAGATGAGTATGTCTACATTAGAGATACATTTACTAATGATCCACTATAGAGCATGCCAATCATGTTGGAAAGTAAGAAGTATGATCTATAAAATGCTACATTCAAAGGGAAGATTTTTCCATAATATGTCTCATCTCATGAGGTAATTTATCTAAGAATCCTTCTATTTAACTTAGAAGAGGAAGATATGAAGGATAGTTGTACATAGTAGTATTTTCTATGTTTTCCCTAAATGATTGACAACACAAGTTTGTGTGGTCTTTTGTGTGTTGTGTTTTGGGAGGTGTTTTAGTTTTTCATCTTGTTGAAGGCAATATTGTGTCTCAATTTGAGGGCAAGTAGATCTATAGCCCAATGTATGGATAAGGCAGCTAGTCTAATATGCTTAGCAAGAAAGCATCCCTAAGAGACCTCCAAATATGTTAGACAAATTTTGGCTACCATTTATTAAGATTCACAAAAAAAAACCTATTATTTTTCCTATGTTAACTTTGTTGATAACCATATTATTCTTGTAATGATCTTCAAATGGTCACTACAAACCTTGTTTAGTATTTTTTAAGGTTTTAACTTTTCCATGTGCTTATAGAGCCATCAAGGTTAGTTTAGAGGGTCTTAGTCATGTGTTATGAAGTGTCAAGATAGTGTAAAGTTTCTCAAGTCTTCCCATTGTCTTGTTAACTTGTTGAAGAGTTTTAAGCCTTATTTTAGGAAGTTAAGGTAACTTTAGTTATTAAGGTTTTTGACAAAGTTTAAGTTTTCATTATGGTCAATCTAAGCCTTCCCAAGGATTCCTTATTGCATGTGTCATTAAAAAAAATGGTGAAGAGGTAAATTGAAATAAAACATGGTCCTATAAATATCTATGTTTATTATCAATAAAAGGTAAATGTAAAGCCAACTATATATAGTTACACCGAAAAATCATTGATTCACAGAGAGAATTATCATCATCTATAAACTCTAGATTTTTATTAGTTGGTTGATATTGTGGTCCTATAAATGTCCTAAGGTAAATGTAGTTATATTCTATTTTTATAATTTTAGGATTTGTTATGAGAATATCTATGTTAGTTAGGACTCAACCAAATGTGATATGAAGAACTATTCTTAGTGTGCCAAATCTAGAAGTTAGAACCATAAGAACTAATGCCTATGTGTATTTAAAAAGAATGAAATAGATGTTTTTATGAGTATATAATTAAAATAATAGTGATTATTATTTTTATTTGAGAGATTTTGCATAGAATATTGATAGAACTAGACCTTGATCTATGGAGGTTTCTTTTTTATAATCCCTAGTACTAGATCATCTATTATGAATTCTAAGAATTTTTACTCATTTATGGTATAATCATAGAGTTATCTATTTTATTATGAGTGTTTCCCTCATTATTCTACTTTGATGTGTATTTTTTATATATCTATAAGTAGTTTACATCACACATTGAGATATTAAACAAGTGTATTTCTATGAGATAAACCTTGCATATGTTTCAAAGTCTTGATTAAACCTTCTTGTAATATTTTTATGTAACTTTACACACACTATCACCATAATTATCATGTTATAGTGAAAATCCAAGAGCATCTGCTAATAATGATCTAGTGAGCATGGAACTTGTTATTTAAGGATATGTTGTGATGGTTACTAAAATAAAAAGAGGTGGAGAGTTGGTTGCACCCACAAATCATTGAATTCACAGAGATAGAAGGTTGAAGTATTGGTTTTAATCTAAGAGATATTATAAAATAACACCTTTATGGTGGAGTTTATGAAAGTTTATAGTGTGAATTACTGAGCCTACTAGCTAATTGGTTGGCATGATTTGAATATCACTATTTTAGGTTATGATCAAGTGATACCATTATGTGGACTATGGGGAAGATAGAATTGTTAAAAAATATGGAGCCAAATTAGACTCATGAAATCAATCATTAGATATATTCCATTATTAATAGATATATCACTAAGTTTATAGTGCAAGGATACATATCCTTTGATGTAGTGAAGGTCCTATTTCAGAGAGGAATAAGAGAAAAATTATTGTAGTTACTTCCTGTGATTGTTTAGATGTTGGTTGTGGAAAAATAAATGGTCCCTATTATTTTACACATGGATTAGTTACTTCAATCATATAGGGGTGTTTGAGAGATAAGGTAAAATGAATAAAAAATGAAAATATAGAGCTTGAACCTGAGTCTAATATGGAAAATATAGAGTGAAAGGATAGGAAAAAGACTTTGGAGGTAAGAATAAAGTTGTGACAATAGAGGAGATGGAATAAAAAGAGTGTGTTTTAGGAAAATACAAATAGAAAGAGGAGTAGTAGTATAATTGATGATTTGGATAAAAGGAAATGACAAGGAGAAGATTATGGTAAAGTGAAATAGAGAAAGGAGCTCAATCCATGTAGAGATAGAGTATGAGGAAGTCATGAGGATTTAATATTGATGAAAGAATAAGGTATTAGTATACAAGTATAACAAATGGGTAAAATTTCATAGTTTCTAGAAAGGATATCCCAAAAAGAAAATCAAGGATTACCTTATATTCATAGACATACTATAGATTCAATTTTTGAGAGATACATCATTAGAGGTAAGTATCATTTACCAAGGAATCACACATCCCTTGAGTATATTTTTTTCAAAATCATAGTAATTATTATACAACTTTAAATCATAACACATGGAAAGGAATAATTCTAGAAGAAGTTCATAGAAAAACCCTAGATACAAAAGGCTACATATTGTGAAGTTGCATATAGTTTCTCAAACTAACATAAGAAGAATATAATATCATTTATTTCTATAGAGATCAATCCTCTAACTCTTACATAGGCTAAGGATTTAATTACAAAACTTTAAATCTTGAAATAATAAAAAGGATACAATGGATATATATTTGCAACTACCACATACACAAAACTAGAGGAGACATCATAGCCACCACTAGATCAGGAGCCACATCAAAGTAGGCATAAGTCTCCAAAATTGTAATCATCCTTGATGTTAATTGCAACTAAATCAACTATGATACCTATGAGAAACCCCACCATGGTAGCTCAATTGGGTGATTCTATACACCTAGCTCGCTATGATGGGTATGTGGACCCCAAATAGTACTTACTTGCCTACAACATGAAATTGCAAGCAAAAGTAATAACTAGCAATAATATAAATAATTTCAAATTGATCGATGCTTTGAGTGGATATGTAGTAGAGTTCATATTTAGTAAAAATACATTCAAAGTATCCATAGATGATGTTAATAACTATCTCATCATAGATTTTAAGGTTAAGAAGAGTTTAAGCTAAACAATCCAAGTTTAAAGGAGATTTGATAAGGAACCCAAGAGACCACTGGTAACTATGATCATAGATTTTATAACATCATAGAAAAATTAGAATTTGTCTTGGAGGATAAAGATAAAGTTTTTTGCTTTGTAGAGGTTTTAAGACCAGGGATCAAATTTACCATATCCCAAACATAGTTTGGAGATAAACTAGATGAAATAGCTACTATGATTTAGGTGAATTATATTGAAGAGTATGGGAATACATTCAAACCATTTTACAAGGTAGAAAGTACCTCAAAAACTATATTCATTAGATTAGATCAGTTTGAAGGAAGGACTCAGAGACCCAAGTTAGATATATGGTTTATAGAGTGTGTATAATAAGGGCATAATATAAATGAATGACCTAGGGTTAAGACAAAGTTTTGAGAGATATGCATAGTGGTAAGGCATGCAACCTCATAGTGTCACCTTTTACAATAGTACATTAGAACCCCATAGAACATGTACGATAAATTTTTTAAGTGACATACACATGATGATAAGGATTATTGTGCACTCTAAAAACTAAAGGAGGATATTAGTAAGAACATGTTCATGTTTACTATGTTGGAAGTCACAATTATGTCATGGGATACTCCTAACCTAGGGAACATCATACCAAGTCATAATCCATTGGTGATGCCTTGGGTCCTTGAATCAAAACAACCAAAATAACTAGCGGTTACCCTATCTTCTATATAAAACTATAATATCACCTCATAGAACTTCCCATAGTAGACTGTGACCTAACCATACCAAGATCCATATAATTTTTTTATTACTCAAGTGCAATAGTCATGAGGTGACCTAAACCCAAAATAACCTAAAGCAGCTATATTTAACAAATATCCATAATAGTAAGGATGGAATGCATCATAAAACACTTGAAATTTTAGGTAATAACAACACCAAGGTGGATGGTTATTTTAGGGGAATAAAAGAGGATATCAAGGTGGTAAATAAGGAGGCCAAGACAAAAAAGGTCCCAAGCCACCCATTTTTTGTTATCTCTATAGAGAACTAAACCATGTGTAGTTAAATTACCCTATAAATACCTAGAGGTAACCTTACTGTGAATGTGTAGGGTGACAGAGTAGCATAATACAAAAGATTGTCTAATCTCAGAAAGACAATAGAGAGAGAGACCTATTATAAATGTTGACATGATCAATGCACACTTGAGTGAGGATCCAACATTATAGATAGTAACTAGACAATAACATGTATAACAGGGGTTACCTACATTAAACATGCCTAAAGAGTTGGGTATTAAAAAGGCACAACTATATAGGTATCCTAATCCTACCATTAAAAATGACCTAATGTAAGAAGTTATGTAGATTTTGAATATACTCCATCAAGGGATAAATGAAGGGGATGATGCATCTCTTAATGCATAGATGTATGTGTAGATAATGTGTATACTAAGTGTTGACGTAGAAGATTGCACCCTTGGCAGGAGGCTGGGCTCTTGCCTTCTTCACGCAACAATGGAAACTCCCCTCTTTCCTATGGGACCGGTGAAGCTAGAGGGGAGAGTCTCTAGATAAGGGCTAGCTCCCTCTAATGTATCATTTAGGCCCTAGTTTCTCCTACTACTAACAAAAAATGTAAAAAAGGGGGGATGAAAAGAGAGAGAGAGAGAGAGAGAGAGAGAGAGAGAGAGAGAGAGAGAGAGAGAGAGAGAGAGAGAGAGAGATTGAAAGCAAATCCTAAGCCTACAAAATAGAAAAGGTGATACACTAACAAATGTGACCCGCCCAGCCTGAACATACACTATTCACCAAAAAGGAGTGCCTATACACTTCATTTGAAGTGAGAAAACTTTTTGCATTAGTGGGTCAGGGGTCTGTGGAGATACAGGGAGGAAATAACTACTAGAGGTGTTCTGGGACACACTGCAATAGCCTATCCACTTCACCTATATTCCTCTAGGGACACTTCTGATAGACCTATAAAAGGAAAACTCAAAAATGCATCAGACATGCTGAAATCATTCCACAAAAGCATTAAGAAAATGACTTAACATAGAATCAAGTCATAGACAAATACTAAAGATGTAAAACTTAGAATAGTGGTAAAAATAGCTAAATTTTGATTCAAGGTAAAAATCTGGTAGCTCTACCTTACAAGCCTAAGAGATTTTTGGGTAGAGTTTTGCCTTAAGGCTGAGAGTCAATTTTTTTCTTGAATGAGAATTTTACAATTTATAGAAAGAGGAAGAGCAACTTGGCACTTCCTGGGAAAGATTTTGGTGCTCTTTTCTGCAAGTGGCCCATGTGCATTCTAAACCTTGTGAAGAGGAAACCACTGTTACTAATGTCATTCTTCAAAAAAGGCCTACTAGAACAATTACCAAAATTGACATTGGTATTTAAACGTTAATGCAATAACATGGCCGTGTCTCTTTCCTACAAATAGATTGTAGTTTCTCCCCTCATCAATGCCAACTATAGAAAAACAAGTCGCACCACTCATCTGCAATAACTCATCTTCCCTTTGCCACTTGAATGCTTTTTCATTTCTACTCCTTGTCATCTTCCTACTCTTTCAGCCCTTAGGGGTGATCTTCTGGCAGGTCACTACATTCCTTGGGCTCTCTTCACATGATTTGGTGCTTAAGCATTTAAAAAACAATGGCTACTTCACTATGTTAAATTTGACGTTCACGCAACCGTCACCCAAAGGCTAGTTTATCTACTTAGATTTGATGGCTTTCAGGATGTCATCATCCTTGACAAAAGTCATTGGGTCTTTCCTATAGTTTTTTTGCTTTGCGGGCTTTTGTTTTAGCCTTTTTTCTTATGGACAAAAATCTACAGGAATTGGCCGCTCTTTATCTTCTCTATAGGGCTCTTTGAAACTCTCTACCCTCCACAAGGGCTTTCAGATCTTAAACAACCCTCCATAAGGGATTTTTAACCCATCATTACCCTTTAGCTATAGGGTACACCCTTGAACCAAGCTATTGAACCAACCCATTGAATCAAAATTGGTTCAACAGTTCAATCGGTTTAATCGATTCAATTACTACGTGCTGAGCCCATTAAACCAAGCCTTTGAACCAATTGACATGTGGCCACTTCCATAGAGCCTTTACCTTATTTAGAAAATTTGTGGGCCCCTTTTTGATGCTCATGAATGCTGACACTTTGCACGCTCTGCATAGCTCCTAACAACTCATTCGGGCCCACCATAGTCTTCTTTGAAGCCATCAGGAGAAACCCATAGATGTTGCCACCTTTTGGCTTCTACCAAGCCCTATAGAGGAAACATGGCACATTATGAAACTCCTAAAAAATCATGTTGAAGTCCTTCATAGTTTCCACTTGGTGCTTTCTGTGCTCTATCTTTCATGGTGTAAAATTTGATGTTTACACACCTGTCATTACTTGAAAAACCCTATGACTCCCTTTGAAATGCTCCCTGCCCTCTGCAAGGGATTTTAAATCTTGAAATGCCCCTCAACTATAGGGCACACCCTTGAACTAAGTCATTAAACCAACTCAATGAACCAAAACTGGTTGAACGGTTTAATCAATTTGATGGTTCAACCACTGCACGCTGAGCCCATTAAATTTTGGCATTAAACCAAAAGATTGAACCAAAGTGCTGAACCAAATGATTGAACTAATTGAATTGTTCAATGAAGCATGCTGATGAACTTGCCAATAGACCAATTTTTTGAGCCCACTAATGAACTAAGCACTGAAGTGTTAAACCAATGCCATTGAACCACCCTTTAAACTAGTTCAACGGTTTAAAGCTACATGCTGATGAACCAAAATGCATTGAACTTTAACCACTGAACCAAAGCCTTAAACTTATTATAAAATGAAGTGATAGACTTGAATTGATGAACCAAGCTTTGAAATGGAGTGATTGAACTGCCGATTAAAACAAAGCTCGAACAAAGGCCGATTGAACTACCAATTAAACCAGGCATTGAACCAAGGCATTAAACTGGGTTTAATGGTTCAATGATGCCAACCTTCTTGTAATGTTCTTTAGACCAGAGCGTGAAGAAGCTTTGTAAAACCTAGAACTCTCTAAACTAATCCTTCATGTTTAAAGGACTAACCTGCAGAGTCCGTAGAAATCCAAGACCTGTAGAGTTCATAGATTTAGACCTGCAGAGTCTGTAGAAATTCTACAAAGTCATGAAAAATTAAAAAATGAAATGGCCTAGAATAGTAGGGATAGAAGGGGACTAATTTTTGGCCTTTTGGGGAAAAAATGGTCAACAAATTGGTGACTCCCAAGGGAAGCATGCATGTTATGCTTAAAGACCAGTTGCTTTGCAATCCATTGGGCACGGAGTCAGATGCAGCTTGAATAAAGGTTAGCAACAGCCCCAAAAGATCCAAGAATAAATCATGAAGCTTTTTACCCCACATACAATGGAAACACCCAAGACTAAAAACACTACCTATATAAACTGCACTTAGGGAAAACATGAATGAAACTAAAAATAAACTACTATATATAGCTAACCAAGAATATTCACCTTCCTCCTGGATCAAAGGGAAAGCTTCTTAAGTCCCCTTCTTGGAAAGAATACTTATGGTGGTAGACAAGTGGCTGAAAGAAAACGAGATTTGGTCACCTACTCCTCTTGCCTATCACTTGGATTGGCTGGTATCTGAGTGGATCAGATTCAGACATGCTTCCAACATATATATACTCTACTTGTCCTTGGAAGTTTGTTGAATGTTGGTCCTTTATACTGCTACTCTTCACCAAGAAATCGATGGCTACTGGCTCATCACCATAAGCCCTTTGATATGCACATTCCTTCTATAATGCATCATGGTCTGACCCATTTCCTTCTGCCTCATTGAAGACTCTGTCAAACTCATCCTATGCTTCCTTTTGGCCTTCTTGAAAAAGGGTGACTATGGTGATGTCTAAAAGGGACTCAAAAAATGATTGCTCATCCCACAGAACATCTCCTCTTTGTTCAAAGCTTTCTTCTTCAATGCCTTCCTCCAAGAAGACAGACCTCTCCTTCTCCTCCTCAAAGATCAAGACCTCTAGATGTTCAAAGGTATTCTCCTAATCCTCCTCCAACTCAGGCTCCTCAGTGTAGTCATTCTCCTCATCGAAGCAAAAAGGAAGTTCATCAAACAAGGGGGGAGAGAGCTCACCATGCTTTTGGTCCTCCTCATATTGCTGGAACATCTACATATATGCAAGACCTGCATCTTCTCCATTACCAATGGTGTCTTCGAAAGGAGCCTTCATGATGATTCTACCTTTGTTGTCACTCATGATATCCTCTTGGGGAACTATAGATTGGATATTCTGCTCCTCACTTGCCTCTTGTAGAACAAGTTCCTTCTTGAGAAGGGATGAAGTGAGAAGCTGTTGATTAAACCTGTGTGGAAGAGGAGGTAGCCCTTTAGCTATAATCTAATGATTCTCCTCTTTCCACTTGGTTAGCACTTCATCTATATCAGGTGCACCCTGATATCCCTCTTGGAAATGTGTAGGTGGGGTGTGTTTAGACATGGAATGTGCCATTGGGTCTAAACTATCCATCACACATTGGCTGAGGAATCTCTCTTTGGATTCCAACTCTACAATTCTCCTAGCTAGTTCTTCTTGGAAGAGCCTTTCTTAGAGATCATAGGAATCATGGGTAGGAGCAGCTTTATCATTTTTAAGGTTTTGAGCAAAATCTTTCTTCTCTTTTTTCCTACCCCATGATTCCACTATTTCCCCCCAGGTCAGGAGGTTGCCATCAGGGCGAAAGATCTCAGAATTGGAATTTGCCCTTTTGGTTGAAGGGCAACTAAGAGGGCTGCTTGAGGGGTTTACATGAATGTTTTGATCTTGATCATGGTAATATGAAGGAATACAAGGCCCATGATTTTGTGTAGAGGTATTATACATACAAAAGTGATTTTTGATGGCACCAGGTTGCTTAACCAGTTGATTCAACTCAAAGTCACCATTGGTGTTGATGTAAAAGCCTCTAAAGGTTGGTTAGTTAAAGAACACACCAAAAATTCTTCAACTCTTTGGACATAACTTCTCTTAGTTGGTCCCACTAGGCATGCCAAAAAATATTGACACAGAAGATTGCACCCTTAGCAAGAGGCTGAAATCCTACCTTCTTCATGCAACAATGGAAACTCCCCTCTCACCTGTGGGACCGGTGAAGCTGGAGGGGAGATTATCTAGATAAGGGTTAGCTCCCTCTGATGTATCATTTAGGCCCTAGTTTCTCCTACTGCTAACAAAAAATGTAAAAAAGGGGGGATGAAGAGAGAGAGAGATGATGAAAACAAAGCCTAAGCCTAAAAAAAATAAAAGGTGATACACCAAAAAATGTGACCCACCTAGCCTGAACATACACTATTCACCAAAAAGGAGTGCCTATACACTTCATCTAAAGTGAGAAACCTTCTGCATTAGTGGGTTAGGGGTCCATGGAGATACATGGAGGAAATAAATACTAGAGGTGTTTTGGGACACACTGCAACAGCCTATCCACTTCACCTATACTCCTCTAGGGACACTTTTGATAGACCTATAGAAGGAAAACTCAAAAATGCACCAAACATGCTAAAATCATTCTACAAAAGCATCAAGAAAATGAATTAACACAAAATCAAGGCATAGACACATACTAAAGATACAAAACTCAGAATGGAGGTAAAAATAGCTAAATTTTGATTCAAGGTAAAAATTTGGCAGCTCTGCCTTACAAGCCCAAGAGATTTTGGGGTAGAGTTTTGCCTTAAGGCTGAGAGTCAATTTTTTTCTTGAATGAGAAGTGTACAATTTATAGAAAGAGGAAGAGCAACTTGGCACTTCCTGGGAAAGATTTTGGTGCTCTTTTCTGCAAGTGGCCCATGTGTGTTCTAAAATTTGGGAAGAGGAAACCACTGTTACTAATGTCATTCTTCAAAAAAGGCCTACTAGAACCATGATGTATAATCACCAAAATTGACTTTGGCATTCAAAAATTAATGCAATAACATGGCCACTCCTCTTTCCTGTAAATAGACTACAGTTTGTCCCCTCATCAATGCCAACTATAGAAAAATAGGTTGTGTCTCTCATCTACAATAACTCATCTTCCCTTTTCCACTTGAATGCTTTGTCATTTCTACTCCTTATCATCTTCCTACTCTTTCAGCCCTTAGGGGTGATCTTTTGGTGGGTCGCTACATTCCTTAGGCTCTCTTCACATGATTTGGTGCTTAACCAGTTCAAAAATAATGGCTACTTCACTATGTTAAATTTGACGTTCACGCAACCATCACCTAATGGCTAGTTTTTCTACTTAAATTTGATGGATTTTAGGATGTCATCATCCTTGGAAAAATTCATCGGGTCTTTCATGCATCTTTTCTACTTTGCGGGCTTTTGTTTAAGGCTTTTTTCCTATAAACAAAAATCTATAGGAATTGGCTGCTCTTTGTCTTCTCTATCAGGCTCTTTAAAACTCTCTACCCTCTACAAGGGCTTTCAAATCTTGAACTACCCTCCGTAAGGGATTTTAAATCCATCACTTCCCTCTAACTATAGGGCACACCCTTGAACCAAGCCATTGAACCAAGCCATTGAACCAAAATTAGTTCAATGGTTCAATCGATTCAATCAGTTCAATTACTGCACGTTGAGCCCATTGAACCAAGCCTCTAAACCGATTGACATGTGGGCACTTCCATAGTGCCTTTAGCTTCCTTAGAAAACTTTTGGGCCCCTTTTTGATGCTCACAGATGCTGACACTTGGCATGCTTTGCATAGCTCTTAGTAGCTCATTTTGGCCCACCACAGTCTTCTTTAAAGCCATCAGGAGAAACCCACAGATGTTGCCACCTGTCAGCTTCTATTGAGCCCTACAGAGGACATGTGGCACATTTCACTGCTCCTAAAAAATCATGTTTTAGTCCTCCATGGTTTCCACTTGGTTTTTTCTATGCTTTGGCTTTCATGGTGTTAAATTTGATGTTTGCGCACTTGTTGTCACTTAAAAAACCCTATGGCTCCCTTTGAAATACTACCTACTCTCCGTAAGGGCTTTTATATCTTGAACTACCCTTTGGCTATAGGGCACACCCTTGAACCAAGCTATTGAACCAAAAATGGTTCAATGATTCAATTGATTTTATGGTTCAACCACTGTGCACCGAGCTTGTTAAACTTTGGCATTGAATCGAAAGATTGAACCAAAGCATTGAACTAAACAATTGAACCAATTCAATAGTTCAACAAAGTGTGCTGATGAACTTGCCAATAGACCAAGTGTTTAAGCCAACTGATGAACTGAGTACCAAAGTGTTGAACCAATGCCATTAAACCACCCTTTAAACTAGTTCAATGGTTCAAAGCTGCGCACTGATGAACCAAAATGCATTAAACTTTAACCACTGAACCAAAGCCTTGAACTTAGCCTGGAAAATGAAGTGATAGACTTGAATGATGAACCAGGCTTTGAAATGGAGTGATTGAACTATCGATTGAAACAAAGGTTGAACCAAGGCTGATTAAACTACCGATTGAACCAGGCATTGAACCAAGGCATTGAACCAGGTTCAATGGTTCAATGATGCCAACCTTCTTGTAATGTTCTTCAGACCAGAGCTCAAAGAAGCCTCGTAAAACTGAAAACTCTCTGAATTGATCCTTCATGTTTAAAGGACTAAATTGTAGAGTCCATAAATCTAGACTTGTAGAGTATGTAGAAATTCTGCAAAGTCATGCAACATTAAAAAATGAAATGGCCTAGAATAACAGGGATAAAAGGGGACCGATTTTTGGCCTATTGGGTAAAAAATGGTCAACACCTAGATAGGATAGGGTTTTCACAATGTTGATCGATTTAATGAAATTCCTTAGTATGATGCATAATGAAGATATCTCCTAGAACACCATGAACCTACTTTATAACCTATTGGAATGTGTACAAAAAGACTAGTAGAAAATTGATACATTGGTTTGGTTTGTAAAGACAAGAAACCATGGGACATCAATGCAAGGATGGACATATATATAGCTAGGTATTAAATACCCAATGTTATATTTTACTTTAGAAGTACTATAGATATGATCTCTAGATCCTCTTGGGAAGCCTTGAGAAGACATGTGTTGATTTATAGTCTTGTAATGCTTATCCTTGGGAACTATGGAAGGGTTAAACGTATTTGTATCCTAAAGGATGTAGAAATAAAATTCATAAAACTCAGTATGTGAGGTGATTTCAAAGTGATCAATATGAAGACAAATAAGAATCACTGCCCTACATTGATAAGGAAGAATTGGGATATGATGGGTGTATGACTATTAACATAACCATGAAAGAGTTAGAGTCTCATCAAGATGACAATATCATTTTCATTCCTCTAAACAAGACTAAATATAGGCCTTACATCATTCCAAAAGAGCTAGAATCACCTTATGCTAACTAGATGAAGGTTGTATTCAAAGACAATTAGAAGTTTCTATGAGAAATGTAATATAATTTCCTCTATAAAAACACTATTTCATAGACTTAGATTATTAGTATAAAATGGTTATTGAGAAATATGGGGATGAATACCCTAAATATCCCTTAAAATGTTGAGGAGGATGTGAAATCAATGGTGGTAAGATCTCCAAAACAATCTAATATAGATTTTATATATCAAATAGGTCATATTGACTAGGACTACACATAACCAAATCTAGAGGGTATTCTCCCATGGGACAGAGCTTATTTAATAATTAGAGACTTGGACACCCATGTACTCAACTGGGTGAAATGAGATCATTAGTTGCAACCTTTATAATTAGTCTTTTCAACTAAGTGAAAAATACCCTAGTGATTTTTTATGAAGGATTTTGGTGATTTCATCTTATCATTTTAATATTATGTACCAGATGATAACCAAAGGTTTAATGCCCTCGACTATGTGATGAAGGGAATTGATATTAACTAGTGGGACATCCATAAGGATGAGTATTTAATGTGGTAAGAATCATGTAGATTGCTATTAACTTGATTCCAAGTTCCAAATGCTTTTAGAAAAGATTAGCCTATCTATAAAGAGGGAGAATGCCATAAATTACATGTGTATTGAGGTATGGATCATATAGGGTATCTATCATAACTACTAGCCACATAACTTTATATATACCCTAGGTGTTTTTACTACAACATAGTATATCAATAAAGAGTTAATAAGGGAAATAAATCATTGGGCACAAGTCGAATATGATTTCATTCATCATTAAGAGTGATAACCCTTAGGTTTAAGTGGATTTTAAAAATATGAAAACTTTGATATGCCATGAAATATTTGAAGACTTAACAACACTACTAGAACCAAGTTCAATGGAAGTCATAGATAAAAACTCAACACACATCTGAAGCTTCAATAAGTTGGCCAAGGTGAGTCCAAAAAATAGATTCAACCCTACCATAGGATACAAGAGGAAGATGATCAATAATTTGGAATTGATAGTAATAACTACATCACTCTAGGGGATCACTTTGATGCAGAGAGAGTTGGAGCCTCTGTTAGAACTAGTCACAGAGAAAATAGAGGAAAATTGTGACACATAAAGTTCCCAAAATGTGAAGAAGAATGGATACTCTATGACTTCATTCCTAAAGAATAATAATATGTATCAAGAGACATTAAATGAAAACATAAAAACTATTGACATAAAATATGGACCCAAAATGGATCATTTCATAGACTATTAGACACAACTAGATATCTCAAAGGTTTTACATTTTCTTAGAGACTATCAGAATGCATTTAATACAACCTTCACATAATTCAAAAGTGTTGATACTTCTTTGGGGGATATGCATATAGAGTTAAATTAGTGTACAAAAATAATAAATAGGAAACCATATAGGCTAAACCCAAACATGAAGATGAAAGTGAAAGCTAAATATATTACATGCAAGAAGCAAATATTATCATATTGGTTGAGAAAGTTAACTCGATTAGCCCCATGGTAGTACATATAAAGAAGATTGCGGATATACACATCTATAAAGACTATCACATTCTCAATTATTCTTATGTCAATGACCAATTTCCAATTCCATTCAAAGATAAAAGTTTAGAGGATTTCATAGGGTGTGAAGTGTTCTCATTCATAGATGAATTCAATGGTTACCATTTGATACCCATCATAGAAAAGGATAGGAAAAAAAACCAAATTAATAATAGAATGGGGTTCATTCACTTATAGGGTCATACCATTTATATTTAAAAATGCACCTTTAGTGTTTCCCAGTGCTGGGTTGACTATGTTCAAGGATTTCATCCATGACTTCCTAGAAGTGTACTCAGATGGCTAGGTAGTGTTCTCTTTATTCATGGAATATTTATAAAAATTTAGGTTAATTTAGAGAGATGTTGAGAACTATGAATATCACTAAATTTTAATAAATGTTTATTCTTCACACCCTTTGGTATTTTATTAGGTCATTTAGTTTGTAGTATAGGAATCTAGGTAGACCAAGATAAGATCATAGTCATTACAATGATGCCACCACCAGAGACTTCAATAGAAGTGTGATATTTTTTGGGACACATAAGTTACTATTAGAAATTCATCAAGGGTTATGTCACTATATTATCTCCTTTAGAGAATATATTGTGAAAAGGAGTCCAATTTATCTAGATAGAGGACTATCGAGATACATTTATTGATTTAAAGTAGAGAATAGTGACTACTCCAATCCTAGTTTTCCCATATTAGATTAAATATTTTCATGTGCATGTGGATGCTTCAAGGTTTATAGATATATCAGTACTCCCAGATATATGAGGAGGATTGGATCATCTAATCCACTTTAAAAGTAGAAAGTTATCAGCCACATAAAAGAATTATACAATAACTAAGTAGGAAGCCTTGGTGATAGCTTTCACACTATAAAAATTCATGAGCTACTTATTGGCCAAAACATTCAAATGGTTCACTAATCATCAAGATCTATGATACGTGGTGAATAATCTAATGCTGGGAGTATGAATATCACACTAGTTGATGCTTTTCCAAGAATTTTAATTTAGAATTAAAGTCAAATGAGGTTAGGAGAATGCCATGCTAGACCATGTTATCCAACTCAATAATGGTGAGAAACCTAAGAAACCCCAAGATGAGTCACTATATGAAAACCTATTTAGGGTGAATATGATTCCAGAGAAACTAGAAGAGATCACATAGTTTATGGAGGAGGGAACATTCTTAAAACACTATATAAAGAGAAATAAGAAAAATTTTATCACCATAGATCTTATATATAGTATTATTATTTGATTTTTGTACTACTTAGGCAAAGATGAAGTGCTAAAAAAAATGTCTCTAGGGTATGATCGTGCATAGATAATGTATGAAGTGCATCAGGGAGTCATAAGAGGTCACTTCATAGACGATGGAACTATAAGGAAAATATTTCAAACTATAATTTGGTGTCCCTATTTATTTTAGAATACATAGATAGTATCATAATAGTGTGATGTATTCTAAAGGATGGGGAAGCCATACCATTGGGATGAGATGCCTTTGCAGCCCATGTTAGTATAAAAACCATTTTAATAATAGGGGTTGACTTTTTAGGGCTAATAAATCCACTAAGTAAACACAATAATGCAAGGTACATAATAAATATGACATACTATTTTAAAAAATGGGTAGAAGTTATTGTGATTGAAAGTTGTGGTGTGAAGGATAGAACCAAGTTATTATATGAGAACATAATCACCAGGTTTGGATACCCTCTCAAATTGGTAAGTGATAGAGGAAATCACTTTATGAATAAGATCATGAAGAACCTCATAAATGAGTTCATGATATCACATCATAAAATAATAGATTATCATCCATAGGTGAATGGATAAGCTGAAGCTATGAACAAGGTGATAAGTAAGATGCTTACTAAGATTTGTGATGTGAAGTGAGATGACTGGGAAGATAGGATTATAATAGTATTATGGGATTATCACATGTATTATAAATGTGTGATAGTGTTTACACTATTTTAGCTAATTTATGGGTTAAAAGTAGTGATGCCTATGGAATATGTGCTTCCCAATCTATAAGTCATAAATTTGTTATGAATGGGTGATCAAGAGTTGATGACTAATAGGTTACTAGACTTTAATAAAATAGATAAATTGATATTTAGATCAGTATGGTTCTAGGAGACAAACAAGAATATGTAGAAGGAATATCATGATAAAAATATATGAATGAACTAATTCTAGGTAAATTAACTTGTTCTTTTGTATGATAGTATGTTCAGAGCTTTCCCTAGAAAGCTTAACATCAAGTAAATGAAATTTCATAGCTTGACATAGTGGTCTTAATATATTTGTAGGTAAATATCTTATCAATGTGGTAAAATGGCTATAGGTTAAAGTATTACCACCATTAATCTAGTGCAACATGGAATAAAGGTTCTATATCACACCAAGTAGATGGTAGTCATGATTGAAAGCATTGATTTTAGAATAGTTGGGGTTTATGTTTTTCAATATGTTTGAGGAAAATATAAGTATGTGTATATATAATTAAGGGATAATAGGGATCTAAAATTAAGTATAAGTCTCCATTACTAAGGATGCATTTTAGGAATGAAACATGGTGGTCAAATGAGTATAGTGTATAAACATCAATTAAGTCTAAGAATGCCACATGCATCCAAATATTGAGAATATAGTGTATTTTAATAGTCAATTCATTGTAATTAATTATTAGGTATGGGGGGAGATTGAAAAATATATTATAAAAGTAATGGATCAATGTCAAAAATAGAATAATAATGTACAAATAAATCATAGTTAAAGAGATAGGTCAAAAAGCATCAACCACCACCGTAATCAAATTTTGCATTAGTGAAACAAATACCACATCCAAAAAAATAGATCCACTTCATTCAAATATCATGTGCAAAATATTATGTTAAAATGAAGCTAATTATGACAACAAATCATATAAGGTGGTAAAAAAAGCTATAAATTTGGCACTAGGGTGGCTAATTTCATATCCACTAGTAAGCATAATGAAGTGCTTACAAAATTTAATGCAATTTTTACTCTCATACAAGTATATACTTTGTACATCTAGGGAAATTATTTCATAATCATATAAAATTATGAATATTGGATAGATTTGATAGATCATAACTCATAAATCATCAAAATATTCATAGAAGAACAAAAAGAGGACATGGGCATCAACATTATATTACAACAAACTCACTTTAGAAACTTAGATGTCTATCAATTTTGTTCACAATTTTGAGATATGAATGTTTGTGTTGAACATAATTGAAGGGGTGCAACCATTATAATTAGAACCACCACACATAATCTATAACACAAATGTAGATTGTTTGATCTGATGCCCAAATTTTGGGTAACTCAAAGATGTAATGGAGGTATTACTAAATCAATACAATGAGGGTAAGATTTATCTTTCCCAAAAGATAAATATTCACATCAATATAAAATTGATGGTAAGGGAGAAATTAATGCATGTGAAGGGGAGATATATATCCCATTACAAATAAATAAAACCACCAATCCTTATAGATATCTAGGAAAAGTACTCACAAATCTCACACAAAATTCCATTGGAGGACATTGATGATGTGTTAGAGTGCATTCTAGTAGAATGAATTTCATAAAGATTCTGGTAGACAACCAAGGATGCCAAGATGGATATAAAATGGGTCATTCATATTTCCCATTAAATGATCAATAAAAATAAGGAATTCAACTAGCCTAAATTATTGGTTATCAAACTAACTCTAAATATTGATAAAGTCTTGGTGATGGTAACACAAACTTTCCAATAGTGATTTTTGGTATTATTATTAGTATTTACATAGTGAAATTCACCCAAGGGAAAATTTCATCCTAACATTGATTATTAGCTAGATGTGTAATTCAAAAACCTCACCTAGACCTAAGAGAGTACATATTTTGGGTACCAAGTCAAGTTTACCAAATGGTGGAATAAGTTGGTGGAGGTAATCATATATAACCTATGTATATTGCTTGACATCATGTTTGACCAAACATGTGATCATCATGAAGATATCAAAGGGCATTACCATTAGAATCATGAACTACTCAAGGTATTAGTTCTATGATTGTTATATTTTATTGACATGCATATGGTGCAAAATGAGGTAGCCAAATAAAAGACAATAATAACAATGAGATAAAACCCATTATAGATGGTACCACTACCTATTCTAGAGCCTATAACTACATCCACACAACCTTGAATAATAATTTCACCAATCAAATATATAAAAAACATAAGGTGCCTAAGGGTAGATCTTTGTCTCCTCCAATGTGAAAGACTTGCAACTAGATCACCTAGTTGGATGACTTGAGAGTACCCAAAACCAATGGGCTCTTTTAATTTTTGGATATAGGAACTAATGAACATCAGGTCTATATAACAATGATGGTTGATATGGCTAGAGACCTATATGAGAAGGAGGAAAAAATAATAATTTTTATATAAAGCAATGAACACCATCCATGTGAAAAAGAGAGTTTTAGGAAATCTATGGATCAAGTTACCCCTTACCTTTCTTCTATAATAATATATATAGTGGTTGAAGAGTCCAAATTTAATGCATTTGACAAATGTTTGTGATAAGAGGAGACACTATGATCCCATTGAAACTAAGAGTCTTAGAAGCTAACCCCATAGAATAGCTTGTATAGCATGTGTAGACTCCATACAACCATTGAAAATCTAGGGAAAATACCTAATTTATTATAGTACAAACCATTAGGTATTTTTTGATGGGAGAGTAATAAGTGCATGAAGGCAAAACCCCTAAACCAAAAAGATACTTAGTTCACAAAGGGTAGGTTTCTTGGGTAGAGGTGTAAATTACTATCCTTCACTCCTCACCATCACACTTTGAGTTCAAGATCAACATATAAAAAGTAGCACTCTGAAATAAGACTGTGAAAGAATAGCAAGTTGTATAAGAGGAAGTGCATAAAGTATATGAGTATTTCATGCACATAAAATAAAAGCATAGGGCTAAGGCTGATGTTAAATAGAAAGCATAAGATGAGTACTAGGAATAAGAAGAAGCCCAATGCTAGGCCAATGAATTAGAGTATCACAATTAAGATGAGGATGTCTAGGAAAAAACACAATAACAAGAATAATAAAATAACAAGCATCAAGAAGCCATAGTTGTATAAAAATCCAAACAAAAACATCAATCAACATAACAATAGTATAAGGATGCTAAATTAGAAGTAGAGATTAAAAAAAGGAAGTAGCCGAGGAATATAAGAAGAAAAAACTTATGCAAGATCAAAAAAATTAGGATGAGGTTTAAAAATGACAACATAAGGGACAAATAGAAGATGCCACCAAGAATGTATAGGAAGATGCTAAGAATAAAGTGCAAGAAGAGGATTCTAAGAAGTCACAAGATGAAATTAAAAATTAATTAGAACAGGAATATGCAAAGAAGACTACCATATAATCCCAAGTAGATACTACTAAGGCACACTTTTTTTAACCTCAATCAAAATAAAATATAATGTAGACTTCTCATGAGATGCCCTAAACAAAGTTGAGAGGCATTATGGTTTCCTTATAGGATGATAATGGTTCATCTATCCTATCTAACATTTGGATATGGGATGTACTAGAAACCTCTACATGTCAAACTATTTTTCCAATCTGAATAACCCCATTGAGTGTGACACCCATGAGTACATCAATGACATGACTCATCCTGACTACTACCATAATAAATCATCCTTGGATGTTTTCCAACTACTGTTATCCAAGCAACTTGAAGGCATCATTACATTTTAGGAATTTATTTTAAATAAGATAATTGCATTAGAATGACAAGTAAAGGAGATCATGGATACAAATTTTGAAGTCATAGGATAGTTTTGAATTTCTAGGAAAACCATTAAAGACATATGTCATAACCTTTACACATAGCTAATTATGGATTCCTCACTGCCAAACAAGTACTAGCTTGTTCTTGTACTGAACAAGCTCACCATATAT
The DNA here is from genome assembly GCA_037957365.1 of Torreya grandis. Lineage (NCBI taxonomy): Eukaryota > Viridiplantae > Streptophyta > Pinopsida > Cupressales > Taxaceae > Torreya > Torreya grandis. The sequence goes on along the minus strand of JARHVA010005524.1, from coordinate 987,230 downwards.
TGGTAGACCCTTAATTGGGTGAGCACTATAAATAATGGGAAAGACATCAAAGCTAATACTAAGCTCCTCTACAAGTTGTTAGATGAGTATCAGGCCACCATAGATACGGCTTAGGCTTAATCTATAGAAATTACACTTTAGCTTTTATATTGGAAGAAGTAGTTGGATAATGTTTGGACTACTGCACAACCTAAATTTTACATATCTAGTTTCACACAAGATGAGATAATAACATCTAATGAAACTAATGCTGCCATGGATGTTGGATTAAAAACCTCACTTAGTGTGAGGGATATAGTCAAATAGAGTATGTAGACCTAGTAAAACTAGATGTTGTGCAACTCCTTCAATGGCATGAAAAAGCAAAGAGATGTATATAATCTAGCATATCTCCATGCATATATCACAACCAAATTCAACATGGTGAAAAATAATCTACTTGGGATGGCTAACATGAATATTCACCAACTTCTAGAGACTCAAGATCCACTATGTAGTCTTCTACATATCATTCAAGAATATCTCCTCAACTGAAAGTCTTATAAGGATGACTTATTCCTCATCAATGAAATAATCTCACCATTGGTAGATGAGCTCAAGATAATTCCACCAAGCCAGTGTGATAGATCATCTAACAAAGAAAGATGCCACCACTTACAAACTAATGCTTGTGTAAATTATGAAATTTTGAAATTTTGGTTAATTATTTTTTAATTAGAATCTTGTATAGTAATGCATAGATCCATGAGATTAAAAACACATCAATGACATCAACTTGGTCATGATAGTCTATTAAAAACTTAAAAGGTTAGTAGACTAATATCTTAGTTGAAAACCTAAAAGGGTGGCTATGTACTATGTAAGGGGTAAAAACTAGTTAACTAACACCTTGAGTGAAGTTTGAAAATCCTATGTACTTCTACATTTTGTCACCTTTTCTCATTTTTTGGATAGCTTACCTCTATTATGTTATATCAAGATGTGAAAATATTTTAAGTCTAAGAAAGTGTTAGCAGTAAAAGGTAAATGTAAAACAAGTTGTATGTATGAGAACATCCTAAGGGAGATACAATTCTATTATATTTTTAGGTTGTTAGGAGTATTTACAAAAATATCAATGTTGGTCAAGACTCAACTGAATGTAATATGGATAACTATTCTCAATGTGTTAAATTTGGAATTTACAACCATAGGAAATAATGCCTATATGTATTTGAAAATAATATAATAGAGGAGTTGAAAAGTATGTGAATAAAATAATAGTGACTATTATTTTTATCTAAGATCTTTTAAACAAAATATTGATAGAACTGGACCTTGATTTATGAAGGTTTCCTTCTTGTAATCCCTAGTACTATATCCTTTATTATGAATTCTAAGTATTTATACTCTTTTATATTATAATCGTAGAGCTCTCTATGTTGTTATGAATGTTTCCCTTATTATTTTTCTCTAATTTGTATTTTTTACATCTATAAGTAGTTTACATCATATGTTGAGCTATTAAACAAGTCTATTTCTCTATGATAAACCTTGCATATGTTTTAAATTATTGATTAAACCTTATTGTAATATTTTTATGTAAATTCACAAAATCTATCCCTATAATTATCATGTTCTAGTTAAAATCCAAGAACCTTAGCTAATAATGTTCACTTCATGATGACATCAAACATGTACTGGTCCCTTTTATACTTGTCAATAAATCTCGAGGAATTTCAAGCCATATTTAAAACCAATGTGAAGTCTTGTATAAAAAAAATTCTCAAGAACCTTAATAATATATCTAATTTTCTTATATGTCATGAATGCCAGTAAAATTTAGATCATAATTACTTTTACAAGTTCAATGTATAAGAGAGAGTAAATCACTCTTTTATAGGTAGTTTTAGGCACTTTTAGGGATCAAGAAGGATTATGTTTAGGTTAAAATGGTTTATAATATGTATTTTCATCATCCCCAAGTCAAATACAGGTTTGGAATGTAGATATAGGTCCAAATAAAGCATTAAAAACTTCCTTTCTTCCATCGACTCTTTGGCAAGATTGTGAAAGCTAATTTTAGATGTTCATTCTATACAAAGGAAATATAATGTTTAATTAATTTCTTGGTTAAATTAATGGTTCCTAATTAACTTTAAATCCATGAATATATTTCATAGATTGGTTATTTCCTTTATGAACAATACTTAAGAAGGAAGATGCCTCTAAACTACCTATAAAACCCCAACATCATAGTTTCTTCTCATTTGAATGTATTTTTGTATTTTTTGGTGAAAATGGAAGAATTTTGGAGATATTTCATGTTATTTATAATCCTATCATACTATCTTCCATCCCTTTTGGTATTTGTGACAATGGAAAGTGAAAAAAACCTTCATTTATGTTAAGTGCAGGTTTCAATGAAGCTATAGGCAATGCCAATGAAGTTTTTAAGAGTTTTATTATGTAAATGATTTGATTCAATAAATACATATAATCATAAATAATCCTTTAATTTAAATCAAGGCCCAAGTCTACATAGGTCTACTATCATAATGCTCATTTTGGAAGATTGCAAACCTAGATCCAAGTTGTTCATTTTTACCACTATGACCAAGAGCTTTGAGGAGATAAATTATTGCGTAAATCTTAAAAAGGTTTTACAACCTCTTAAAATATACCCAAAATACTTTATTGAATCCATTCCTAGTATTGACAATATATTAGGGCTCCATGAAGACCTACGAGACTAATGGGCAATATTTAGGCATGCTCATGAAAGTTGGATAATTTGTACAAGTGTTAAGTTGGATATGAATAGTAAAGGGGTTTAAAAGGTTTATGTATCCTATATATAGACTAAAAAATGGTTCAAATTAAGATAAATTATGATTAAATGACTCAAATATGCTTCTAGGGTCAAATTTGTCAATTGGCCTACAAACCCTAAGCATGATTTAAACCAAGCTTAAAGACTCTCAAGGGGAAAAATGCATTGTAGAAGGAAATAAAAATAGGGAGATATGTGTTAAAAACATAAAATACCATTTTAAACTTGAACCAAATACCAAGATAACATCTTTAAACCAAAACTCTCTATCAAGCTCACTAAACATAGTTTACCTAACCCAAGAGACACTTTTTTCAATTTGGAATTATATAGATGAGTTTCATGGGAGCCTAATATCATATGTAATTTTAGGTAACTTTGTCTTATTTTAATTTGTGGCATTATTTTAATGATTAATTACCTAGGATTTATGAATCATCATTAAGATGATAAAGATGTCTCAAGCTACCAAGAATACTAACAATGACCCAATGGGAGAAATGGGAACTCAAATGCCTTCTAATCAAGATTTAATGGTCTTGAAATGATTTTATTTACCTCTATAACTCCCATGGGTACCTTAATATTACATTATAAGGTGCGTGTGAATGTTACAATGTATGGAATTAGCCTATAAGATATAGTTGTAGGTCTAATTATGAATATGTGGGGTGATGGTAGGTTTTCAAATCAGGTGTAAAGTATTTTTAATCCTAGGAATAAGTTATATAATCCTATACACACTTTTAGAATACTCCTAAGAGGGTATATGAGCTAATTCAAGCCACCGATTTAGGCCAAAATAGTGAATACATTACTTTGATTGTCCAAGAATGATCTATAAATTGGCACTTATTTTTGTGAAAAAATTGTTTACCTTGGATCCTTTTGTCAAATCACATAATTTACAAAAACACTAAAGGAAATGAAATAGAATTTTAACTTCTAATAAATATTTATCTCAAACTCCCAAGTTCTTAATTTTTCCATTAATATGTTGTATTTGACTAATTATGCCTTCAATAATGATTAATGAATAATATTAATAAAAATGCAGAAAAAGAATGCACAAATAAATTCAACTCACAATAAGTAATTGATAATGGAGATCAATAATGCATACATCTTTGAGTTTGATTATAGTATTTACCAATCCATTTCCATTAATTTCAAGTACATGGAAAACCCTCACAACTGTCAAATAGATACTCTATTACTGCATACAAATTGATAACATATCTTCAAAAAATCTTGGAACCCACAGACATACCTTCCACCTTACTGTCGTAAATGAAATCTAACAATCCTATGGATTTTAGAAAAAAATCTTTAAAATTGACTTAAAAAATGGCCTGAATAAAATCATCATAGTAAATTCAACATATCATTGAATTTGTCTCAGAGTCTAGGATATTTCCCTAATTTACATCAAGAAGTGAAAACCTCTCCATGTTCTCTGAAACATGGGATTTTAAAAATTGGTCTATTACGGCCTATACATAATATAATATATTATTCACTTTAAGTAATTAAAAATTTCATCAAATGGCCTCAAATCTAAGCACTTAGAATATGGCTAGAATCATCTCTAGCTCTAGCTCTTCGGCTCTCGGCTCTTGGTCTCTTTGGCTCTGGCTCTTGGGCTCTGGCTCTCAACTCTGTTGAGAGATTTAAAACTTTTTTGAATGAATTTAAATTCACCTCTGAACCCTTTATATACTTGTTATGGGTCCACTTTTTTTGATTGGGATGATTATCCACAATCTATTTTAATAAATTTTATAATTATCCCATTCCTGATTTTTATGGAATTTTAAATTATCCATTACATTTAAAAATATGGGGTGATAATTATTACCCAATTTATGATATTTTATGTTTATACCCATTTTATAATGTGTAATTTACAAATATTAATGACTTGGTTGAAGCCATATTTCCATGCCACTTTAATGCCATGTCATCAGGTTTGACCATAACTTTGATTGGTCATAACTTGCACATACAAAATCCATTTTTTGAACCATAAAATGTAATAGAAAGCACTCAAAGAGATATACAACATGTAATTGGTTCATAAATATTCCAATATCATCATTTTTTCCATTTTTGACTAGTGTTGACCTACTTTGACTAGAATTTTGACTGGCTACATAAGGAACAAATAAGCTCTATTTTTGGAGTTCCACATATCATTGAAAATCTCTCGATGGGCCCTTCACAATGGTATAGGTTTTGGCCTAATTTAGGACCTTATCCAAATTTACCTTCATATCAATCCTCCCCATTAAGAGCTTTTGGTCCAACAAAAGATGTTATCCATTGAAATACCAATCAATTTTAAATAAATCCAAAGGGTCTTATCAAACTACTTAGGTTCCAAAACTATGCCTATAATGCATATAAAAAATAAATGATCACATCTTCTAAAAACCCTCTACTACTACACAAACATCAATAGCATCTACATAGAACTAGGATTTATAATGTAATGACTTCCTCTAATACATGGCTTCACAAGAGCCTCTACATAGATAAGCATAGTGATCTCCACTACTACACAGCCTCAATGAGCTTCTACATAGATCTAAGATCCTATATTTATTTAAAATGTTACATGGTTCTCTAAAACACATCAAAGTATAGAACCCAAATCATAATATATAATAAAAATGAAAAAATATAATTCTTAACTCAAAAAATATAAAAGGCCTAAAACAAGGCATGATTTATACTTAATCTTGCAACTGCCAATAAGGTCAAAATATATCAGACTTTCTACCCACTATCACATCTTATAAGTGGTGAACTACCAAACATTGAAACAATCACTAATGCAATTACAAAATAATTTTTTCAATGTAAGTAAAATATAATATATTGCCCTGATGGGTCTTATCAATGCATCTAATCAGACACATGCCAAAAATAGATGCATCCAAAATAGTAGTTATTTTGAAACAAGTATTGTAGTAAAACTAAATCCTACCCAATAACTTGTGTAACTATTTTAAAATCTGCTAAGATTATCAATGAGTTAAATTCCTTAATAATTCAATAAGAAACTCATAAATCTAAAACTAGAGATTCTAAAAATAGAGCTTTCAAAACACAAGTGTGAGAATTAAAAACTTTGCATGATGAACCTATCTCGAAGTGCTCCCACAATAGTAGCTCCAAAATGCCTATATAAAATCATGGGAAAATGTCCTTTGTCAACATACAACAAAGATCCCAAAATTGGTTTGCCACATTATTGCATTATCAATCCACTAATCATGATAGCATCAAATTAAGAAATTGTTTACTAACCCTTTTATTAGATTCTCATATTTAGGGTATTCAATTTCCATAGTGGATTTACTGACATCTATATGGTTTGATTGAACAAAAACTCCAGTAATTATCTTATCAATAGGTTTATAAACCATCTTATTCTTACCATTACTAGGATAGTATGATGGTTGAAGTTTCCAACACTTCTCAACATAATGTCCACTCCACATGACAATGAGTGAAAACATCCCTTTTCTTAATTTAGGTCATTCCTTTTGCCATTTCTCACTTTTATAATATGAGAATGGTATTTATAACTTGTAAGTTGCTTCATCAAAGCTTGTCTTTTCCAATAATATGAGGCACAATGGTTATTCAATCCACAAAATGTACAAGGAAAAGAATGCAACATCTTCTAAATATTGAAACCATATTTCTTAAATAGTAGAAGTGGGTTAGAAGTCTTGGATTTCTCATTCCCATTGGTGCTTTTTCTAGTGTAAGATTAAGGAGGTGGAATCTCAATACCTTTTTACCTAATTCTTACACCATTCATCATTCCTTTGCAGGGAGGAATTTTGCTCTGCTAGTGGCCTCAGATCTTAGTTTTCAGAAGCTTGTCCTCTTTTAGCAATAGAAAAACTCTCTCCAACATCCACTTTCCCACTAGAATAACCCAATCTTGCATGACAATATCTATGCTCTACCTATATTGTGTTAGTAATACCTTGGCCATTCTTACCAAGTCCCCATCTATCAAATCCTATTTTCATTAATATTTTAGATCTAATGACCTTAGTGTATTTTTCAAAACTTCCAAAAGCAACATTTGAAACATATAAAATTGAAGGGAAGGAATTACTAGATAAAAAACTTAATATGAAATCATATATCATAGTGATTGCACCTATAGTGGAAGGAAATTAATGAAGATAATATTTCTCTTCATCTTGCATTTGTAACAAGAACTCATCCTTAGCTTGCAGCTCTAATATTAAGTAGGCAGTCTCTTCTTCCAAGAAGTAAAAATGAGCTCGCAAGAAATCATTCTCTTTTTGGATCTATCGATTAATTGCTTTGAGATCATTAAGCCTCTCTCTTTTCAAGGCTTTGCCCATGGCTTTATATTCCATGTAAACAACCTAGTTCGACAAAATACACACTATAAATGGAATATCAACAAAGCCAAAAAGTCTAAAATACTACAAAAAACCAAATTGAACATAACTAATATCAAATTTACACAACTAAATGCTATCCCAAAACACTAACTAATCTAATACCAAACCTGATCCATAAGTTGGCACTTATTTTTGTGCAAAAATTAATTACCTTGGATCTTTTTTTCAAATCAAATAATTTACTGAAACACTCAAAGAAATGAAATAGAATTTGACCTTTTAATAAATATTTATCTCAAACCCTAAAGTTCTCAATTTTTCCAGTAATGTGTTATATTTGACTAATTATGCCTTTAATAATGATTAGTAAACAAGATTAATCAAAATGTAGAAAAAGAATGCACAAATAAATTCAACTCATAATAACCACATGATAACGGAGTTCATAAATGCCTACATCTCTGGTTTCACTTATAGTATGAACCAATCCATTTACATGAATTGAAAGTACATGGCCAACCCTCACAATTGTCAAATGGATATTCTAATACTACATACAAATTGGCAACAGAGCTTTAGAATGTCCCAGAACCCATGGATAGACCTTCCACCTTACTGTCATCAATGTAATCTTGTAATCCTATGGATTTTATCCAAAATATTTGAAATTAGACATAAAAAATGGCTTGAATAAAATCATCATAGTAAATTCAACATATTGTTGAATTCATCTTAGAGTCTAGGACATTTCCCTAGTTTACACCAACAAGTGAAAACCTCTCTAAGTCCCTCAAAACTTAGGATTTTGCAAATTTTTCTATTGTGGCCTATACATATTCTACTCTATTATTCACTTTTAGGCATTAAAATTGCATCAAATGGACTTAAATCTAGACACTCAGCATATGGATGAAATTATCTCTAGCTATAGTTCTTTGGCTCTCAGCTTTTGGCTCTTTGGCTCTAGCTCTTGGCTATGTTAAGAGATTTAAAATATTTTTAAATGAATTGAAATTCACCTCTGACCCCTTTATATACTTGTTATAGGTTCATTTTTTTTATTGGGATGATTATCCATAATCTATTTTAATAAATTTTATAATTACTTCATACCTATTTTTTATAAGAGTTTAAATTATCCATTACATTTAAAAATATGGGGTGATAATTATTCCCTAATTTATGATGGTTTATGTTTATCCCACTTTACTAAGGTGTAATTTATAAATATTAATGACTTGGGCTGAGCCATATTGCCACATCACTTTATTTCCATGTCATCAGGTTTGACCATAACTTTGACTAGTCATAATTTGCACATATGGACTCCATTTTTTGAATTTTAAAATGTGTTGAAAATATATTGATGAGATATACACCATGAAATTAGTTCATAAACATTCCAAGATCATCAATTTTTCCAATTTTGACCAGCATTGACCACCTATGATCTACTTTGACTAGAACTTTGGTTGACTACATAAGGAGAAAATGAGCTCTATTTTTGGAGTTCCACATACCATTGAAAATCTCTTGATGGGCCCTTTGTAATGGTATAATTTTTAGCTTGATTTAGGACCTTATCTAAATTTACCTCCAAATCAAAGAGGCCTAGTTATAAACCTATGAAACACTTTTGAAAAGCTTATTTTTAGTATATTGAGTTTTCCTATGATGGTAAAGGCCTTAATAAACCATTATCTAGCATTGGAAATTATTGAATTTTTGAGGAATCACTTTAGTTACTTATTCGGTATGAACATGCATCTAAACTAAGGTTTTCACCTTTTCTATTTTCACCCATTCGTAAAATTTTTTAGGTCCTTAAAAGGTTTTAGGTACTTATTTGGCATGGATCATGAATAAGGAGTATGGAAAGTAATCAAACATTTCTTTGAGTTTTAACACGTGTGATTATTTATTAGAGCCAAATCTTAGTTTCTAGGCCTAGATACCTAATTCAAGGTTAATTGAGAAGAAAAATAGGTGGAGTAGGTACACTTGCACTTAGTGTCTAGTCATGAAACTTTGTATAGAGTAGGAAGAGCATAGTGGGTACTAAAATATATGATTATTTCTCTAGGATAATATGTATAATGTTATACACAAGTATCTTTGTATGTTTTGAGGGTTATGAGGAACTAAAGACAAGTAGGGGATTTAGGAGTAAAATGAAGTCTTTGAGTGTGTTTGAATCATTCAAGAGGATTGATACATGTTTTCTAAGATAGATATAGGCCCTTCATAGAGATATATTCCATTCATGAAGATGGAATCAAGATTTGAGACATTTGAGCAAAAGAGGCTAGTGAGGTTAATGGGTTTCAAGACACCTAAGAAGAAATGATAACTATTGTAACATTAGTATAAGAAGAGTCCTAAGTAGATACCAAGTGTAAATAACAAGGGTAGAAGGTAACTAAATACGAATTTTTGTTCAAGATTGCCACTTGTCACTTTCCAATCTAATAAGAGGGAAGTTTGAAGAATAAAATAAGATGTGTTAAGTAAAGAGAGAAAATCCTATGCCATTCCCAAGATGAAGCATCATCAAGAAGGAAACACACGTCCATGGATACCTTAAAATACTATTAAATAGCTTATTTCCTTATTGTAACTCTTCTCATGAGTGCTTGAGACTTATCATTTCTATCTCACCTCTTCTCTTTCTCCTTATCTCATTCTCTATATATGCAACCTTATTTGGCTTTGTAAGCATACTTTGGCTAAGTATGGTAAATCCATTCTTAACTAAACACTTGTATTATGACTTTTAATAATTAATAAATCTTATTTTTACCTTATCACATGCTTGAAACTAGTGTACTTGTGATTGCTAATGAATTCTAGTAGCAGTGCTTATAGTCTCTCTCAATTGTCCTCTTCTACCTCTTTGCAAATGGATTTCCTTATTTAAGGTCACATGGCAAGTTTGAGTTATATTTTCATGGTTTTAAATTATATTTTATTCATTAGTGTCTTGATTAGGCCTATTTACCAACCCTTTAATTTAATTCATTATCTATGACCTCCATGTTGAAACATTCATAATTAAAGTTTCTTGCTGAGTAATGTGATCAGACTTAGGCCTAATCCATGTTCTTAGTACATGATAGTCAAGTGGAGGGTTTTAATTTGGTGTATCACCCCCATTTTCAGTTTTCTTTCATGTTATTCCTCTCCATTTTAATTTTTAAGTTAGTAGTGGAGCTTAATTGAAACATCAAGGGGAGATAGTCCTATAATCTAGAGGTTTAGTCTAATTAAAGGTCACCCATGACCTATGACTAATCCAATTACATAGCTCAAGTTGAGAGGGATTATAAAACCCTATCAAGGGTGAAAATTTGAGATATACCACATAATTAATAATATTCTTTGGTCTACATGGGAAGCTATTGGATAGTTAGCACTCAGTTACAATCTAGTCACACTAAACCTCATGAACTATGGTATGGTAAATATTATTGGCCAACTACAATATGTGTAAATCAAAGTGGTTGAACTAAGCTTGAAATGTGATTTTTAGGTGATTGACATGCATACTAATTAAATGCACTATCTTGTGTTAATTGGTAATATGTGGACCTATGGTGTTCACGTTACCGTTAATACAATCCAAAATCAATTAAAATCATACCAAGGGGATAAAACAAGTGTTATAACCATAAATAAATCAAATCAAAAGCCATACATCATACCCAAGGAACTAGATTCATTATATGTGATCAAGATAATATCTACTTCCAAGTGAGTACATAATCTAAGCTTAATGCAATGTGAGATACAACATATAAATTTTTTTAACCATAAATACAACTTCAATAGTAATTAAAAACAAATAAAAAAATACTTATAGACCTGTGATCACAAAGGCACTAGTTTTATAATTTTAAATGGATGAATGTAGGTCACCTTGTGTGTGATAACCAACTAGTTCAGAAATGGATTTTATGTAAAATGCATGTGTGACATATATGGACTACATAGAGCCACCAAAGGAAGGTATTTTACCCTAGGAGACTACATCCTAAACTAATGGTGACTTAGATACCTGCGTGTTGAATTGGTTAAGGGGAGATCATGAGGTATGCCCAAAGCACATGGTTTTTACCATAAAATGTTAATTTATTCAATAATTTATAAATAATGACTTGAATTAATTTATTATAAGGATCAAACATCATGTGCTAAATATATAACATAGGATGGGTGCACTAATTTATGCACTAGACAAAGCTACTATGACATTTTGGGCAGTCCATAAGATAAACCAGTTCTCATGGGATGAGGTCTATGAATTTTTGTGTGTTGAATTCCAAATACCACCTATTTTAGGGAATACTGACACTTTTATATGAATACTAATACCTATAAATACACATTCATACATGTGTATATGTATGGACTATGCAAGGTTTTAAACCCAAATATTAGGTGCACATTTTTAGATACACTTTGGTATAACTTCCAATAGCTTGGAACATGCACCAAGAATATAGATGAGAGATAAATCATTGGCCATATATCCAATAGGATTTCATTTAGAATTTTGTTTTTGAAGATGAGAATCCTTGGTATAAGATGCTCTATAGAAGTCAAAAATATTTCTATGATATGGGTGAGAAAAATACTTAAGTATTGTGACAAACTCATATTTGTAGTATGAAGTATCTCAATATTTAAATATAGTTATCCAAAATTACAAGGCTATTAAATAAGAGATGGTTTTTATTAAACCATGAAATATGATCACAGATGATGAAAAATTGACATAGTCCACTAATAGTGACAAGTACTTATATTTGAACATATTTTTTGAGCTAAAAATAGAAGTAAAAGATATTAAATCAAAATTCATAGACAAAAAGGAAGAATAAAAGCTATGATATCTTAATATCAAGGAACAAGAAGGATAGAATATAGTGCCAAATTTGATTCCATGTGTTTCCAACAAAATATTTAGTATCCCTTAAATAATTGAGTATGAAATATTAGGTCATAACTAACACCAAACATCATATCCTTAGGGGAGTATTGAATGTATAATGAGATATTATAAGAATTAAAGTTATTGTAAGATTACTAGGATGTATTTCTAAGGAAATTCACATAAGTGAAATGGTTAGTCCTCTCTCTAAGATAAATATACATTGAAATAAATGAGTGCACATAGTGTATGAAAAAGTTACATTAAAATTTAAACCTTAACATGAATATAAAATTAAAGGCTAAACTAGATCACACGTAAGACATGTGTATTATATCCCAGTGGAAAAGGTAGAATGGGTTAGCCCAATGGTGGTCTAGCCTAAGAATTTTGGGTAAATTCAAGTTTGTGGAGACTATAATGCACTAAATGATGCCTATATAAATTATCTATTTCCAATTCCTTTCATAGAGAAAATCTTGGAGCCAATTTTAGGACATGGAGTGTCTTCTTTCACCGATGGGTTCAATGGGTACCACAAGTTTCCAATTATAATAGAGGATCAAGCCAAAACAAAATTTTCAACATAATGGGGATATTTTTCATAAAAGTTATTGATGTTTGATTTAAATAATTCTCTAGATACATTATCTAGGGTAGTGGTTATTACCTTTAAATAATTTATCAATGAGTTTTTGGAAGTCTACCTAAATGATTAGGTTTTATTTTCCTTATTCAAGGAATGCTTGTCTAAGCTATGACTTATGATGGAATGATGTTTAGTTTTTCACATTGCACTAATTCTGAATAGGTCCTTATTCTTCACACCTTTTAGTGTCATGTTGTGATATGAAATATATAAGGATATGATCTTAAAATATTGAGCTAAAATCATAATAATTATGGGTACCATCACCCATAATATCTATAAAGGTGTGATCATTTTTGGGTCATACAAGGTACTACATGAAGTTCATAAAAGGTTATGCATCAATATCTACCCTAATGGTGAAGTAATGTATAAGGATATAAGGTTTGAGTGGAAAAATGAGTACCAAACAAAATTTATGGATCTAAAATAGAGATTGGTCACATCACCTATTTTGGTATTTCCAAACAAGATTAAACCTTTAAATATTCATGTATGTGCTTCAAGAATTGTGGTATGGGTTTCTCTTTCAAAACCAAAAGAGGGAGGATTATACCATGTAATCCATTTTCTAAATCACAAAATATAATATCTTGATTAAAACTATATAACTATTGAATGGAAAGTTTTAGCCATGGTGTTTACATTCTATAAGTATAGACATTGCCTTTTATCAACACCATTCTAATTTTTCACTTATCATCAGGATCTATGATACTTAATTACAAAACCTATGTTGTGAGAAGGATATCTCAATGGTTGATGTTATTATAAGAGTGCCAAATCAATAAAAATGAGAATCCAAGAAAGGTAAATGTGAGGCCAAATCATTTAATATAAATACACAATGGAAAATAACTCGAATAACTATATTAAGAATAACTACATGCACATTTGTTTTGCATATCTACAATTCTTGAAAACATGGAAGATATAGCACATTTTTTTAGAGAAATAGACATTTTATACACACTATGTATAAGAGAAAAAATAATTTCATTAATATATCCATATCATTCAATATCATTAATGGGTTTCTATACAAAATGGGGAAAGATGATGTACTACATAGAGTTGATTTGGAAGATGACCAACCTCAACATATTGAGGAGGCACATCAAAAAATCACAAGTGGAAATTTTTATAGAGAATTAACTATAAGGAAGATATTTAGAAGTGGCCTATCATGATCTAGAATATTTCAAGGTGCACACTGGTCATAAAACATTGAGATATGTGCTAAAGTATGGGAAATCCTAATCAAATAGATGAGATTCCATTAAATCTTATACCAATATAACATCCATTTCATTAATGGGGAATCAAATTTTTAGGCCCAATAAATCCACCTAGTATTCATAATAATACATTATACATAATCATTGTGATGTAATAATTCACCAAATGGGTAGAAACTATAACAACACCAAGTTGTAGTGATAAGGACATAGCTAAGTTCCTATATGAAAATTTTATAACTAGATTTGGGTGTGTGATCAATTGGTTAGTGATATAGGTACACATTTCATAAATAATTAAATGAAGATTTTAAGGCAAGAGTTTATGATATTACACTACAAAATCACAACTTATCATCTATAAGTAAATGTACAAGTATAGGAATCAAACAAAGTCCTTGACAAGATGCTCACTAAGATATTCAATGTTCAAAGAGATGATTGTAAAGAACACATTCCTATAATCCTATGGTCATATAAGAAAAAATGAAAGTGTGTAATATGTTTCATGCCATTTCATCTCATCTTTGGACTTGAACTAGTAATGCTCATAGAATACATAGATCCTAGTCTATACATTGTAATGATCATGACACTAGGGGATTATTGGCTCAAAAATTTGTCAGGGGGGGAAAATTGGTGACTTTGGGTCAATAGTGTGAGAATTGAGTCCTTGTGTTAATAAATAACATAGGGATAAATTCCATCTCTTATTAATCAAGTGGAGTTATATTTATTGAAATCTAAAAAGGGAAAAGTAAGGGAAAAGCTATTTACAGGAAAAATATTTTTTATTGTGGGTTTCATACTTTTAACTACAATGTATGGAAAGGATTTAGAAAGGAAAATGAGAGGAGTGATATAAAAGAGGAGGAAAAGGGGAAATTAAATTAGGAATGGGATTATAATAGCTAGTTAATATAATCTACCATGATCATCCTAGGAAACATGAAAGACAACTCTAGGTATCTAAATACATAAACTTACTAGAATAGCCCAAAAAGGGGAAACCACTATATTCATGGAAACCTATCTAATTATATGGGAGGTAAAGACATAATTCACTCATAGGAGTAAAAAACATGCATTGAGATAATTATCTACTACTGGTAATAGAATTAAATACAACTATCTCATATTTACTTGTAAAAGATAATTAAACTATTTATTAAACCCCACCAAGATTTCACATTAATCGAAATAACAAAAAAAGATTCTAAAAGAAATAATTAATGAGAAATTCCCATTTTATGACAATTTGGTAGTGATTATGAAAATAATTTTAAATTAAAGATATAAATACATATGAATCATATACAAAGTTATAACTCATAAAGAAATCCTAAACACAAAGTCTACAAAATCTCATTTTTCTAATCTTAATTGAGTCAAAAATACAATATCATCATTCAAAAGTTTATGCAGAGTTTCACTACCAAAATTATCCTTTACAATGAGCCTAACACTCATATTTATAGTGTGGGAAGGTGGTTACAGTGTGTAACCACATTTTTTTGTATTACATATGCTGTAAAAGTAAGTTTATAAAAATACACAACTTAAGTGGTGTAAAAGTGAGTTGGTGTAATTACACCATGTGAAAATGTGAAATTACATATTACATAGCTTAAGTGATATAAATATGTATTCATGTAATTTTTCTTCATGCAAAAGTGAAATTACAAAATTGCACCACTCAAACAATGCAAAAATGATTTGGTATTTCAACACTAGTTGAAATGTCTAAATTAAAATTACACAATTAAAGACTTACTAAATGATATAGTTCATTTTCAGGAATTGAATTTAAAAGGTTGATATTACACAAAAATTTTAACTTAAAATTACAAAATGAGATCTAATATTAACATGAAAAGACTAGAATCTTGATGAAGAATTCATTCACTTTCTTCTTCACTGAAGATAATCCTGGTCATTGATTTTCACTTGTCAAGGAATTTTGTCCTACATATTCCTAGCTTTTATATTGAAATATGTCTAAGCAATCTCAAATTTACTTGACCGATAATTTTCAATGACCACTAATATTTTCTAGTCATCCTTTTTGTGCACCATAGAAACATTTTCTTCATAAGAGCATAATATTCATGTTAATACTTTTGTCAAACGTGCCATAACAAATTTTAACCTTATCAAGTAGCTAACATGATTTAATGAATAAGAGTGTACTTTAAATGGTAAATAAATTATAATTTATACCTACCATTTACATTTGACCTCTAAAATTTTAGATTGGTAACTTATGCCCAAAGCCAAAAACCCAACACTAAATACTACTCAACATATGCAAATATATATCCATCTAATAATTAAATTAAAATTGGATATGACCATGAAAAATAATTGTCTTAATAAAATTTCCTTTTACTAGAAAAAACTACAAACATCTAGCCAATACCATTCTTATGTAGTGAATACCATAGGTTTTGGTGTTGAGCAAGGTAATTGATGTCTTAGGTTGTCATTAATGTCAAAGAGATCATGTGGTACTAGTGCATGAGTAAAAAAGAAGTTTTTTTTTTTATATATTGGAGAGATATGGCACATGTGTAGGTATGTAAGGACAAATAAGAAGTTTTAAGGAATCCAAAGATGTATTTATGAAGTTTTGGTGTGTCATATAATCATTTGGAAAGAGAAACATGCATCTTCTAGCTTAAGAGAAGCCAGATAGTCATTTCATGTCATGTAAATTTAAATGAACTAGAAATTTTATAAATTTAGTGCAAGTACTTAGAAATTCAATAGTGGTCAAAGGTTTTCATGGAGATGTTGTCTATAGTGCCAAGAAGGTACCCTAAATATTTAGAATCTTGAAGTGTTTTATAGATCAAGTTATAAAATTCAAATTTGTTCTTATAGACTACGATCTGATAGAGAACATAAATTTTAAATTCATTAAAATCTAGGGTCAACTAGTCAATATATATCTAATAGTGAGCATTCATCATCCAGATTGTGATCTAATGGCATGCATGAAGTTATTATGTCAAAGGTTCCTGAGATTACATATGTTAGTGACATGTGTCTAAATCATGATGATTTGATATAAGATAAATGGCACATGTGAATTATAAGTTTTTCAAGAGTAGGGTCTCACAACAATGTGCTTAGTAGACAAGTCAAACTACCAAGTGGCACCAGATCAAGGACTGATAGAAATGTGTTTAAAAGGCACACAAGGGTGCCAAGTATCTTAATCATGGAAGAAAAAAATAATAATAAATGATAAATGTTAAATATTTAAAGTTATTAATCTCAAAATGATATTTATAGAGTGTATTTGAATAATTTTCCATGGGACACAAGATGAAAACACGTGTCTATAATGTTTGCATTACACAACGACCATTGACATTTGAATTAGCAAAGTGAAAAATAAGTCTACAATATTTTGTTGATATATTTTGCTATAAGATGAATTTTCTAATGGAGTAAAAATAAAAGTTTAAGATTACTTCAATTAAAATCTAGAGAAGTTAGAATTTTTTAATATTTATACATTTGAATTTATTGAGATCCAAATTTGATTGTGTATTTGACCATATTTTGTAAGTGACCACAAAAGAATATTTGAGTTTCAATTGATAGTGTTTTGATATTTAAAAATAAATTATATATTGTATAATGTTATAGACTACATGAGTACCTTTTTTGTATTTTGGAGGTTTGACTAGTTCATCTTTAGTGTGAAAAATTGATTAGAAGTTGATTGTGTTTGTTGAATGCACTAGTATATTGAGTGACCATGTTGCAGGAGTGAGTTGAAGGTGTTATGAGAAAAATTGAATAATAAAATGAGTATTTATATGTTATATAGGTATCTAAGGCTTAAGATAAACTATTGGATGTCATGATATACCCTTTATCAGATATGGAGAGTCAAAATAGTATAACTATATTTTGACTCTTTACGACTAGCCTATGTGGCCATTTTGAGAGAGTTATTTTTAGTGATTAGAGATTGTGTTGAAGTGACTATAGAACATGAAGGCATTGCATAGGTCCTGAAGGTTTTACCCAAGTGTTCTAATCATATGGCTATGTGAAATATTTTATTATTTGCTTCATAAGTTTGAGACTGTGTTTTCTATGTATGAAGGCCTAAAGAGTAAGGAGACCTAGTTGGTAGGTTCAAGTGTTTAGTTGGTATTTTAAGTATAATAGAACCATATGAGAGTAATAAAGGGGTTATTGGAGACAATTTTGATGTATTTTAATCATTTTTAAAAGATGAAGGTGGTACAATTAGTCTCACATGTAATGTGTGTGTATGAAGGCCTAATTGTTTTAGGTCTCACCAAGACCTAATTGTGGTTTGGGGATAATGAGGTAATGACTAACTTATGAAGAGTGTGGTTATAAAATTTAACATGTGTATGGACCTATGTTAAGTATGGTATGAATATTTAAAGCATTTTGGCTAAGGGTTACAGGAAGAGAGTGGTATAAGTACAAGGTCTAATTGGACTAATTATGGTAGTTATGGATGTTTGGATTCAAGTGAAGGAGAGAACGTTTGAAAAGAGAAGGTATAGGTCATTGAGGACCAATAGATATATAAGAGGATAATTCATGATTTTCTAATCAATTTTATT
The DNA here is from genome assembly GCA_037957365.1 of Torreya grandis. Lineage (NCBI taxonomy): Eukaryota > Viridiplantae > Streptophyta > Pinopsida > Cupressales > Taxaceae > Torreya > Torreya grandis. Next base: position 968,585 of record JARHVA010005524.1, on the reverse strand, counting down.
TAGGAGGACACATAGGTCATTGGACCTAATGAGCCTAAAAGAGGTAGTTTGATCGAGTTAGTCATAAAAGTAGCTTGAGAGAGATTAGAGGTGAAGAGTGCAGATAAAGGTAATCATCATTAGTTAAAGAGAATAAATATTTTTTTAATACTATATGTTCAAAGTATCCGAGTGGGTTTTTAGTTTCCTAGGGGTTTGGTTCTTCCTTGCAAGACAAATCTTGTTAAAGGTCTATTTATTATGGGTGATCAACTAGATAGGGGTAGTAGCTCATTATGGGATTAGTGTCTCATTGAAACAAGGGATGCATTTTCCTTGATCATTTGGTATTGGTATAAATGTTGGATCTTTTTATTATAGGATTTTAGTCCCAATTTCAAGGTTCAGTGGGTTTTATCCACTAAGAGGGTTTCCCACATATATCATATGTTTTATGCTTGATCTTGTTTTATCTTCCATGTTAATTCTTATAAATGATGTGTATGATTCATGATTATATGTGTTGAATGGTTAAGGGTTTGTAATTTGATTGAATATTTAGCATCACTTATTCATCCCCCCCCGCCCTCTTAGTGATTGTACCTCTAATAATTAGTATTAGGCAAGACCTTATTTTCAAGTTTAGCCACTTAAAGGTGATCCAAGGTAAAATATGGCTAAGAAATTTAAGAAAGAGAATCAATAGTTGAAGGATCAATTAGTGGTTACTTATTCATGTCTAAAATCAAGTGAATAAAAGTACAATCAAATCAAGGCATTTTTTGAGAATTATAGAGGTAAGATGAGTGAGTATGATCAAGAAGAAGCTCAAAATAAGATCATGGCCTCAAGATTTAAGGATAGTAAGGATGAGTACATCAAGATCAATAAGGATATATAATCCTTGAAGTCAATATTAAGATCAAGAAATGATAAATATAAAATCAACATTCTTTAATAATAATTAAGTTTTACAAAGATTAATCTAAGTTCAAAAGAAGAAGAATGCAAACATCTCAAAACTTAGTTAGAAGAAATAAATGATAAGTTGAGTTCAAATCAAGGTGAGCATGATGATTTAAAGTCCAATCTTGATTCTATAATTATTATTGAAGATCAAGCAAGTAGATTGAAGTATGACATGACTAAAAAATATAAGAGGGATAAGGAGACCATCCAAGTTCTCAGAATTTAGTTAGAGGTTGTAAGTTCAAGTATGAGAAATAAAGAAGATGAGCGTGTTCAATTGAAGACCAAGCTAGATTCATTAACGGATGTGAATGAGCAATTTATTTTAAAGGTAAACAAGATCGAGAAAGAGCAAGAGAGGTTAGCTCAAGACAAGAAGGCAAAAAGAATGATTAGGAAAATAAATGTTATAAGGTATGAAATTTCCTTTCATGGTCACTATTTTTCATGTAATCATTTTGGTCATAAGGCAAGAAACTTTAGAAGGAAGAGAAACTAGTCAAATAGAGGTATGGATAATATAGTCTACTATAACTATCATGACATGGGACATATTTATATGTTCTTTCGTAGAATGCATGGGAAAAGACTAACCTAGGTATGGATACCCAAGACAATTAAGCTCGAGCATAATAAACCTAAGAGACAAAATGGTATGTTTGTTTAGATTCATAATTTTCATCAAGTAGAAGGTATGGATGATGTTACTTGTTTCAATTTTCATCAAGATGGTCATATTGCAATATATTTTATAAGTAAGATCTCAAGTCATAAGAAGGTGCATGGACATCCTAGAGTGATCAATAAAGGTCAATACTTGGTATGAAAACCTAAGGAAATGAAAACCAAGAAAACTAATTCAATTGAGTTAAAAGATCAAGGTAGACTACTTGTTAAATAAAAAGAGGAATCTGATATGAAGAAGGTTTAGGAATGCCAAAGGAATGTGTCATCTATCCAGATAGAAAAAGAGAGTCAAAATTTAGTTCATGTTGAGATCAAAGAAATTACCAAGGTTGTAGTTAAGGGTTGTTTTGAGGTGTGTATGGATACAAGTAAACATCTTACTGTTGTTGAACAAGTTTCATGTGAATAACATTAGTTGCCAATGTCTATTGATGAGGTATGTCATGAATATTTGTTGTCTTCATGTATTTTCAATTCATTCTTAAAAGAAAAGGAGAATATTTTAGTGGAGGAGAAAGTTGCTTCTCTTAAGTCTAAGAAAAAGAAAAGAACTATCAATTTCAGATGACCAAGGAGGAGAAGGAATATGAGGAGTTATGGGAAACTCCTAATTTCACATTGTTCTAGGACATTATGGGTTATGATGTCTCTATCTAAGATATAAGGAGACACTTGACAAGAAAGAGGAAGCATGGTGGATTTAAGTTGAGCTTTGTTTTATGTTACAAGACAAAATTATCATTTGAAGATGTGTTTAGATAAAGGGGAGCTAACTCAGTTTGCTTGAGTTGCTTGAAGAAGATGTGCATGATGTGAGGGGGAGAATATGTGAAGATGCTTTAGTCATGATATAAGTGTGAATATTTTTTCCATAGTTATAAATTCAAGAAGAATGATATGATGACTTGATCAAACCAAGTCATTTATTTTGACAAGGTACTGAATCTTCATGCATGAGCAAAGAGAGATTGTGAGTTATGTAGGTATAAAAGTCCAAGGACAAAAAAATCCCAAGTTCATATTGGTGTATGTTAGATAGCTGATGACATGAGATGGAGCATGATGTTAGGGGGATCTTTCTAATCTATGTGAGAAATTTGTTAGGTCCAAGGATTAGAGAAGTCCAAGTTTAGATTGGTTCATGTTAAAGGGGGAATAATTGATTCATATTCTTGAAAGTATGTAAGTATCATGAGAATATTAAATATTATTTGAATGCATACATGACGTTAATGAATAATTGTTGGAATTTTGAGGAAGATACCCTTTTTTATTAATGTCAAAGGGGGAGAAAGATAAGAATGAAGAAATTCAAATGAGTAAGAAGTCATTCAGAGGGTGTTTTGCCATCAATGAAAAAGGGGGAGATTATTGAGCATGGTCATTGATGTCAAAGAAATCATGTGGTTCTAGTGTATGAATGATAAAAAAGTTATGTTTGATAAATTGGAGATATATGGCACATGTGTAGGTATGTAATGACAAAGAAGAAGTTGTGAGACATCTATAAATGTCTTTGTGAAGTTTTGGTGTGCCATTTGATCATTTGGAAAGAGAAACATGGATCTTATAGCTTAAAAGAAGCCAACACATCACTAAAAATCATGCAAATATGAATGAACTAGCAAGTTTGTGCATTTAGTGTAGGTATTCAAAAATTTAATAGTGGTAAAAGGTTTTCATGGAGATGTTTTTTATAGTGCCAAGAAGGTACCTTGAAGATTTGGACTCTTGAAGTGTTTTTTGCTCATGCTATAAACCTTAAAATTTATTATTGTAGACTATGATGTGCCAAAGACAATCAATTTTAACTTCATTGAAATCTAGGGTCAACTAGTCAAGATAGATCTAATGGTGAGCATTCATCATCCATATTGGGATCCAATGGTGTGCATGAAGTCAATATGTCAAAGGTTCCTAATATTGCATAAACTAGTGACATTTGTCTCAAACATAATGATATGATAGAATATAAAAAACACATAGGACTACTAATTGGTGAAATAGTAGGGTCTAATAGTAATGTGCTAAAAAATCATGTGGAACTATCAAGTGGTGCAAGAGTGGGGACTGATAGAAATGTGTTCAAAAGGTATGTGAGGGTGTCAAGTATCTTAATCATTGAAGCACAAATCAGTAATAAATGGTGAGCATTAAAGATTTAAATTTAGGAGGCTCTCAATGAGATATATGGATCATATTTGATCAATTTTATAAGGGACACAATATGAAGACACATGTCTACAATCTTTGCATGACACAATGACTGTTGGCATTTGAATTAGCAAAGGGAAAAACTAGTCTATAGTATTTTACAAATATATTTTGATATAATAGTACTTTTTTGATGGATTAAAAATAAAATTTGAAGAATAATTAAAGGTTTATTTATATAATTTATTTAAAAGTTTTGAATATATGTACAGTCAAAGTTATTGATCTCCAAAGTTGGTTGTGTGTTTGACCATGTTTTGTAAGTGACTAGAGAAGGATATTTGAGTTGTTCTTGATAGTATTTTTATGTTTAAAAATGAAATATCTATTGGAGAGTGTTATATACTCCATTATTACAATCTATGTGGATTTTTGAGTTTTAAAAAATCCATCTTAAGTGTAACCACTTGCTTAGAAGTTGATTGTGTTTGTTGAATGCACTAATAGATTGAGTGACCATCTTGTTGGAGTGAGTTGAAGGTGTTATGAGAAGAATTGAAGATGAAATTAAATATTTAGATCTTATATATGTCTCTAAGGATTATAATAAAGTGTTTTATGTCATGATATATGCTTGATCAGTTATGTAGAGTCAAAATAGTATAATTATATTTTGATTATGTGTGACTACCCTGAGTGGTCATTTTGAGAGAGTTGGTTTTAGTGATTAGAACTTGTATTTGAGTTTATATAACACATGAAGGTATTTTATAGGTCATAAAGTTTTAACCCATGTGACCTAATCACATGGATATGTGAAATATTTGAACATTTTCTTTAAAAGTTTGAGACTGTGTTTTTTGTGTATGAAGGCCTAAAGAGCAAGGAGACGTAATTGGTAGGTTAAGGTTTTGATTTGGTGTTCCAAGTGGAATGGACCCATATGAGAGTGATAAAGTGGATGTTGGATATATATTTTATGTGTTTTAATCATTGGTAAAGGATGAAGGTGGTCTAATTAGTCTCACATATAACGTGTGATTATGAAGGCCTAATTGTTTTAGGTCTCACCAAGACCTAATGGTGGGTTCAGGATAATGAGGTAATGAATGAAATATGAAAAGTGTGGTTCTCACATGTAACATGTGTAAAGACCTATTTTAAGTGTGTTTCAAATATGTAAATCATCTTGTCCAACCAAGATGGGTTAAAGGAAGAGAGTCATTTAAGTATAAGATCTAATTGGACTAATTGTGCTAGTTGTGGATGTGTGGATTCAAGCAAAGGAGATAAACTTTGAAAGAGAAGTTACAAGTAATCAATGACTAATAAAGAGTGAAGATGATTAGTCATGTTTATATGATCAAGTTGATGTAGGAGGACATAGAAGTCATTAGACCTAATGAGCCTAGAAGAGGTAGTTTGAAGGAGTTATCCCTAGAGGTAGATTGAGAGATATTGGAGGAAAAGAGTGTAGAAAAATTTTATCATCATCAGTTGAAGAGTAGTATCAGGTGTTTAAGATTAGTTTTTCAATGTATCTAGGTGGGTGCTTATTTGCCTAGGGGGTTAGTTCTTCCATGTAAAATAAATCTTGTTAAAGGTCTTTTTGTTGTAGATGATCAGATAGACAAGGGTAGTATCTCATTATGGGCTTGGTATCTCACTAAACTAAGGGATGGGTGTTCCTTGATCAGTTGGTTTTAGTCTAAATTTTGGATCTTGTTATTATAGGACTATAATCAAGCTTTCAGGGTTTAATGGGTTTCGTCCCCCAAGAAGGTTTCCCACATATATCATGTGTTTTGTGCTTGATCATGTTTTATCTTCAATGTTCATTATTATGAATGATGTGTATGCTTCATGATTGTATGTTTTGAATTATTAATGGTTTGTAATTGGGTTCAATATCTTGCATCACTGATTCATCCCCCAATGATTGCACCTCTAACATTTGAGACTAAAACAACCCTTTAAACACTCCAACTGATGGGTTTTATGGATAAAACCACTTCATTTTAAAAATACCATGAATTTATTCTTAAAACCACCATCATTATCTATTTATCACAATTTTTTGGAAGTACAAAATAAAAGTACACAACTCAAGGAAATATAATTTAATTTTGCACAGCTGGGGAAAATGAAATTTACATGGGAGTGGAAAATACAAAATAAATTTTAAAATTACATGACTTGGAAAACTGTTCAAGAATTTTTTAAAAATTGGGATTTGAAAAAATAAATTTACACTTGTAAAAGTGCATTGGAGTTTTTGCATGACTTGAAATTATAAAAACAAATTTGCACTTTTAAAAGTGCATTGGTGTTTTTTCACTAATTAAAACCTAAAACTATGATTCTCCTTAGTTTTTAAAGTTAAATATGAAATTTTTATATAGTCAAAATTCATCTCCCAGATCTAGGCCTTGCATTGGGACAAAAATCAATAATTTTTAGAGAAGTTGTATTTTACCTTAAATTTTTGCTCTAGTTCTCATAAGATCAAATGAATTCATAAATTTTATCTCTATATATCATAGTACACTTTCCATCATGACAATAATATTGTTACACCAAAATAAAAATTATCAAGATATCTTCAATGCACTATTTAGAAGCTTGAAAGATAGTTAAATTTCCTTATTTTATGCAAGCCTTGTCCATTTGGATACAAATTAAATGTCCCATTCTAAAACCAATTACCATCCTTGAATTCAAAATTCCTATAATTGAATGTATGATCATAGCTGGGAGTGTTGTTATGAAATGTAAAATTTGAAGACAATAATTAGATCTAATTATGGAATCACATTTTTAAAGGGAATGCATGATAACTCTATAATAATATATGGATGGTGCCTCATTATTATAGATTCATGAATACGTTTATCTATCTCACATTTACATGTCTTGATCCAACCAATTTATAGCCAATTTACCTATCTCAATTATATGAGAAATGAACATGCACTATCAAGTCAGATCTTCTGCTTTGAATATTTGCATATTTTGATTTGACTAACTGACATCTAATTCACCCATCTCAATCATATGAGAAATAAACATGCACTTTTAGTTTATATTACCTATTCTTTAAATTATACCTATTCACCACTTGTTAATTTAAAGATATACAAGATAAACCTATTTATTTTATTTCTTGAGATGCAAGCATCCATATCATCATTTTCATAACTACAACAACTATTTTTTTGATAAACTATTAAATGTCTATTTTTGAAACTCACTTTACCAAAATACTTCATGACCCATTTCTACATGTCATTCAATAACTATAGAAGCTTTACACTAAAGAACTCACATGAGGATCTGAGATGTCTAATTGATTATGATTCAATGCAGATATAGATCATGGCTAAGAACACATGTAAAAATAAGGGCCAAAATAAGGAGAGTAAGGAATAATAGAAAACTTATTAATTTTATTAAAAACAACACACACATACCAAAACAAACTGGGAAAAGGAAACAAGACAAAATACAGAAAGCAAAACTATTTATAGAGGGTATAATAAAATAATAAGACTATACAAAATCATTCACTAGCTGGAATAATTACTTACCATTTTGGAAAAATGGATTTAAATTATGAACTCTAAACATATTTAGCAATAGTGGTCAAGTAGGTGGGAAGAGAAACATGTAGTTGTCATTCACACAAGGATGATCATGAATGAACACATTAGCAATGTTTTCCAATTTTGAAATAAAATCATTATAAACTCTCCAATCCTCTATGATCACTTTTGAGCAATACCAAACTTTTTCAATGTCTTCTTCAGTGACTTCAAATGCATATATTCTAGATATATTATCTAAATTTAAGAGAAGTGTGTTGCATATCTATTTTTGAGCTTGAACCATAATATTATAATCTTATGAAATGAATGGAGTTTTGATATTAATTTCTAATTTCTTCTTATGGTAGAAATAAAATCATGATTGAATGAATCATTTTTATCACCTTCATAAATACCTTCTACCTTGATAGTTCTATTTAGCTTGTAATGAATATTGGGCACCATTTATTATGTTCTATATTCACATCTTTTGTCATTTCAACCTTCGTATGATTATGGTTTACAATCTGCATAGGCTTGATTGATTTGTATTCAAATCTTTCATTGAATTCTTTTACAAGGGGACATGGAAAGTAAGTGTCAGGGGCATATTCACCATTGATCACTAAGTCTTCCATTCTGATACAAAAGGAATCTTATTTTTCACAAAAAATTAGTTTCATGCTATCTTCACCTTTAGAAAGTAAAACATCACATTTTACATTATTAATCTTTTTTTTTTGTGCTTTAACTAGTTATTCCTTAAATAGCTCATTTTGTCCCAATATTGTGAGGTTCGATCAATCTTGAAAAATAGGAAAATATTTCTTTTCTATACTAAGGGGAAACTAAATTATTCATTTCTTATATGATCAAACATTAATTCTTCCAACCATTCACCTTCTTCCACAAATGTGAAATTGAAAAAATCATGTGTTAGTAGTCACTTTCTATCTCTCCCTAATAGATTTCCAACATGTTTTATCAGGAACTCACCTTTGAAGTCTCTTTTATTAATATTATAGACTCTTTATTGTATCAAGTTTAACTATTATTTTTTCAGAATTTTCAATAGTTATAGCATCTTTTTAAACCATTTTATTTAACATTAAATACATGATCAAATCATCTTCAATATCAATGGATTCTTATTGTGTAGCCTCCAAGTCATTTACCATTCTCCTCATCAAGATGAACTTGATTTATAGGTGAAGAGAACCAATTAAGATGTAGATTTTATTATTTATAATTGGCTAATTTGGTTGAGGGATAAGTCTAAACAATTTTTTGAAACATGCTATGAACTTTCTCATCTGCTCATCATTTCACTTTTGAATCTAGAAAAAATATGAAAATAATGCAAACATGTTCATAGTTTATTTGAATATTTTATATAATATATTATCAAAGAGTTACAATCCATAATTCATCCATATTATAAGTGCCAAATCCATTCAGTAGCAGATCTTATTAGAGTCTCAACAAAAATCTTGATAGTGACATCTTCATGCCTAACTCCTAAGATGTTACAAAACACTATGAAGTCTAGGATATTGTTATTTTAATCTTGACCATTTTCTCTAGAAAACTTTGGAAATATATTCCTTGATGATAATGGTATATCATTTTATTGGGCCAAATCCAATGGTCTAAAACATTTTCCCCATGTGACATAATGAACATTGGGGTTGGGGTGAACTAACACCATTTATTTAAACAAAAAGATGTAGGTACTAGGTGATTTTATTCAATAGATTATCCAACCTCCATTATAATGGATGTTATTTAAAATTTATAAAAATCATGTACATAAAACACATTGATCCCCAACAGAGTCACCAAAAACTATTGGCTCAAAAACAAATTAGGGGTATAAATTTGTGACTTTGAGTCAACATTTTGGGAACTAATTCATTATTTTAATTAAAATTTTATGGACAAATTCCCTCTCCTATTGGTAGGAAAATTTAACTTTATTTAAATCCAAAAATGGAAAAGCTATTCACAAATATTTTTAGCAAGAATATTTTCTATTAGGGTTTCGTACTTTTAACCATAAAGTATCAAAAGGGTTTAGAAAGGAAAATGAGAGGATTGATAGAAAAGATGAGGGGAATGAGAAATGAAAGGATGAATTGGATTATTATATCCAACTAAATACGTAATCTACCATGATAATCCTAAGAAAAATTAAAGACAACTCTCGTATCTAAATACAAAAACTTACTAGAATAGCCCAAGAAGGAGAAAACATTATATTCATGGAAACCTATTTGATTCAATGGGTGGTAAAGACATAATTCACTCTTAGGAGTACAAAACATAAATTGAGATAATTATCTATTAATAATAATATAATATAGTACACATATATCATATTGACCTATAAAATATAATTAATAGATTGCTTAAATCCCATTGAGATTTACATTCATAGAAATAACACAAAAAATACTCTAAAATAAATACTAAATGTGAAATTATCATTTTTTGAAAATTTCATAGTGATTATGAAAACAATTTGAAATTAAAGATATAGATATAGATGAATAATATGCAAATTTGTAAATCATGAAGAAATTCTAAACACTAAGTCTACAAAATCTCCCTGTTCTAATCTTTATTGGGTCAAAAATACAATCTCATCATTCAAAAAGTTTTGTAGAGTCTCACTACCAAAATTATCCTTTGAAATGAGCTTAACAGTCATATTTATAGTGTGGGAATGTGGTCAAAGTGTGTAACCACCTTTTTTTGTTAAAGTGGTGCAAAAGTGAGTTTACAAAAATGCACCACTTAAGTGGTGTAAAAGTGAGTTGGTGTAATTACACCACATGAAAATGTAAATTTACAATATTTCACCACTTAAGTGATATAAATATGCATTGATTTAGTTGCACTTTGTGAAAAATTTAAATTAGAAAATTCCACCACTTTAATGGTGCAAAAATACTTTTATACTTTTACACCAATTGAAATGTGTAAATGAAAATTACACAAATTGAGACATACAAAGTGACATAGTTCATTTGCATGAATTACATTTCCAAGATTTCAATTACAAAAAAATTATAAGTGGAAATTACAAAATGAGATCCAACACTAAAATGAAAATACCATAATCTTGATTAATAATTCATTCACTTTATCCTTCACTAAAGATAATCTAAGCCATTTCTTTGCATTGTTAAGGATTTTTTTGCATATGATTATCTTTTATATTGACATATGTCTAATTATTCTCAAATTTACTTGACCAATAATTTTTAATGACCATTGACATTTTTTAGTCATCCTTTGTGTTCACTGTAGAAACATTTTCTTCATAAGAGCATGATATTCATGATAATATTTTTGTGAAACCCGATATAATTTTTTTTAACATTATCAAGTCATTGACATGATTTATAGGGCTGAGAGGGTGTTTATAATGGTAAATAAATTATAATTTACACTTTCCATTTGCACTTGACCTCTAAAATTTTATATTGGAAACTTATGTCGATAACCAAAAACCCAACACTAAATACTACTTAGCACATGAAAATATATATCCATCTTATACTTGAATTGATGTTGGAGATGCCCATGCAAAATAACTTTGTCTAATTAAAATCTCTTTTTACCATTGAAAATTAAAAAATTCTAGCCAATACCATGTTTTTGTAGTGAATACCATGGGTTTTAGGATGAAAATAACATTTTAAATAGTTAAACCAAGGGGTTTTATTGATAAAACCACTTCATTTTCAAAATACCACAAAATTATTCTTGAAACCACCATCATTCTCCATTTACCTTGAATTTAGGGAAGTGCTAAAAAAATTCATGACTTGGGGAAATGTATTTTCAATTTGCATGGTTAGGGAAAATGAAATTTGAAATTACATGACCACAAAAAGGAAAAATTCAATTTGCATGGGAAGGGAAAATGTAAAATGAATTTGCAAATTATATGACTTGGTAAAGTCTTAGGGAACTTTACACAACTTGGAATTTGCAAAACCAAATTTTTGTGACTTATAAAATTTTTTTGGTGTTTTTGCATGACTTTTAAAAGTGTGTTGGTGTTTTTACATGACTTAAAACCTTGAACTATGTTTCCCCCCCTTAGATTTTTATGTTAAGGATGAAATTTGTATACCAAGTGTTTATAGTCAAAATTCATCTCTCAGATCTAGGTTCTACATTGGGACAAAAATAAATAATTTTTAGTGACATTTGATTTTACATTAAATTTTCAAAATTGTATTGATAAGATAAAATGAATTCATAATGTCTCTCTTCTCTCTATAATAATATACTTTCCATGATGACAAGAATAATATTACATCGAAAGAGAAATTGTCAATAAATATTCAACACAATATTTGGAAGCTTTAAAGATAGTTAGATTACATTATTATAACTAAGAATTGTCCATTGGGATAGAGATTTGATGTCCCATTATTAAAAAAAAATCCATCCCTATCTTTAAAATATCTCTAATTTCTTATATGAGCGTAATTGGGGATGTTGTTATGAAATGTAAAATTTCAAGACAATAAGGATAATTATTATTTGTAGGCATGGTTGATGGATTTAAAAAGAATGAAATAACATAGACAAAGGAATAAATAGACACATGAAGTTAATAATATAATTTAAAAAGTGTGGCATGATTGTAACCTATAATGTAAATAATTCTTTCTAGAATAAGCAAACTTATTATATGATAACATAATTAAAGCATTTCAAAGCAACATATGTGTTTTATTATTTTTGAAATATAAAGTTATATTAAAAAAATAATAAAGGGGTTGAGAAATGTAAATTAGTAAATAAATATGCAAGAATTAACCTACTAATTTTTGTAAATAGACTGTACTTTTACCTTTTTAAAATATAGTAAGACATGACAGAGATTACAACTTAGCTTATTCTAACTGATTTGGATTGAGATAAGGTTTGATACTAAAGGAGCAAGACTAAGAAACATTTAGAAACAAACTCCTAGACTTAATTTATAGGTTGGAAAGGAGCACTAAAAATAAGACACCCTATTGTTTGGCATTGTAGTCCTATTTTGGTGCTATTGCCGTGAGGCTGAAAGCTTTTTAGGTTCTATTCAAGATGCCTTTGTTACCCTATCAATAAAATTATAGGGTTTGGGACCTCATAGAGCTTTCTATGTATCTTTTTAATCTTCAAAACTCTTAGGAGATTCTAATTCTTCAACTAGAATGCAAACCTAGGAAAGAGAGAGAAGGGGTTAGTGTGAAAAGGATATGCTAGACAAACTTCACACCCTATGTGTGAGCACGCTGCCTACATACCAATACTCTAAAGAGGGATCAAGCTAATGTAGTTATACCATTAAAGTGCTTGGTGTAATTTGTGTATGATTAATATAACTAAAATTCAAAATTTAATGTGCTTTAACTAACTATGGACTGGTCCAATGACTTGAGTAGGCTTTGAAAAATATTAGAAGGTTGTATGCAAAGAATGGGAAGGAGTTCTTAAATTTACTTTTTTTTTATTATTGTGTCTCTCTTGTAAATGAGTGTCAACCCTTCTAAATGGAATTAGAATGGCATTTTATAGGGAAACATATGGCCATGGGTTAAATTAATTCATGTGAGGCCAATAGGGAAAAAGATAAGGAACTAGAAGAATCTAACCATTGGAGGTCAAAATGAGCTTGGAAAACAACATAAAAAATAAGACACCCTAAATTTAGATGTTCCTATCCTATTTGGTTGTTGTTTTCCTTAGGTAATGGGACTTGGGGGATAGATCAAGGCCTGAGGGGGATGCCTAGGTCTTAAAAATCTAAGTCTAAGAAGCTATGAATGATTAGAAATCAATTAAAGTAGTAGCTAGAAAGGTTTTGTGAGACAATAGGAGGACCTATGGATTGGGTGTCTTAGCCATACTAAAATTATATAATTTCACATTTTGCATGACTAAATTTACACCATCTTTATTCTAGTGATGTAACAAAGTGAAATACTAGGATAAAGAAAATAAGAAGTATATCTGAACTTACCTGTAAGGGTGAAGATCATGACATTGTGTGATACTAGATGTGCATAGAGAGAGAGCACACTATGAATTACGAATCTACAATGAAAACATAAACTAGAGCAGTTCTTACTAGATACACTATATCTAAAATAATAACTTATAAGATTTGAGTAAGAAGAAGAGAAAGGAATGAATACACTTCACCAAATACACAAACCAATATAAAACATATTGTGATGCTAGAATGTGTTGTATGATGCTAAGTGTGTGTTAAATCAAGAGTAATATCATGAATGAAGCTGAGTTCTCAATTCTATTAAAGGTGGATCAAGAATGTAAAGGATATCCCTTTCTCTCCATCTTTGACAACTATGTGAAGCTAATGAATCATGCACATGTTAATCGATGTTTAGACTGTGTCTAATCCCTCTGAATAGGTGGATCAAGAATAAAAAGGTTATCTTAGACCTTTGGCTCCATCATTAACCCATGAAGTGAAGTTATGAAGTAATATTGGTATATAATATATGTCATATTATATTCCTCATGGATCCCATGGAAGTGATAAAAATCTAAAAATGAGGTGTGGATATCTTGAATGTGTGTTGGAAACTAGGCCTCTCTTGGCAATTTTGAAAGATGGAGGTGGGGCTTGTATGAAAGCCTCTCCAAAACTAATGCAAAATGATTATGTGAAATCCAATTCAGGAAATTAGATACTCAAAAAGATAAAATTTAATGAAATTTTAACTCAAATGTGATGCCAACCACCTATAGATGGAGTAAGGCACACAACTGATAAGAATGCCTGAGTATAAACTAAACTTGAAAAGAAAAAAAGATCAATGTGTTGTGCACATTACACCTAATCACTAATGTTTGTAACATGGATTATGATATACAAGTTATGCCAACTATATAATATAAACTAAAAGTGAGAACCATCATGTCATGCATGATAACCCACTGTATAATAGAAAACTATACTGAAACTACTGAATCTGATTGATTTCAAAGTGTAAAAACTATCCCTAAACTAAACTTTTTTCTTGTTTCTAGAAACCTTATGTGTTTCCCTACCTATATAGGAGCACCAAAATGTGTACACCCTTATGTTTATCACTTTAGTCCTACTTTATCACTATTGTCTAGAGCCAAATCTAATGACTATTATAGATTCTCTATTGTCTTGTTGGTCCATTCTACCTAGTCTGATGTCTAGATTTTGAATTGGGTGAGCTGAATACTACTATTTTGACTATTATGAGGTTTGAGATTTGTGAAAAATACTTGTTTTATTCCCCCTCTTATGAGGGTAGGAATGATCAACCTACCATGACTTCCCTCAGAATAAAATGAGTCTTTCAAGTATGCTAAGCTATATAGACGCAATATATAGAATTAAATGTTTGACAAGATATTTAAAGATAAAGAAACATTTAAATGGATATATTATTATATCAATAAGGGTATTCCTAGATAGATATAAAAATGTAAGAACATATTCATGATACTAAATTGGATTGGTAATTTTATATATTAGTTGTTAGTAAGCATGGAGAGATGGAACATGATGTCCATCATGTCATCAAAGAAGTAGGATAAATGCATGATTAGAATCATGGCATTACAAATAGTGAGGATAAAAATCAAAAAAGCAATGAAGAAAGAAGCATACAACGGTGACTAAGGGGCCATACAAATAAGTAACATGGACACATGTCACTCAAACTAGAAGACAAGCATGGAAGGCATGTTCAAATGTCACATACAATTAAAAGTGAATAAGCAAAGTTGGCACAAGGGACACAATCATATGAAAGAGTAAAATCAAAGGAAATTGGAAAATGTCCTAAGGTACACATATGAATATAAACAAATGACATTTTAAAATGTCTTAAGGCACAAGTAAGAGACAAGCAAGAATTGGAGAGTGCAATCACCCAAGCTATGATAACCAACAAATGAAAGCAAGAGTAAGAAATAGAAGATATAAACACATATAAATAATCAAATAAAATGTGAAATTATTCAAAACATGTGTAGTAAAAGAATAGGAATATGCTAATAAATGCACAAGTGTTAGGTACTAGTGAAATGTTGATGTAGTAATCTATGTAATCTAGTAAGTAATGTGCATCAATATGATAACTCAGAGTGTGTAGTGTAGGAATGACATAAAATAGATGGTGTAGTCATGTAGAATATGTCCCTAATGGGTGTGTTTATAGATGTGTGTCTCAAATGTATAATGTAGGAATTCCCACTCAATGGGTAAAATGAAGCAATCAAATAGCTAGATGTCACTACACACACTCAAAAAATATCAAGTGAAGCATGGTAATGTAGATAAATCGACATATAATATCATGAAATAACAAATTTAATTCCAATCATGATATTAGTGATGTAAACATGGAAGATGGATATAATCAAAAAAAAAATTGGTGTTTTTGAAACTTTTTGAATCTTTTTGTATTTTGAAGTGTTATGTTGTTTTTGTATTTTTGACAATATTTGAACTATGTACAATCAAGCAAGAGAGTTTATGTACAATCAATGCCAGAAATAAATGATACTAATTGATGAGTCTTGAATGAGACTCCCTATCATGGTTTCATGTATCAAATAATGGGATCGTGCATGATCATGAGACATGATGGAGTGCTTGAGATTATGTAACTAAAATCTATATACATTTTAACTACTCTAATATATCTGAAGTAGAAAATAAATGTGGGGTCCCCCTATGACTCTGAGAATAATAAATTTTAGGGATCTTAGAGACCCATCTACAAGTAGAAGGGTCTCTCTAAATAAGTGATCTCTATATAGTTGTATGAGACCTCAATGTAACTGCTCTAGGTGTGAATACTATCACTAGAATTTGTCTAAAATATTTAAACTATGGGGGTGTATGAACCCTCTATACTAGAGATGGATGTTGTAACTATGGATATATCTAAAGTGGAATCTATACTAAAACTATAGGATAAAATAAAACTGGTGGAAGAGCTAGAGCTGGTGACTATAAGCTGGTAGACGGATCTAAAGTGGGCAATGTTGACTCATAAGGAACTCTACTAACTATTATAAATTAATTAGCATTAATTAAATTCATGTATATGTGAACTCTATAAGGTATTACCATGAATTTTTGAATCTATGGTCGACTAAATAATATGTTAAAAATTAATGTGGTGGGAACTATACTGAATGGGGTGGCCACATTGTAGGACCAACCTATAGTGGAAGTACTATATCACCCAATGAAATTTGAATATGCCCACTAAAACCACTAATAACTATGTTTTTCATAGTTATATTGTTCTCTAAATAACCCAAATGCTAATGTAGTGTGAAGGTGCACATGTTAAGACTGGAACCATTGCCAATGAGTACACTATAAATAGGTCGATTATGAATATGTTCTCTAATAAAAAGTGCATGATATTCTATATTATCCTCCATAATCTCTTAATATAAAAAAGATATAGAAGGCCTAGCTAGAAGTTTGAACTCATACACACCTATCATACCTCTCAAAATATGTGCCTCAAAAGAAGGTGCCTGGTATGTAGAGAGTGGATGATGTGTATGGTGTGTATGATGAACACCTAATGTGTCCTATTTCTCTTATTTTGAATGCTATGGAAATGGATTTAAAAATATTTTCAAAGCTTTATCTTATGTTGGATTTATCTTTGGAGGCTCAATTGAAGTGCCCAAATCAAGAATATTATCATCTATCAAATATTGTATCTTATGTCATAAATTCATGCATCTATTTGTAGTGTAGCTTAGTTCCCTATGAAAATCACAAAATGCATTTTGATCATATCCCCATGAAAGAGGATTTGTTGGGCCAACTTCTTAAATAGGAGGCATAGTGATGATGTTATATTTTAATAATTGCTATAAAACTCTAGCTGGAGAAATAGGTAAATTGGTAAATGCATACCAAGGAGGTACTAATAAAATAATACGCTAAGGGGGATTAGAAGCCACATTAACTATTGGTTGATTTCGATTCTTATTGTCATTGATTTTGACCTTGTATGGGACTTTGCTATTACTCTTATTAGTTGTGTCTAGGATACTTGAATGCTTGAGTTTTCCCTTTGAAATTAGCTTGACTTCTCTTCCTTTGAGTGTATTGCACAATTTAGTGAAGGAAGAGAATCTTTTGGACAAAATAGATTCATTTAGTGATGGTAAAAGGATTCATTTGAAGATGTCTTATATCTTTTGATCATCTATGGGGCTAGTTAACTTATCTAGAATAGTTTTGTATCTAAGAACATAATCTATGAGATGTTCATTTGACATTTGTTTATATTTTACAATCTATGCATATGAGACCTTATCACCAATGTTGATACTAAAATGTGTTAGGAACATGTATGCTAAAGTATTGAATGTTATGAATGACTGATTTAGTAGACTATAGAACCATTGTAAATCATAATCCTTTAAGTTTCATGGAAAACTATTGGTAAGTAGCTATTCATTGGGTACATAATCGAAACATGCTACATGAAAATATCTTAAATGTGTCTCTGTATCACCCTTTCCATCACAAAGAGTAATCTTGGGTTAAATAAATCCTTGTGGCAAAGGTGTAGAATCAATATGCCATGCCAATGGTATATGCAGAAGAGAAAAAGAATCCAAAGATTGCATAGGTCTAGTGGTACCTCGCTCAAGATGTTTCACCTTGGATTGAAGAGATAAAATATCTTACATAAGGGCTGCCACATCAAGAGATAGGGATGTGCTATCTACAAATAGTGGCATATAAGAAGGTTGGACTACTATTGGGGGTGGTTGAGACATAGTTTCTCCCATAGTGTTATTTGAAACTAGCTGCTCTGATTGATTGAAAGACTAAACTTGCTTAACCTTTTTTATTTCCAAGATATATTATAGAATTAATGTATGATCTTTAGGCTATTCCTTAAGTCTTTCTCTAAAATTTTGTAAAACCAAATATTTGTTGAGTATGACTTCATTATCAATAATGAGTAGCAGTGGATCAGTAGTCTAATGTGGTGGAGTATGAGCATCGATGTGTACATCATCATTGTTATTTTCACATTTATCTTTGTTGAAATTATCCTCATTTAAATTGGTATAATCTAGATATGTAGAATCTATTACTATAAATTGAATTAGTTGTTTATCCATGGTATATGGTCGATTTATAAGAATCTGGGTGAACTCAAGATGATTGACACTAAGTCTTGCACTTCATCATGATGGAAAAGATATAAGGAATTTAGGTGGCATAAGGAAAACAACCTAGATAATAGTATAAAATATTAATCTGATATAATCTAAACAAGGAACTGGAATATGCATAAAAAGGATATAGGAGTCCAAAACATGTAAGGTGATACCTCAACAAGCAAAAATGAGCTAGTATATGTAACTATAAATTTTTAAAAAATATTATTTGTAAAATAATATAAACTTTTTAATTTGAAATTTATTTTTTGAATTATATTTTAAACTAAAAATGCAAAAAAAAATTGGAAAAAACATAGAAAAAATAACTAGAAACTATTTGATGCAACTAGGGTTTTGAATGATTTTTTTCAAAATTAGTGCAATAATTTGAAAAATTTAGACAAAACCTGCAAAATTTAGCTTGAAAAATTTAGGAAAATATAATATTATTTATAAAATTAGCAATATATTTTTCTTAGTGGTTTGAAGGTCTTTGTATGAAAATAGGACCTAATATGTGCAGACCAGGGTTTGGGTGAATTTATTGAAAAAAAATTCAATTAATATGTAGTTTTTTTATTTTTAAATTTAATAAAAATGAAGAAAATATTTTAGAAAATTATAAATAATTAGCCCTAGGGTTTCTAGGGTTGTTGTTTGAAAATTTAAAGTAAGTCAGGTTCACCAAATGTTTTATTGTTTTTGAAATATTAGAGTTGTATTCCTAAATAATAAAGGGGTTGATAAATATAAACTAGTAAATAAATATGTAATAATTAACCTACTAGTTTGTGTAAACAAATTGTACTTTTTCCTTTTCTAAATATAGTAAGAAATGAGAGAGATTAAAACTTAGCTTATTTTGGCTGATCTGGACTAAGCTAAGGTCTAATTTTGGAGGAGCGGGACTGAGAAAAGTCATAAATAGATCCCTAAACTTTGTTTTTGTGTTAGATAGGAGCACCAAATATAGGACACCCTATTGTTCAGTGTTGTATTCCTATTTTGATGCTATTGTCCTAAGGCTAAAAACTTTTTGGGTTCTATTTGGGCTGGCTATGTTACCCTATCATTGAGATTTTAGGGTCTGGGACCTCATGGAGCTCATTATCTGCCTATTCTAATCTTCAAAAATCTTAGGATCTCCTGGTGCTAGAACTAAAATGCAAACTTAGAAATGAGATAGAAGGGGTTAGTGTGAAAATGATAGGCTGGATGCACTCCACACCCTATATGTGGGAATGTTGCCTACATATAAATACTCTAAAGAGGGATCAAGCTAATGTAGTTCTCTCATTGAAGTGCTTGGTATAATTTGTGTATGATCAATGAAAATAGAATGTGAAATTAGATGTGTTTCAGCTGACTATGTACTAGTTCAATGACTTGAGTGGCCTTTGAATAATATTGGAAGGATATAAGCAAATAATGGGAAGGAGTGCTTGAATTTACTTGCTTGTATTCTTGTGTTTCTCTTGTAAATGAATGTCAACCCTTATAAAAGGACTTAGAATGGTATTTTATTGGGAAACAAATGATCATGGGTTAAATTAATTCATGTGAGGTTGATAGGGAAAGAGATAAGTAACGAGAAGAATCTGACCATTGGAGGCCAAAATAATCCTTGACAACAGTGTCTTAAATAGGACACCCTAAATTTTGGCACTCCTATCCTATTTTGGAATTATTGTCTTTAGGGAATGGGACCTAGGGGGATAGATTTGGGCCTAGGGAGGTTGTTTGGGTCTCAAAAAGTTATGTTCAAGAAGATATGGATGACTAGTAATAAATGAAATTAGTAGCCTAGAAGGGTTGTGTGAGCCAATAGGAGGACCTATAGATTGGGTGTCTTAGCCATATTGAAGTTTTACAATTTCACATTTTACATGATTATAATATTAATTATAGGGAAGGGACCTTATATCATTAATTACTTTTCATAGAAAGAAATAATTGTCTTAAAATATCTTTAGAGAAATATTCTACCAGGACATGTAAGTGGTTGCAGGGGTAAGCCTTGCCACTAACAATCCTTATCAGTTCTCACAAAAACATTGAGAGAGGGTTTTGAGTAACACCATTAGTTTAATATTTTTGATTAATGTATTATTTTCCTATTTTAATTTTAGGTTTGTGTGTGTTTTTACAATGCAATTTTTATATCATAATACATATAAACAAGAGTTGAAAATTCAAAGTCACATAGTGCGATCTATGAAAAAATCCAACATGAACATAAGATAACTTGTAATGGTTACATAAGGACCATCACTTAAATCTAGGAATGAGGTGCTAACAACCAAGATATGGAGAAAGGACAATAAAATGGTCATTTAAAATAGTTAATGAAGATACACTTGAAAATATTTCATCTTTTCTAAAGAATATTGAATGTCATAATTAAAGGATGTAAAATAAAGGAAACTAGATCAGTGAGAAGATGACACATCACTATAGACACTATTTATGAATCATATATCACCTCAATCTTGTACACTTAGAAAATACATATCATAGATGTACCTTTAGCTTATAGACCTTTATTACTACCAAAAGGATCACATACACTATCTCTATGTGCCTAATTTATTATCTCTTAGTCTGACCTATGTATTCTGATGATCTAAGCCTTATATATTTCCCAAAATTTTATAAACCTAGTTATCTTCCACCGCTACAAGTTTTGGACTTATACTTGATTTTGTATTTCTTGGATACTTTCATCCTAGTTAGATGCCTATGTTAACACAAGTGTCCTTACTTGATGCAAGTTTTCAATGCCCTAAAGTCATCAAATTTACAAAAACAACATATTCCTATGGTGGACCTACATGATTTAGTGAGATATACTCTCTAAATGGATTGATATAAATATAAGATTAACCCTCATTCATTCCTCACCTATAAAATACCTAGAAAAGACTTAGAGAGACCAAGGAAACTTATCAATATCACTCAATCAATCAATCAAGAGAGAAAATATTCCCTATTTTCTCTTATTTCCCTATCATGTATAGGGAAAACACATTGACAGGCTTAAAGTACTTAAAGAGTAGCCCAAGAGCTATATTTTCTAGGTTACAAGCTAGGTCACTATTATACTTTTTTTTATCACATATTGCATGATTCACACACAATCCAACACATATGGGAGAACTACATAAGTATGAGGCCCTCCTCATATTATTGGCTATGTAGGCAGTGCCCATTGATAGAGGGGTCTTTGGGATAGCTCAAAATCATGTGCCCACTAACCCATTCTTTTTGAAACTAGTATGAAGATGAAGAATTAGGGTTTTTTTATGTGACAAAGAGTGATAGTCCATGATCTAAATCTTAATGCACTAGAGGAAAGGCAATATAAAAACCATAAACATCTAGGTGGTCACATCTAATGTAAGAAATTATTCCATACTAGACACCTACACATGATTCAAATAATAACATCATTGCAATCATCCTAGGTCAACACAAATATCTATAGCTACAAATGTATAATTTATAGAATCAAGTGATTGTTCCAAAATCTAGATCCAATCCAATTTCTACTTGTTCTAGATCCATGTCTATATTAGCATCACAACCAACTATCTTATTTTAATTTTAATCTATAGCATATATATACTTCCCATATTTAGCTTCTTAGAATGATAAATTTAGTATATGTTTGTCTGAGTTTCATAAATAATTAGCATATCTTAGAGATAGCTTATCATACTTATGCCCTAGGCTATCTCTTCCCCATTTAACCTTAGATATCCCCACATCTATATTTTAGGGTTAAACATTTGGTGAATCTAATTTGATGGAATGCAAAAAAATCTGATTCTTAGGGTTTTTAGTCAGTTAGGGTTTCAGTGTGTTATTCAAATTTTGAAATTATCTTTAATATGTAAGAAATGGAAAATATTAATAAAAAAATTGATTTTAAATGGAAGATAAATAAGCATTGATCACTCATCTCAATAATATCAAGGGCTTAATATACACATTTTTGTATGTTATAAGAGATGAAACTAGTAAGCATAATAAGGGTAAGGATTCCTCACCTAGTGATGGTGACCCATTATAAGGTAGTGCAATTAGTTCCATACCAATAAATATAATTACATATAATGGGGGAAAAAATATGAATTTCAACCTTTTTTCCTAAAATTAATATTGCTACATATTACATGGGAAACCAAAATATTTCAACTCAAATACCAGTTGTAATGCCTATAAGTACCAAACCTAAGGGTACACCTCCTTTCGAGACTTATCAATTTTCTAACCTAAAATACCAAGAGGTGAAATCTCTTGTCCAAAATATACAAATTTTACAAATTAAGGTTATAAATATTGAACAAAACTCTATGAAATCACCTTATGATATTTTTTCATAAGAGGTGTTGCATAATCCTCTTCCACCAAAGATATTTTTACATGTCTTTCCAATTAGTTTTGTTGCACATAAATTCACAGTTTATGATGGAAAGGGTGTTACTAAGCAACATCTCCAATATTTTATGTGACATGCCTTGATTATGCCTCCAAGGATAAAATTTTGACCAAACTATTTCTAAGGAGACTCAAAGACTATACTTTAAGGTGGTTTTATGATTTACCAACTCAATTAGTAAACACCTTACAAACCCTTGTGGATAATTTTTTTTTCACACTTATCTATTAAAATCAATGAAAAGGTTTCAAATTAATGAGTATGTATTGAGATAGAAGATAATTCTAATTGAAATGACCAATCCTTTAGCAGATAAAGAGCTTAAAGATATTTTCAAGCAAAGTTTAATTTCTCCTTTACATGAGTCTATTTTCAAAAAGTTCAAATATTTCAATGACTTATGCCACATTTTTCATGATTATGAAATGAACCTTATCTTACTAAACAAACTTAAGTACGTAGTAAATACATTGTCTACATCTTAATCTAATACCAAGTTTACTATCAAACCAAGTTATAAGGTCAAACCTCTTGAGCCTAAAAGATACACAAATACCATGGCTAATGTGGTATCATAACAACCCAGTTATATTTTGTTAACCAATGTACCATGAAGATAATATATACACTTACCTGAGTCTCATTCTTCATTGGTCCCCTAGCTTATATAGTGCCATCTTATATCTCTCTCTCATCCTATAGAGGTTGATATGAGTAGAACTCTAACCAAATGGTATGATTGGAATACTTATTATGCAAATCACCAAGTCCCTAGCAATTATACAAATAGATATTTCACCTTGAATCACAAGATCCAATACCTCATCGATGATTAAAATATTAAATTTAATAACCCTCTAAAGGAATCAAGTTCACAACCTAGTGACCACCATAAACATAATATATTTAACAAACCTTTGAAAAATCAATCAAAGAAATATTTAAAATTGAAAATTGGATATAATGTGTACCCTCATCCATCTCATTATGAATACCCATTAGATGGGAATATTGGTACTTATACATGGCACACCTTCTATATTTTAGAGACATTTATCACTTTCAATGATAGTGATATTAGGAATGATGACTCAAATCTTCATTCCTTATTAATTTTATCATACCTTAACTTCTATCCTATAAATAATTTTATGATTTTTAATGGTGAAAGTGAACTAATTTGTTCCATGACATTACTTATGCCTTTAGGTTATACAAATCATGATTTACATCCTTTGACCAGATTAGTTAGATCATTTGATGAGACCTCACATCACGTTCTTAGTGAGATTGAATTACATGTAGAGGTGGGTCCCACCCATGTGGTTACTACATTATCAATTATACCTTCAATGGGTGTATTTAATAAATTATTGGGATAGCCTTGGACACATAAAACTCAATCAGTACCTTCTACAGTACATGGGTGTGTTACATACATTACTGCCAATTGGGTACTTACAACCTTTAGAATTTAATATGAATATCCTCTTTAGCAATAGAAATATTTACCCATGAAATTAATTATAAAACCTACTAATATTAATATTATAATAAATGGTAAGCAATATGTAATTCCCTTTACCAACTAGAAATTACATGAGATACCATTACTTCAGAGCTCCATAGTGGGTTCCAAAGAATCCATATCTACTACACACCATATTCGAATATCCACACAACCTAAATATGTTCCTATTATTTATACTCCAATGAAGCCATATAAAACTCAATTATGTGTTACACAAACCCCTATTCCTATCCATACTACTTTATGACCACAAAGTCTTATTTTATATATTCAAAGGATCACAAACACTACAATGATAGATATTGCACCTATACATGCTCCTTGATAGTGTCACCAGTTTTTTAAAACAAGTTCATTGTGGGGATATATCTATGACAATAATTTGTATGTGATCATAAGATAGTTTTTATTTATTTTCACATGTTCCCAAAATATCAAAAAGGTCAAAAATAACTTCAAAGATTAAAAAATATTTGTAGCATCTACGTAACCTATTAGCTCCTTGGCATATATGTTGTTGATTCAATGTTGGTAAATTGCATATCAATATTTAATATATATACATGTTTCACACACCTTATGAGTATGATTCAGGCATACACAAATACATGATCTATGCACTTTCAAATGTTGGGATTTCCCTCTACTTATGTCATTATAATGTTGGGGGCATCCACCTCTATGATCATAGTTAATCCATGTTATATCATTATATTGTCATTTTACATTATCATGTTTGATCTCATATATGTACTTACACATGCCTTTATTCATGTTTATATCTTTGACAATATACTTGATATGTTATATACTTGATGTTTTTTACTAACATATATATCCAAAGACTAGTATGTTATGTTTATGTTGGTTATTTATACTTTAATTTATGAACTTTATTTAGTGTATTTATTTGATATTATATCACTTGTTTAAGCATTTGAATATGTTCCATTGTTTGTGGCCCTCTTGCCTTTGATTTCCTCTTTGACATTTGAATATGTCATTTCTTGTGGTATGTTAACATTTAAATATGTCATTTCTTGATTTTTTTACATTTGACTAAGTCATGCCTCTTTGATTGTATGAAATTTTAGCATGACCTTTGTTTGAGGTCTCCTTGGACCATTATCATTTGACTTATTTTTAAGTGCTCTTATGTGTGTGCTTGATTGCTTGTTGAGATTGTACTATTACTATCTAAAATTTGGCATGATCTAGATTGTGCATATTAAGAATTGGTGTGATCACATTTTTCATGCTTTAATGATATATCTACCTATGAATGTTCTTTTTATATGTTACATGGTACATTCATAGTTATATCATTATCATATCCTTTTGAGGTAAGGTAACTACCAATATCTACTTTCTTCACCTCAAAATGGAAGACATATTAGTGGAGTCATGATATAGAGGCATGGATTCCACATTGATTCACATATTAAAATTATATTGGGGGCATGTTTTTGAAACATGTTCTCCACATTGGCACTTGCACTAGTTCTTAGATTCAGATATAGTAGGGGCATGTTTTGGAAACATGTTCTCAACACTTATTTATTACAAAACATGCCCAAATTATAGTGGGTGCAAGCTTTGGAAGCATGTTCTCCGCACTTATATAGTTTTTAATTGGCTAAAATTGCATAGTTATATGCTTTATATACACATTTGTGTAAAAATTATAGACATTAGTACCATTTTTAGACATAGTTTTAGCATGAGACACATCTACGGTGCTATGAAATATACACCTAATATTATAAAATAAAATTAGTTTTATATTTAAAAAACTTTTAGGGATTATAATCAACCACCAATTTGGAATTTTATGGACTATATTGATCCGATCTACTATAGTATTTTTTGGTATGGTTGAGATGATTAAATCACTCAATCTTTCAAAGTGTGTAGGTCAAACTTGATTATATCATCCATCCTCACCTTTTTTATAATTTGAGTTGACTTAGTTCACTCACATTCATGAAGTTATAAGTATGATTATATTTCACAATTAAAATATTCTCAACTACCAAGTGCCAATCCACCTTTTCTCTAAGGCAAGGGGTATGTTCTCTCTCTCTCTCTCTCTCTCTCTCTCTCTCTCTCTCTCTCTCTCTCTCTCTCTCTCTCTCTCTCTCTCTCTCTCTCTCTCTCTCTCTCTCTCTCTCTCTCTCTCTCTCTCCCCCCTTAGCTATATGAACTTTATAGATATATATTTGTCTTAATATTAGTTTTAGTGATTCATAATAACATCGTTTATATTAAATTTCTAAAAGGTAGGATGGTTTCATCAATACACATGTGGGGTTCTAAACCTTGTTCCCTTTCAATTTTAATCATTTAAATGCTTAAAAATTCATATTATATGCATTGATTATATACTATAACATGTTATTGGTTGCAGGTCACTCATGAACAAAGCACTCACATTAAACCTTTCCCACTGGCAAAATTCTTGCATACACTATCTCTTTATGCCTAATTTCTTATCTCTTAGTCTGACCTATACATTTTGATGATCCAACCCTACTATATTTCTCATAATTTTATAAACCTAATTATCTTTCACATCTACATATTATGGACTTGTACCTACATTTTTGCTTCCCAGACAGTTTCACCCTAGTTAGACACTTACATCGATGTAAGTGTCCATACCAGACATAAGTGTCCAATGCCCTAACATCATCCAATTTATAAATGAAACATATTCCTATGGTTGGATTAAGTGATTTAATGTGACATATTCACCAAATGGATTAGTATAAATGTAATATCAACTGTCATTCATTCTTATCCTAGAAAATACCTAGAGAGACCAAGGAAACTTATCAAAGAATCCTTATTTTCTCATTTTTCTATATCAATCATATGTACAACACATATATAAGTCTCAAGTACTAAATGAGAATCCCAAGAGATAAATATTACAAGTTATAAGCTAGGTCATTATTGTACTTGATTATCACCCATTACATGATTCACACACAAGCCAACACATAGGTTAGAACTACATAAGTCTGAGGCCCTCTTCAAAATATTGGCTATGTAGGTAGTGATCATTGATAAAGGGTTATTTGGGGCAAATCAAAACTATGTACCCACCAACCCATTTTTGCCATAACCAATATGAAGATGAAGAGCTAAGATTTTTCTATGATAAGGAGTTACTTTCCTTCACCTAGATATGAATACACTAGATTGAAGGTGACATAAAATCTAAAATCATATTGTTTTAATAGGTATTATATATTGGACACCTACATTTTAGTTAGATATTAGTGTTAATGTAACCATCCTAGGTTGACGGAAGTGTTCACAACTATATAAGTATAATTTATAGAATTAGGTGACTATTTTAGAATCTAGATTTAGTCCACATTCTATTTTTTCTATATCCATGTCTATATTAGCATAATAATTTATAAGTATCTTATTTTCATTACAATATTTATCATATATTTAATTTTTATATTTATCATCTCAACACAATAAATTCAATATATGTTTATATGATTTTTATAAATAATTGGTCTGATTTAGAGATAGTCTATAATCCTTTTGCCTTAGGCTATCTCTTCCTCATTTAACATAAGATATACCCAAATCTATATTTTAAGGTTAAATAATCACATCAATAACTATCTCCAAAATCAGTCAATGTTTCTAGATATGTAATAGAAACTATCACGTTGCCAATAACTAATGGGCATTAATTTATTAGGAAAAATCATGCATAATTGGCTCAACACATTTAAACCATTCTATCATATGTATTTGAGTGACAAATGTTATATAAATTTGGGTATAAAGAAAACAAAAACATTAAACACATTTATGAATAATATACCTCTATGATCTAAGTCTTATTTAGTCAAGTGTACATAGATTCATAGACAACATCACTTTAACCAAAGAATTTATTTAACCACATCTATAGTAGAAACCATAACTCATGCATAGATTTTAATCCCTCTCATAGATGTAGAGAAAGAAGAAATGGGGACTGGTTTAGAAATTTCAAAAAATAAATACCATGATCTAGACCCCTTCAATTTCATTTATGGTGTAAATACCAATATGTTCAACCATGACCAATCCAAAAAACATAATTAGGAGCCTTAGCATTCCAACACCCTTTACAAGGATATTATGTAGAGGTACTTTTCAATATTCATACTTTTGGGTAGTTAGATGTGGTGATAATCAAAATATTTAGCAAAAACAATGATGGTGTGATCCATCTCTCATAGGATGTCACCATTTTCATCAACCATGTAGCCATGGCACATTGAATATAACTCCCATCTTAAGGAAAATATCTTCTACGTTACAAAATCAAGGATCCACTAATGTATTCAAATAAAATTTAGAAGTATAATAGGGCATCTAAATGGATCTCGATCAAAATGTTAGATGGCATATTAATTCACATTATGTCTAAGTGTATCACCAAGTGGTTTTGGTAGACCACCAAGAGTGAAAGTGAGTGATAAAAGAGGTCAATGGCATTGCCTATAGAGTGATAAAGATGTATGTAAACTTCAATTGGCCTAAATTTTTGGCTTTCAATCTCATAAAAAATATTGATAAAGTCCTTATTAGAACATCATAGGTGTTATAATACTAGTTTTTTATCCTATTGCTTTGTTTTACACATTGGATTTCACCAAAGGGTCCAATCAACCTAGATGCATCTTTTTGGTTTATGGTTACATTTCAAACCTTTCCTATACTAAGACAAGGAAATACCATAATCAATTATCTAGGTTCAACCAATGGTGGGTTGACATCCAATCCCTTATCATGTTTCACCCTAGAGTACCTAAGGTCATTATCCAACACTTAGGGTATCATTCATCTTTCATAAATCTACATTGCACCATCACTGAGAGTTTCATCTCCAAAAAAAAGGACCCACAATACCAAATCTTGGTTGGATAATAGGCATGTACCAAAAATAATTATATAATGCAATATTATAGATTTGGGCATTGATGAACATGAATTTTTATAGTTAATGCTTGTAGACATATGTAATGATGTATATGATCAAGAATAAGAAAGGAATTTTTTTAGAAGGAAAGACACACCTAACAAGTGTAGAACTAGTTGTGACAAGACTTATGGGTTGATATCACCCAACATCATCCTTAAATGGTAGTAGATATTATTGGGTAGAAAGTAACACATAAATGGATTCAATATGAGATCTTTCATGTGGACTCATGTATAAGATCCTCTGTAATAATCACCAGTTTGAGAAAACCCACTAGTAGTTATGGTGCATGGGAAAAGGTCCCATTTTATTTATAGAGTATCCCCAAAAATTAAGGAAAAAATGGTTTATTTTATAGATACATTAGTTCTGATCTAAATTTAGTAAGCTCAAGACTAAAAGAGATTGAATAATAATCCCACTCTATCATCATTTAGACATAAAGTAGGAATATGAAGAGGTAATATGATTGAATCAACTTCCTCATCTGATTTTTAGTCATCACTTGATTTTCCAACTCCTATATAGGATTTAGATGAGATAACTCCATCACATCTTGAGAATCACACCAAACAAATGGATTTCACAACACAAAAAGAAGTTTGCATGGTGTAGTAATAAGAAGAAAAGACATAACATGGGGTTGTGAATAAGGATTAGAAGAAAGAGAGGAAGAAGAATAAGGAAGAGGAAAAACATAATGTTGTTGAGGATGAGGAAAAGTGGATTAATCAAGAGGAATAATGTAATGGAAAGGCTAAGGAAGCTAAGGCAAAAATAAAAGAGCCAAAGAAGTAGAGGTGAATAAAAAAGATTAAGAATAAGATACAAGGAAACAACAAGAGAAATAAAATCAAAAATCATAGATAATGTAAAATAATGTTGATGAAGCTGAGGTCACCAGAAAGGAATAGAAAAAGAGAGGTCAAAAGAAGCATTACATACTCAAGAAAAACAAGTGAAGAAGCAGGCCTAGGAATAGGAGGCTAAGAAAAGCACTAAGTTAGATGCCAAGTCCAAGGCTATAGTAGAGCATAAGGATCAATAATCAAGCACATCTAAAGAGATTGTTGAGACCTCAAATATAGTTAGGATACTTGAGACCTAATTACCAACATCTACATTGCAAGGATTAAATTCAATCCAGGGGGTGTATAGGAAGAGGATTAAAAACATAGGTCACAAATATCTAAATAATAGATATGGGATACCCTACACCCTCCAAACATCACACAACATTCTCTCTACCCATGGTTTAGATTAATAAATCACATATGGCATCTACAAATTCAAATTTTACCTTGGATTTAATGGCAAAATAAGCCTCATTTGATTATTCACAACTACCTCTATCCAAGAAAATTGAGGAAGCAACTACCTTTTAGTAATCCATCACATAGAAATCATCTACCTTAGAGTAATAGGTATTATATCTAAGAGAGGAAAACACATATCTCAACATTTTCCTTACCAAAGCTCATGAGTCAATTGATATTGCATGTCTTTCCTTGACCACTCAAGTTTTTGGTGACTAATTCATGTTAGAATAAAATAAGTTTACATCCCTCCTCTCTTAACTCACTAAAGGCTAACATGTTTCAAAAAATATAAACAAATTTCATATAAGGCCATAATATCAAGGTTGAGATTATGGCCAATTTTGATCTCCTTGAAGAATATGAACAAGTCTTAGACATTTTAGTGCACCAAGCTCATAACATAATTCTAAACATGATTGATTAGAATTAGTAGATTTACAACAAAAGGAAGGCGTCCACATCATATTTAGTAAAGTTTGATAAAGCCAAAACTACTATGGAAGATAATTATGTTACTTTATATATACTTCACATCACACTCAAGTAATTACTTGAATCTAAAGATAGTGACATGTTGAAGATGTAGACTCAAAAAAATGAGATATTGTAGAGTACATTTATTAGTATTCAAATGAGGAGGCACGTAGTTAAGATGGAGGATTTATCACAAGATATTCAAGTGAAAGTATCTAATGCACATTTTATTATCCTAAGATAGAGGATGAGGAGATATAAAGTTTGGTTGAGTACTTGAATTAATATGGTCATAAAAGCTATAATATATTAGACATTCTTCAAAAATGACATGTTTCATTTGTATAGTTATATCATAGAAATAATTTAGGAGCCTAAATTTGCTCCTCAAAATCCACTCCAATAGGAACTCCATCAGAAAAAGGTTGTTACAATTTCAAAGTTTGTGCCTCAAATAGATCAACTACCTCTACCAATAGACTTTACAATAATAATTTATTTAACATCACAAGCATAACCATTTATGAAGCCTCCTCCAACTTATAAAATGTAATCCATGCCACTACCTTCATTCTAAGTACTATGCACACTCTATTTTTACATTTTTGAAACATTTTTTAATTAGGAAGGACTTTAACATTAGGAGCGGGGCTAGGTTGGTTGAAAACCCATAAAGGGAAGCCACCTAGTTATGCTAATCTATAAACAACCTAAAAGGGTGGTAAATTAGAGAACCACTTAGTTTAAGGCTTAGAATGGTGGATAAGTAGTGTAGAAGGGGTGAAAATTAGTAAACAAAACCTTAATAAATTAGTATAACTTATGATTCTAGTCCAATTCCTTAGATAAGTTATAGTTTTTAACTTTAGCATAGGGCACACTTCTTACAACTTTATGTTAGGATGAGACAATGATTTAAGTCCTGTAAAGTGTTGGTAGTAAACATAGCTACAAAATCATATACTATAATTTATAGACACATATGCAACTTGCACTATTTTTTATTTTTATCTCCTTTTTTATATAATTAACACTTGAAAGATTGTGAAGAATATTTAGAATGAAAAGATCATTTGTTTTATTTGTGGTGAAAGGATGGAATATGAAGTGACAACACCTTATAAAATATCTCTATATAATAATTAGTTATAATGAAAAAAAGTTATGATGTGATAAAGATTAATATGAATTTCTAAAATTGTTTCTATTGAATATATTTTTATCATTGTTTTGTTCATAGTTAATGCTCTATTTAATTAAATATTTTAATCATGTGGATTATACTAAATGTTTTTTTACTATTAATACTACATTTTCATACATAAATACATCATATTAAACTAAATAATAGCTTGGTTTAGTCTATGATTGTCTATGATGTAATTTTATTTGTGTTTCACACAAATATCCATGTATTAGCATGCTCTGATGGGTATTTATAGGAGCCTTTGCTAACACCCAAATAAGTTTTAATAAGTCAAAGGAGTGTGCCATTCCTTGATAAATATGCACATAGGGATAAAATATTGTGTGATTTTTGTGAAGAAGAGTCCATATAGGTTAAATCCCAACATGATGTTCAAAGTAAAAGATGAACTAGATTAGATGCAAGATATATGCATTATATATATAGTGGAAAATGAAAACTAGGTTAGCCTAATTGGTTTATCATTTTCCAACTCCATTCATAGATGAAGTCTTAGATCAGTCATAGGACATGAAGTGTATTCTTTAGTAGATGGTTTTGGTGGTTATCATCAAATTCCAATTATAATAGAGGATAAAGCCAAAATATCACTTTTAATAGAGTGGGAATATTTTGTATATAAATTAATATCATTTGGATTGAAGACACATCTAGTTATGTTTTCAATAATTGTGGTCATTACTTAAATATTTCATCTACCTAGATGATTAGGTTTCATTTTCCTTATTAAATGATCACTTGTCTAAGATGTGTCTTGTGCTAAAACATTATTTATCTTTGAACATTGCATTAAACCTAAAAAAGTGATTATTTTTCACATATTTTGGTTTTATTTTTTGGCTTATAGTATGCAATGATCATAATTGTACCAATCCAAAAACATAATAATTTTGGGTATGCCACCCCTTACAAGTTATATAGAGGTGTAACATTTTTAGGGTATATAGGCTACTACATAGCATTCATAAAATGATATGTAGCTATATCTATCCCTATGTAAAAAATTATACATAGAGATACTATGTTTGAATGGACCAAAGAGCGCCAAGAAATGTTTTTAGACCTTAAGTAGAGACTAATAATAACTCTTATTTTGGAATTTAGTAACTAGATAAAACCTTTTCACATTCATGTTTATGCCTCAAACATTGTGGTAGGAGTTGTTCTTACACAATTAAGATATAGAGTATTAGACCATCCTATTCATTTTACAATTCACAAGCTCTCAACCACAAAAAATAATTATTAAACTATAGAAAGGGAAGCTATAGAAATTGTGTTCCCACTATAGAAGTTTAGGAACTATCTTATATCCACCCCATTTGAATTATTTATTTATCACTAAGATCTACAATAATTATTAAATAATCCTATATTGGGAGGAATAATTTTTTTATGGTTTATGTTGTTTCAAGAGATTCAATTAAAATTTAATGTCAAACCTAGGAGATAAAATGTCAAGCCAGACCATTTGAGAATAATATCTAATGGAGAGAAATTGAAATAATTTTAATATGAATCACATGATCCACATATGTTCTAAGTCTTTAAAATTCTTGAAAATATGGAAGACATAAAAAATCCTAGAATTATTAATATTTCCTATACATTATGTATAAAGGGATAAAAGTCAATTTATCACATAAGTTATTCCTTTCAAAATTATTAATGGACTTCTATATAAAATGGTCAAATATTAAGTGTTATTTTGAGTAACTCTATAACAATAACAACCTAAGCTTATTGAAGAGGCTCATTAAGGAATCATAGGTGGAAATTTCACAAGAAAATACACTATGAGAAATATTCTAATAATCAATCTATGGTGGCCTACCCTATTTTATATGCATAATAGGTAACTAAACACTATGATATCTATCCAATAATGGGAAAATTGAATTATATAGATGAGATGCCACTAAAGTTTATACTAGCTAAGAAACTATTCGAATAATGGGGTATTAATTTTGTGGGACCAATAAATCCACTTAAAAAATGAAATCACATAAGATATATAATCATTTCAATAACGTATTTTATTAAATGGGTTCAAGCTATTATGACACCAAGATACAGTGCTAAGGATGCACCAAGTTTCTCTATGAAAATATTATAAGCATATTTAGGTGTTTGATCAATATTATTAGTGACATAAGGAAACATTTCCTCAATAATACCATATAGACTCTCATGTATGAGTGTATAATCTTACATCATAAAATCATGACATGTCACCCACAAGAAAATGGATAATCCAGAGCATCAAATAAAGTCCTTGGCAAGATGATCACAAAGATATAGAATGTCCAAAGAGATGATTGGGAGGATAAAATTCCTATGATCCTATGGGTATAAAAGAAAAACTAAAAACATGGAATAGGTTTCACCCCATTTCAGCTAGTTTATGGACATGAAATATTGATTCCCTTGGAATACATTGTTTCTAGTCTATAAATTACAATGATCATGCAACTAGGAGATCATGACTCTATAGGAAAATTAATGGATCTAACCTAGATGGAAGAGACTAGACATATATGAAAATGGACATAAGAGGTAAATAAGAAAAGTTAGAAAGCATGAAATGATGATAATTTGTGAACTAAAGAGTTTCAACCAGAATAGGTAATGTTATTATATGATAGTAGATTCAGAGCATTTTTAGAAAAGATGCATGTTAATGGAATGGACCGTAGATTATTTATGAAATATCATACTATGGAATAATTCTTTTAAGGGATCTAAAAGGAACCATTTTTCCTAGGCATGTAACTGGTTATAGGCTTAAGACTTAATTCTAGTTATCTTTATATGATATCAACAAAATGTCAATAGTGGGTGTTGAGAAACACCATGTAGTTTCAGTTTTTTCTAATGAATTATTTTATTTGTAGGGTTTTTATATATTAGTAGAGTGTGATATCTATATTTCAATATAGTGAAACCAAAATATAAAGTTTTAGTCATAGAGTGAGATAAATTGAGCAATTTAGAATAGAAGGAACACATCATATAAGTATATGGGGAATCACATCACCAACTAATTTTAGGAATGAAGTGATGACACACAAAGTATGAGATAAGTATAGATAATGGTTATTCAAAATATGTTAAAGTCAACACACTTGAAATATTTCATCTTTCCCAAAATAGATCAAGGGTCATATTTAGTTGATGAACAATAAAAGAGCTTGACTAATGAAAATATGGCACATCACATTAGTGACTCCCATCAGTTGAAACAATTCATATGTCCAACAAAAATAAAGCACCATTTCATCAAATGATCAATTGAATTCAATTATGAAGTTATAATGGTACATTGACAACTCAACACTTTCAAAGTAAGGTGTCAAGTAGAATCATGTGGGAATATATATATATATATATATATATATATATATATATATATATATATATATATATATAAGGTTATGCAAAACACTATGACATTACACACATTTATGAATAAGATCCTTCTACATTTCAATATTACTTAATTATGTTTCATGTGAAGTGTTCATCATTGCTAAGTTTAGATGGAACAAATTGTCACCAACTATTAGACCCAATGCCATAGATAGATCATAGCTTCTCATTCTACTCTTAGATGCATATAAAGAGGATATGGGCATTGGTCTTGCCCTACAACAAACCAAATACCATGATCTAGACTTGTTTTACTTCATAAATGTTTTTAAATATAACCTATTCACCCCTAAAAAAATAGTAATAAAATATCCATAAACCTTAATGATTCAATATCATTTTTGAAGTTTTGATGTAGAATGACTAATCAAATTTTTGACCTTTGGGTAGTTGGATGAAATTAGGCTCACCCTTATCATTAGGTATAATTAATATTACATATATTTATCATAATACATGATAATATTCATCAATATAATGACCAAAATTCAATAAATAGGGTTGCATGTGATGCGTAAATTATTGGTGCATTAAAAGACAAAGGCACCACCAATTCATTCAAATATATGGGAAAGCTACAACATAACATCTAAGAATATTCCAACCAATTATATACAATATTATTCAATGTGAATCATTACATAATTAATTATGAAACTATTCTATAAAACCACTAATAATGATAAGTAATCCACCAAATGTGTCATTGACATCACTTGCCACGTGATAAGGCTCAATGAATATTTTAATTGCCTATAATTTTTGGTCTTAGAGATCATCATAAATATAGAAAGGGTTGTCCATGGTACATATAGACCTTTAAATAAATTTTATTTGTCCTTATTATTTAATTCACATAGTGGAATTAACCTAAGGGACAAATCAATCCTAACATAGACTTATAGCTTACAATTGAGATTTCCCATATTACTTGGACCAAAATAGGAAAATACTATGCAACTAAGATGATTCAATGCATGGTGTTGGAAATTCTATATTTGATTACTTTTCACCTTTTTCCCAACAAATGTAATTTAATAACTGAGGAATCATGTTGTAGTGACCAAAATACATGTTGACATCCAAATCAGAGTTCATGAGCTCTTATAAGGCACCTATGACTTCTTTTCCCTTATTCATCACTATTTTTGGTATACAAGTGCAAGTTCTGAGGCAAAGCTTTAGCTTCTCACTTAATACCACATTTTTAATTAATGCCTCTAGAGGTGTATTAGTATTTGTCACACCAAACACAAATACAACAACAAGTAGAGGCACATGCATAACCTCAAATAGAAGTATCCCAATTGCAAACTATTGTGGGAAAAAGGAAGGCAACACTACATAGAGCCTCACCACCTCCAACAAAGAAAAGGACACATAGCATAAAAATATGGATGTGTCATAAGCATGTCCTAAAATAACATCTTAAATTCATCTTCTATAGCAAAGTGTAGAATATTACAAATTTTTTATATTCTATGCTCATAGACATAGGCAAGGAATTCTATGATCAAGAAGAATAAAAATAATTTATATTGTAGAAGATAGTACTTATTTTCCAAGTGAAAAACAATGTAAGAAATAACTTTGGGTGGACATCACCACACCTCTACCATCCATAATATTATATAATATTGGGTAGGAGGTAGATAACAAACACTAATAATCTAAACTCCTTTAATCGAATCCAAATGTAGGATATTCAGGAGCATAGACCACCTCACCATAGCAAGAGAGCCCATAACCACCTTTGTTGTGCAATTAGAGGACCCATAATGTGATGATATTACCAATATTAATCAAAGATCATATGGTTTCTTTTATATTTCATCTAATAGTTGAGGAAGATGAACCACAATAAGTTTTATCTCGAGCTCTACAATAAAAAGAGACAACTTAGGCCTACAAGAGGTTGAAGAAAGCACTAGTGCCACCTTATAGACCAAAGTCTTTAGATAATAAGCACATGGTGTTGGAGTCATCTTCTTCATATTCAAATTCATAGGAACAAGTAGACATCATAACCTAGGATTAAACTATTGAATAATAATTCAAGGTAGAAAACACCTAGAAGCTAGCTATGAAGAAGGCTCATAAAATAGTAAGGGTAAATATAAAGGATGAGGTGAAATTTAAATCTATTAAAGATGAAGACAAAATTAAAAAAACAAGAGGATAACTATAAAAGGTTGAGGAAGTGGAAGTACAAAATAAAAAGCATGACTAATTTGTTATAAATAATAATAAGGAAGAAGTAGATGCCAAAAATGAATGTATAAAATAGTACAAGAGGAACAACAAAATAAATGATGGGCATAATAATAAGTTTCAAATAAAGAATCTAAATGAGAAAATCTAGAGGTGAAAGCAACATAGAAGAAGAAGGTTGAGACTAAGGAAGAATCTAAAGAATAAATAAAAATAATCCTTATGTAGGTAAGAATATTAAGTAAAGAAGTATGCCTAGAAGCAAGAGGCCAAATTCAAAATAGAGGTAGACATCAAATATAATGTAAAAGTAGAATACAACATGGAGTAATAAGTCATAAAAAATGAGGTATAAAATTCCTCGATGAAGGGTATAATATGTGAATCCCAATATACACCTTATACATCATAAGGATCAAGGTACATGAAGGGGATATACAAGAGGATTCATATCAGCAAAAGGAAAAATTCACCAACCAATGGTTTTGGGATGTAACTATAACCTCCACTCATTGATTATCTTCTTCTCTACCAATGACACAAATCAAGAAGGCACTTATCATAACTAAGAGTTTGAGTTTGGCTCTAGACCCAATATTGTATGAATAATCTCTCAATATTTCCCTACTTCCTTTATCAAATCAAATTAAAGGAGTGGATACCTTTCAATAATATATCAATTGGAAGGCTTCAAATTTAGAGAGAGAAGTATTACAACTAAAGGAGGAGAATGTATACCTATACCTCC
Organism: Torreya grandis; assembly: GCA_037957365.1. Classification (NCBI taxonomy): domain Eukaryota; kingdom Viridiplantae; phylum Streptophyta; class Pinopsida; order Cupressales; family Taxaceae; genus Torreya; species Torreya grandis. Next base: position 929,612 of record JARHVA010005524.1, on the reverse strand, counting down.
AGCTCACTAAAGCATATAAAATCATTGATAACCCTTTCCCTATGTTGGTCACTCAAGTCTGAGGTGACCAAGTCATGTATGAAGATAATTAGTTCTCAATTATCTTATCATAACTAATAGAATACTAGTTTGTTATGTGAATGCTATAATAGTGTTATGCATAGAGTTAAAACATTAATGTAGATATGGAGGTAAGTTTTGATCTATTATAAGAATATGAATAATTTTTATATACAATTACACTCCAAGATCAATAGATATCCTAAGGCATGATCGATTGGATGTAGTAGTTGAAATATTCATGGTATGAGGTGAAACTAGTGTTCATTTAGGTGGACAAATCCAAAGTAGTGATGGAATATTAATCGGCTACCACTAACACACTAGATGTCACATTCAATAAATTAATTAAATCAAGAGAGAATGTCATACATAAGCTAAAAATGTGTAAAAATGAGATGCTACATAATAGATTTGTTGGAATTGAAATGTAGAGGCATGCATATTTCTTAGAAGATTTATCCATAGACATCCAATATAAAGTGTTGAAGGCACTCTTCACCATTACCAACTAAGATTATATTTAGAATTTGATGGTGTGATAAATCCCCTTATGCATAATGATTAATATGGTGTAGGAATTTATCATTAATTGGATAATGTTCAAAAAGGACTTGTCATAGCTAAATAACTCTATCATAGACATCATTAAGGATCCCTATTTCATCTCTCCAAACTAGATCCAATAGGATCTTCCTCAAAAAACATAGTTGTATCTATGAAGCTAATGATCCAACCTCAGTAACTACTGCTAGAACTAAAGTCTACATCCATGACACCCTCAATAAAAATTAAATTAGAATCATCTTCATAACCTCCTTTACTTCCTTCAACACAATTGATACCACCACCTTATTTATAATTACTATGCACACTGTAGTTTTGAAAATTTTAAGATTTTTTTAGTAGAAAGGATTGAAACATTAGTAGTTACACTAGGTTGGTTTAAAACCTAAAAAATAAAACCACCTAGTTATGTCAGTCTATTGAAAACCCACAAGGATGGTAAATTGTTATACTAGTTGAAAACATGAAAAGGTGGCTAAGTAGTGAAAAAGAGCTAAAAACTAGTAAATATCACCTCAAATAATACCTATGAATAATGTTTTTAGTCTAATCCTTTTCTTTGGGTAACTCCATAAGATCTAGTATGTGACACACTTCCTAAAACTTTGTCTTAGGATGAGACAACAATTTATGTTTGGGAAAGTGTTGGTGGTAGAACAAAGTTTAAAAATTGTAATGTATAGTTGACAAATGTGTGTTTCACACCATTTTATATGTGGTATGTTATTTTTTTATGTATACAAATTTCATTATATATCAAAACTATTTAGAATATGAAGAGTATTCTTATATTGTTTAATGAAACACTAGAATGTGAAAGTATAGTCTTTGTAAAGATTTATAAATAACACTCACTTGTATAAAAAAAGGGTTCTAAAATATTGAGATCAATATAGAGATCCAAAAATGGTTTTACTTTATGTTTCTTTATGTTCCTTGCATCAATATGTTTTAATTTATTGAAAAATGTTTATTATGAAAACACTTATTTTTTGAGTTTACTATATCTACAAATCATGATAATTCAAATTATATGTTGTGTTTGGATTAATGTAAATTTTCTATTCAAGTTACTCTTGTTTTATTTTATATTACATATCACATGGCTATCCCCTATTAGCATACTCTGATGGTTTTATAGGGACCTCTTCTAATAATTCATGACCTTAGTTATAATAGATTAAAATTGAAATAATGATCATTTTACATTGAATCTATAAATGGTATTATAGTGTATGTATGCACAAACTAATAGCAAGTCCTTTTCACTTTCATAAGTGTTTATGTGTACATGAACCAATATCATGTTTTTTGACTTCAAATAATGTATATGTGTGCATGAATGAATATAATGCATTTTAGCTTTAAAAACTTATATGTTTGCATGAACCAATATCATGCCCCCTAAAACTTTTCTAAGTGATATAAAATTCCACGCATCTATATGCTTAGTTTTACTTTAATGTGAAACCAATAGTTTTATTCATACAATTGTTTTACATATGAAATAAAGTGTCTATGTATTTGTATTCAAGGTTTTTAAAAGTGAGTGAATATGCATGTAATATTCCCCTTTATACTATATCAATGTGACAATATTTGTCATGTGTCTGGTTTTTGAATCTTTAAAACTCGTAATCTATTATAAAATATAGTTTGTTAATTACTTTGAATCTTATAAACCTACATTCTATCCTAAAATCTAATTTTTTAATTGATTTAAATATTTAAGACCTATAGTCTATTATAAAATATGTTTTATATAATAGAGGATTGAATATCTAATAAAATCCCACTATAATTCCCCCTTTTGAGATGAGGGATGTAGTCTACAAGTCACTCATCTTTAAACAAGAGCTAATTTTATCATGTGATAAATATAGAATCATGTAAACATGTGAAGAGTATCTTTTCATAGTATATATAATTTCCATTCAATCATGTGTGTAACCTATCTAATGTGGGGCATGCAATGTCATGTATAGATCAATATAGAAAAGAGGAAAACATTAAAGTGACCATATCTGAATAAGACTATGTAATAAAAATGCATGATGTAAATCATGGAACCAATAATTAAGCTCAATAAACACACCACAAAATGTCATGGAATGTCACACATAATTCAAAGTGCCAACATAATACACATGAACATGTCACAAAAAACAAGGTAATATCCATATGTAAAAGACATTAAGAATGTCACGAAAAAGGGACATAAATATGTCACACACAAGGCCAATTGGTTGTACACAATAATAAATTAGTGCATATCCTATCATGTGAGAAATTAACAACATCAAAGGAGTAGAGAAAAAGAGAAAACTAGTTTACACTTCCATATGTATCAATGTCACATCATATAAAATTAACATATCCATGTATGATAATGTAAGATATGAGTAATTATAAAGTGACTTGTAAGATATGTATCTAAACATGGTGGTGAGGTCATAAAAATATATATCATGTGATAATGTAATCTGTAGAATAATATGCCCCTAGCATAGGTGTGGCCACTAGGTAGAAGGAAATCTAACATCTAGGAATCCATGTATAATATATATTCCCTACATCATACTCATATACCTCATGAAATGCATGTGTCTATGAAAAAGGATATGATATCTAAAAAAATATATGATAAATAACATATGTACATAATTAAACTATAAACTCATGTCATGATTTAAGTCCTAATTTTCATTTTTATTTTTTTAGCATATTTTGAATGTTTTTGTATTTTTGATATATTTGAAGTTTTTGATGGATTTAATTTTTTGTATTTTTGACTTTTTTTTATTTTAATATTTTTTTGTGAAATAAATTAACCTATGATACCATTAATGGTAGGACCATAGTATATAAATATATGATAGAGTTGGATGGTGGCTTTCCATAAATAAAAAGTTCTACATGTAGATGAATTTGAATCTAAAAAATCATATGGTGTTGTAATGTAAATTTTATGATCATTGCTCATATAATCATGCATGGGATGTGTAACTCTATAAGGTGTAGGAATTAGTAGAGTCTATTGTATATTATGATAAGGTATCACTACATGTGTTCACTATGGAACAAATTGAATGGTTTGAAGTATTGCCTTAGGATGCCTATTTATGATAAATATTTATTAAAACCTTGAATAACTCTATGATGTGAAATGTATTGTTAATAAGGGTTTAATACTATCCTATTAATTAATTGTATATATTTTATAGAGGTGTATAAACTAACTCGACACTATGTGTTTTAATAATTATATTAACTATTTGTTAAAATGCTCTTGAATAGATGAAATAATCAACTACAGTGGTGGTTGGAAGGATGAGGAGATACCATTGACTAAAGATGTTACTCATATTGAATGCATAAAAATTTGACCACTTGATTACAAAGAATATATTTTAGACATCAATGTAGTATGTATGGTAATGTGCAAAACTTTTGTATCCAAGAGCATCCACATAACATATTATAGATGCCTACACTTGGTAAGACTAAAAATGGAGTGTAATTATTGTTGAACCAACATGAAGAAGTAAAACTATAATCCTAAGAGTATTTTTTGTATATCCATTGATTTATTTAATTATTATTGGTGTATATTTCAAATCATGCTATGTATACACAAGAGTGTGAATAAGTGTCATTGTACATGCATTTTCACATAACCCATTATCGATCATGACATAGTGTATTGGTTATTTTTTTTATATAATATTTAATAAAGAGTGAATGTGTATCAAAATCATCATCCAAAATTTCACTATCATCTAATGTGATCATATGATGTGGTGTTAAATGTACCAAAAATACCATTTATTGGATTCCCATATGTCTGAGGAGAGGGTGTGTATTGTAAGTAGGGTGTACCTATGAATTATCTATATTTTCTATTGCACTATGATTTTTAAATAGATTACTAAAAAATTTAAACTTTGTGTTTTCATTTATTTGTGGCCTATATTCTTCAATGGGTGTCTTTAACTAAATAATTTTAGCTTACATAGAACAATTTGTAACACTTATTTTTAGAACATCTAATAATCTATGATCATCACAATATGCATTTTTTTTAATGCCTTATATTGAGTATTAGACATATCATACTTTAATGGTAGAGGTACATATTTGAGAATGCATTCAATTAATATATGTAACAATACATTAGGAGATGGTGGTAACTATGTAAATTACCTCTTTGGTGGAACTATCAATTGAAGATTATTTGTTGGTTATGAAATTACATCGACTATTACCTTCTATTCATTCTTAATTTCATTATATTTGACCTTGTATCTTGGTTTGATTTGAAACTAAGTATTTGAATTATTTGTTACATACTTAAACTTGTTGAAAGCTATGAGCTTGAATTTTTATTATTTCACTATATAGCATAACTCATAAGAATATTTGAATTTATTGAACATGATAGAATCATGGAATGGTTCTAGCATACTTTTTGTGAATATATCAGGTAACTCATTATCTTCCATAGAGTTTTTCATCTTGGCTATCATAGTTTTGTATTGAAGAACACATTCAAACTAGGGCCTCAAATATTAACCAAAAGTCAAACTCAACTTCTCCACTTTTGCATGTTTTGAACTCCACATTTTTAGTGCTAACTGAATAATATTATCATGGACTTGAAATTGCTAAATTTAGCCCAAAATGGGGCACCATATCTAGAGAGAGGGTAAAATGTGGATGTTGAATTATCCATTAAATATGCTTTATAAGTGTACACTTTATGATGACCATATCATCTATTCAAACTAGTTCTTCTTCTAATACAAGGTCCCACACATTGGAAAGTTTCCATTGTATCAATGGAAGTGAGAACAAGCACATGTTCTCAGTAAGGTTACACTTTTGAGTGATAACATTTAACATGCATGGCACATCACCAACATGACATAATGCACACTCTCTTGAATAGATTTTTATATCCCTATATGTTAAGTTGTTTAAATTAGAGAAAGGTTCTTATAGATCTATTCATTTAATGGATTCCCATACTTTTATTCATAATCATTTTTCACTTAAGATAACATATTAACCCCTATTAGTAGGTTTTTTTCTCCTAAGCTTCCACTGTATGAAGGTAAAGGTGATATAAAATAATATATTTGATAATTTCATGTAACATGTTTGGATTATGCTTATAATGACAAATTATTAACCAGTAATTCACAATAAACTTTGAATAATATGATTTTTGATGGTTATATGATCTTCCACTTAAATTAATTCAACATTCAACCATTTTAAAGATCAATTTATAAAACATTTCTCTTTCAACATTGGTGAGAAACTATCTTTCTCACAAATGTGCAAACTCAAGAAAGGTTCCAATGAGTATATTAGTGATAAAATAATCCTTATAATATCATCATGCAATCCCTATCTTACTACTCCCCACTTTGGGCTAAATTTATAAAAGTCAAAAAAGTCAAGTTGCATGCAAGATAGTTCAAGTTGAACTCCATGTGTGAAGTAAAGATAAGTCCAGTAAACTAAAGATGAAAGTGGAGGTAACTAAAGTCTAAATTTAAGATACATTAAATACCAAGAGGATCTAATTTAAATATATGAAAGAGTTAACTAAATAATATCGAAAGTTACATGTAAGATCATAGCGATTTATCTCATGATTCAAGATGCATGAATAGCCCTTTCACTTGTCAACTCTCCCTCTCTCTCATAACACGACATTTTACAATAATTAAGGTCTAAAATATAATATGTTACATTATAATTTGGTGTAATTTAAATTGGAGTTCAATTTTGAATTGAAGTTAGAGTTACAGTGGAGTTAACTTAACTAACATGTAGAACTCTTTACTATTTATGGAGTTTCTTATCTTCTCTCTCTATTGTTATTTTATATATGTAAATTAATTTTTGAATGATTATGAATATATTATTCCTTTGGATAACTAAAACTCTACTAAATTTTTTTACTACATCACCTTTAAAGAAATAAAGATCTAATTTTTTCCTCCATCTTCAAGATGTTCATGAAGTGTGTTATTAATTCATTGATATAACTTAGTGAATGATTTTTTTCCTACGTTTATGTTTGAATATATTATGTTAATTCATAAAATTAACATTATTTTAGGTAATATAAAGTGTCTAAATCTAATTTATACCTAGTTTTTAAGGAAATTCGACCATTGTTCGTTCCTCCTAAGCAAGTGTAGGTATCTGTTAAGACCTCTGTGTGAAATACATATGCAAGAGTCATTGTATGAATATGAAGTGAATGTGTGAAAGTTATTTATATTAAAAATTGTGTCAATTATATGCATAATTTAATTAAATATTAGTGCATCACCCCAATTTTCATTTTTTATTTTCATTTTTCATCTTTAACATAGCTCCTTCTATCCCTTTTCCTAGTTAAGAAAACATAGAATTAGATAGTTTAGATATGACTAGGTGACTTTACCAAAGGGAACCAAACCTTCATTTTTATATTATATATAATAAAAGGTACAACACCTTATAGAGTTTCCATTATCTCAATAGAAGTGAGAATAGGCATACATTCTTACTATGGTGCAATTATAAGTGATAATAGTAATGAAAGGAGGTGTGTATGATTCTTGGGTATAAATAGAAATATTAATATAATTTAAAATTTGTGATGACTTGATACCTAGGGATGATACCACATAGGTAAATATAAGTTTTGATATAGGAATAGAAGTAATAGTAGAAAATAGAAGACCTAAAGTGGATGTATTAACTTGGGAGGGATCTAATTATTTCCCTGATATAGAATCTTAAGAAAGCTCATTTTTAATCGCTTATAATGTATAGGTGTGTATCCATTTTATATGGATTATCTGGAATATGTTCCATGAAATCTTTGTCATTACTTTCATGTAATTTCTCTATATTGGATTTATCGATCTCAATAATCATGATAAGTCCATAAATAGGGCGTGTTGTATGCATTATAATATTATAAATGTACAAATAATATTGATCCAAATTCATAAAGGATTTAAAAAAAAGAATACTTAACAATTTTTGCATCTGATGGAAATTATGCAATGATGTAATATTTCATCAATATGAGTTGAGGAAGGATTGAGATTGTACATTATTTATTTTATCCTTTTTTTTATTTGTATTTTATTGATGCAAGTATATAATGAATACAAGTAAGACCTCAAAATATAACATTAAATATGATAATGAACCTTATGAGGTAGATTAAAAGATAGAAGCAAAATTCATTTATTATTACCATGACTTGATTTTGAAACTTTGAATTCGTAAATGGTATTATAGGTGTGAATAGGAAGGGTGTATTTTGTTTTTAGGATCTTAAACATATTGATTCCAATGATATAATCATTAAAAAGTGCCAAAGGCCACTAAATATAGAGGATTACAATGTCCAATAACTATATTATCTCATTTATAATGTACATTGAGAGTAACTTCCTGGGGCTAACTAGTTACTAGTGCACCACACAAATAAATGGTTGAAAAGCTTCTAGTGGTTAAAAATAAATAAACATATGCATTTATTATATATTGTGAGGTTTTAGGAAGTTAAAGTTCATACATAGTGTTGTCTAATGGCTTGAATATTGGAGTAGTTACCCTCAAACTATAGATTAGGTAAAATATAAGAATGATTTAGCCAAAATGATATATCATATGAGTTATACATCTTCTGAAACATGGTTCTTAAAAATAAAGTAAAAAAATGAAAAAAATTTAAAACTAGCAAACAAAAATATTTTTGTACAAGGAAATCAAGAAACATCTAAAACCCTATGACAAAAATAAAAAAATAATGCTACAAAATAGACAAGTTCATCAATATGCTTTACCCTATTTTTTATTTAACAAGTGAATGATTTATAAATAGGTTAAAACTTGATAGATATATTCATATTGTAATTTATGACATTTAATCATAAATATAAATATACATTATATAACTAATAACTTAAATTGAAATTCATAAGTGCCAATTCATAAATATATTAAGTAAAACCAATCATAATATAGTTATATTTTACTAATTTCTAGTTTACTGTATCTAATGTCTAATAGTGAAAATAGAAAAATACAAGACTATGATATCTCAAATCTAGAGGAAATATTTGTGAATATTTATGAACAATTATGCAATACCTAGATATAAATTTAGGTGGTTGTGTCTATTGAATATAGACTCATCTATGTTAATTTATATAATATTATGATTATTCTTTTGCCTATGCCTATATCTATTGAGATCATTGAGATGTTCATATTTTGTATATGTCATACAAAAATCATTTTTTCCTTATATTTGCCTTTAAAACCCTAATTGTACTTTTGAGATATATAAACCTACAAAAATAAGGTAATTTTAATGGGCTCAACTAATCCTAGTCACCCACTTTGATGGTTGACTATTACCTACATAGCTATATACTTCGAGGAGGGAATCAAACCACACATACTTATCCCACCTAGAGTGATAGTGCAGCTATGATACTTGACTTTATGTATACATATATATATTTACCTTTGATATTTGATGATGTTAACTCTTGGATTGATTTTAAATTCTCTAGACCTGATTTGAAACTTCTCCTAGTGATTAATATTGACTTTGGCAAGAATATGGAAAAATTGTTCAATGTGTAATAGTGTAAAAGATAGATGCTAGATAGAATCAAATCCCATTGAAATAAGATTTTAATTTGATTGTATAGTGAAAATTTTAAATTATTTAATTTATCCAAATTTCAAAATTTATGGGATGACCCAAATGAGTATTTGAAATTTTGGAAACTAGTTGTTAAATGATGTGGGGAGGAGGCAACACTAGATGGACAAGTCCATGGGAATGAACCTATCTACCTAGTGAAAACCTAGAGAATATTATAGGTTAGAACAATATAAGAGATTATAGAAGATATCTTGAGAATTAACTTGGAAATTATATATATTAGTTATGTAAAATTGATGGTCCAAGCTAGCAAATATATAAATGGCTAGAGGAATGGTGAATAAAAGTTGTGTATTTGATAGACATTAGTTATTCATATGTGTGTTATTATATTGTGATTATATGAGTAATTATATAAATGTGTTTTGAATTTTATTAAAAAATCATTTATTTAATTGTGTGAGAATAAAATGAGTTGTACGTGAGATAAAATAACTCACTAGAAGATAGGCTTGTGGGAGAGTTTTTAGGAGATAGGGTAGAGTGATTTGTGGGATTGGGTATGAGTGTTGGTTACTTCCTTCTAAAGAATAAAAAATTATATATCATAATAAGCTATTTTGAATAGAATGTACTTTTAATTGAGAAAATTATTTTTATAGTTATCACAATTAGTTTTCAACACTAGTATTAGAGTAGGTTCCCTTAGACCTCTCTATAAATTTTGGTGTTTTTATTACTAAGAGATTTGGAGTGAAGACCGCATCCACTAATTTTATCCTTTGATAGATCTTCACTCTTTCTTTCAAAGTTAATGTCAGGTAGACCACTACATACTTCATTGACACTTAGAAATTATTTATTGTACAATTATATTGATTTTTTCATTTTCATTAATGAGGTTTCACTTTGCATATAATTAGTTTAATTGAATTGTATTCAATATAGAACTTGAAGAGTTTGGTTTATTATCCTATATCCAAATCTCCTCTATCAAATGTGTCTTTGCCATAAAATCAAGCCATTTTACATGGTAAATCCTACAACAAACAACAAGATATTTAGACTCACATATCAATGAACTATCTATTTGAATTGATTTTTGAGACACTTTATTTAACAAAGAATTCATCAGATCTAACATCAATCTTACATAGATCTACATTCACATTGAAAGAAAAAATAAATAATTGACTCACATTCTATAAAAAATTCACAGTATTTTTTTTATCTACTTTATATCCTCTTCGATATAGCCCCTACAATGTCTCACTGAGCCCATTCCTCTCCTCCACATGGCATCGAGATCTATCTCCTTAGCTAGTTCCTATGGTGTTCGAACCCATGAAAATTAAAATGAATCACTCACTTTCCCCTATACTTACCTCATGGCTCTATAAATTCAATACCACTAAGCTCCTTCAATTCCACCTTATCATCCAAGCTTAATGTTATTCTAACCTTAGCTACATCAAATCAATTGGTGAAACCACTTTTTGGCCCATGATTTATAGTATAGTTTATTTATTTATTTTTAATAAATTTCTAGATTTGTTATTTTTTCAAAGATCCTATGGTATTTTGTTTAAGTGTATTTGGTTTTAGTTGAGATTTTTAATTTTTTTATCAAGCTTGTAGTATTTTTTTTTTAGTTTTTGTTTAAATCATGGTTTTTTATTTTACTAGCTGTTAAAATTAAGTGGTTAATTAAGTATTGACATATTTATTTATTAATATAGTAGTATTTATTTTAGATTTAGCCCTTTTTACATTTGCTTAATTTTTTTTTATTAAGTTAGGTTAGGAATTGTAATAATTCATATTGTTTTAGTTTTAATAAATAAAAAATAAAAGAGTCATGTGAAGATATAATTGTTATCGTTATATATTTTTAATGTCATTTCTAGTTATCTAAAGAGTTGTCACTATTGTAAGGATGTATTATTATTTAAAGTTGACATCCATTGAGTCAAAATTGTGGGGGGGGGGGGGGGGGGGAGAAATGGAAAATATGAATCTAAATGATAATTTTAATGGAAATAATCTCCATACATGGTAAATCTAAATACAATTATTGATTTTTGAAAAGATCATTGGAATATTATTGACGACACTGTGGCAAGACCAATAGATGTGTAAATATAAAAATATAAGTTAAAAGATAATAAACCTTAGCTATTATTCGTCTCATATTATCAAATCCCTATCTACATCATGTGGATTTTTTTGGAATCACTAAATAAACTATTTATATATCAAGCTGTTAGTGTTGAAATAACTATGAATCAAAAAATTTATGGATTATAATTGGAAAAAGGTGGAGATAAAGGCTATCACATCATCGATTTAAATTATTTCCTAAACCAATTGGTAGGAATAAATGGATACATAAAGGAAAACTATGAAAAATACATATTTCTCAATCACATACCTAGAAATATGTCCAATATGGTGTTCACCTTAAGTAAACTATATCCAAGCTTGGAAAAAATTATATCCACATTACTTAATGAAGGAAACAATATTTTATAAATATAATAATAAGTGATTTTCATACAAAACAAGCCCAAAACTTCTTCAAAAAAATATAAGCATGTGACCAGATTTAAAAATGAAAAAAAAATACATGTTCTTTTATTGTAAAAAGCTAGCACATGTTCTTCTGAACTAAAAACAAAGAGAACCTGACCTTATCTATGTAAATTTTCATTACAAAGATATGGAGAAAAAATAAAGTGACTAATAGGATATCAATCCTATTTCTAATGATGAAAAATTCACTCATAAATGTGATGAAGAATATTTATGTTAATGTTTGTCCTCACACCTTTCACCACTAAGGGGGGAATGATAGGTAAAAGTGTTTCATATGTCGGTTATTATATTACTATTATATGAGTAATGAGAGAGAGAGAGAGAGAGAGAGAGAGAGAGAGAGAGAGAGAGAGTTGACTTGTGTTAGTAGCTCATTTATATATTTTAATGATAATAAAATGAGTTGTATGTGAGATAAAAAAACTCACTAAGGAAAAAATATTTTATAAATATAATAATAAGTGATTTTCACACAAAACAAGCCCAAAACTTCTTCAAAAAAATATAAGCATGTGACTAGATTTAAAAATGAAAAAAAAATACATGTGCTTTTATTGTAAAAAGCTAGCACATGTTCTTCTGAACTAAAAACAAAGAGAACCTGACCTTATCTATGTAAATTGTCATTACAAAGATATGGATAAAAAATAAAGTGATTAATAAGATACCAATCCTATTTCTAATGATGAAAAATTCACTCATCAAAGTGATGAAGAATATTTAAGTTAATGTTCGTCCTCACACCTTTCAGTATTAAGGGGGGAATGATAGGTACTAGTGTTTCATATGTGGGTTATTATATTATTATTATATGAGTAATTATATATATATATATATATATATAATTACTCATATAATAATAATATAATAACCCACATATGAAACACTAGTACCTATCATTCCTATATATATATATATATATATATATAAAGAGAGAGAGAGAGTGTGTGTGTGTGTTGACTTGTGTTAATAGCTCATTTATATAATTTAATGATAATAAAATGAGTTGTATGTGAGATTAAAAAACTCACTAAGGAAAAAATATTTTATAAATATAATAATAAGTGATTTTCACACAAAAAAAGCCCAAAACTTCTTCAAAAAAATATAAGCATGTGACTAGATTTGAAAATGAAAAAAAAATACATGTGCTTTTATTGTAAAAAGCTAGCACATGTTCTTCTAAACTAAAAACAAAGAGAACCTGACCTTATCTATGTAAATTTTCATTACAAAGATATGGAGAAAAAATAAAGTGATTAACAAGATATCAATCCTATTTCTAATGATGAAAAATTCACTCATCAAAGTGATGAAGAATATTTATGTTAATGTTTGTCCTCACACCTTTCAACACTAAGGGGGGAATGATAGGTACTAGTGTTTCATATGTAGGTTATTATATTATTATTTTATGAGTAATTAGAGAGAGAGAGAGAGAGAGAGAGAGAGAGAGAGAGAGAGAGAGAGAGAGAGAGAGAGAGAGAGAGAGAGTTGACTTGTGTTAATATCTCATTTATATAATTTAATGATAATAAAATGAGTTGTATGTGAGATAAAAAAAACTTACTAAGGAAAAAATATTTTATAAATATAATAATAAGTGATTTTCACGCAAAACAAGCCCAAAACTTCTTCAAAAAAATATAATCATGTGACTAGATTTAAAAATGAAAAAAAATACATGTGATTTTATTGTAAAAAGCTAGCACATGTTCTTTTGAACTAAAAACAAAGAGAACCTGACCTTATCTATGTAAATTGTCATTACAAATATATGGAGAAAAAATAAAGTGATTAACAAGATATCAATCCTATTTCTAATGATGAAAAATTAACTCATCAAAGTGATGAAGAATATTTATGTTAATGTTTGTCCTCACACCTTTCAACACTAAGGGGGGAATGATAGGTACTAGTGTTTCATATGTGGGTTATTATATTATTATTATATGAGTAATTAGAGAGAGAGAGAGAGAGAGAGAGAGAGAGAGAGAGAGAGAGAGAGAGAGAGAGTTGACTTGTGTTAGTAGCTCATTTATATAATTTAATGATCATAAAATGAGTTGTATGTGAGATTAAAAAACTCACTAAGGAAAAAATATTTTATAAATATAATAATAAGTGATTTTCACACAAAACAAGCCCAAAACTTCTTCAAAAAAATATAAGCATGTGACTAGATTTAAAAATGAAAAAAAAATACATGTGCTTTTATTGTAAAAAGCTAGCACATGTTCTTCTAAACTAAAAACAAAGAGAACCTGACCTTATCTATGTAAATTGTCATTACAAAGATATCGAGAAAAAATAAAGTGATTAACAAGATATCAATCCTATTTCTAATGATGAAAAATTCACTCATCAAAGTGATGAAGAATATTTATGTTAATGTTTGTCCTCACACCTTTCAGCACTAAGGGGGGAATGATAGGTACTAGTGTTTCATATGTGGGTTATTATATTATTATTATATGAGTAATTAGAGAGAGAGAGAGAGAGAGAGAGAGAGAGAGAGAGAGAGAGAATGTGTGTGTGTGTGTTGACTTGTGTTAATATATCATTTATATAATTTAATGATAATAAAATGAGTTTTATGTGAGATAAAAAAACTCACTAAGGAAAAAATATTTTATAAATATAATAATAAGTGATTTTCACACAAAACAAGTCCAAAACTTCTTCAAAAAAATATAAGCATGTGACTAGATTTAAAAATGAAAAAAAAAAATACATGTGCTTTTATTGTTAAAAGCTAGCACGTGTTCTTCTGAACTAAAAACAAAGAGAACCTGACCTTATCTATGTAAATTTTCATTACAAATATATGGAGAAAAAATAAAGTGATTAATACGATTTCAATCCTATTTCTAATGATGAAAAATTCACTCATCAAAGTAATGAAGAATATTTATGTTAATGTTTGTCCTCACACCTTTCAACACTAAGAGGGGAATGATAGGTACTAGAGTTTCATATTTTGGTTATTATATTATTATTATATGAGTAATTAGAGAGAGAGAGAGAGAGAGAGAGAGAGAGAGAGAGAGAGATAGAGAGAGAGAGAGAGAGAGAGAGAGAGAGAGAGAGAGAGAGAGAGAGAGAGAGAGAGAGAGAGAGTTGATTTGTGTTAATATCTCATTCATATAATTTAATGATAATAAAATGAGTTTTATGTGAGATTAAAAAACTCACTAAAATATAGGATTTTGGGAGTCTTTAGGAAAGAGGGTAGAGTGTTTTTTAAGGATTGGGGATGAGTGTTAACCCCTTATTTGTAGGATAATAAAATGATATGTGTTTAAATAATTTATTTTGAATAAAACCTATTTTTATGATTGAGCAAATTATTTTGAGAGTAATCTTAACCAATTTTCAATAATATTTTGGTTTAAGTTAAGTGGTTTAACATATATCAAGAATTAAATTTATTAATTACCTATGACCATATTTAGGTATTTTTAGTGAATCATAATTGATATCAATAACATAATTTAAAATATCGATATGGATTTTATTAAAATAATTGTAAGAGATAAAAAGTTATCTTTCCTTAAATGGAGGCATAAGACCCATTCTAAATATACTTTACATTTCCAAATCCAAAGGTTGATTTATTAGACCATGTAATGTGTTCTCAATTTGTAAAATATAAGATTCAATAATTTTATCACGACCTTTATTTATGCATTAGAGATATTTGAATGTGAATTTAGTAAATTTTTATTTATTAAAGTTAGATAAGAAAACCTCTTCTAATTTGTTTGAGGTAAAAATACACTAGGAAGACTATAGATTTAATTTTAGGCCTCTCTTTCTAAAATTTTGTGTAAATAATGTAATATTATTCACCCATAATTTGAGTATTTCCAAAAATAAATTATACTTAGTAAAGTGACTAATAGTAACTCCATGTTCATCAAATAATTAGAACTTAGGCATGACAAATCCTTTTAGATAATTAGACTCAAATGTGAATTTTTGATATGTTGTCCTAAGATGGAAGTATTATTCATATTAACACTAAATGATCTAAATTATAAATCCAGAAAAATCACTTTCTTTTCAAGGTCACGTATGGCATCCATAATAGAAATGATATGGATAGTAGGAATAAAAATGGTTTATAAATATTCATTCATTGATCTTAAATCACTATATATCCTTAACATAAGTATAATGTGTTAATCAAAAATACCATTGCATTGTATGAAATCACATTCTATGAATATATCATTGCATAACTTGGAAATATCATCACATTTTGGCTATAAAATATGAGTAGAAATGGAATCACATTATTTTTTTATATAAGCTTCATGTAAAGAGATATGTTTGCATTTATTTTTATGGAAATCAATATTACTATCACATTTAATTTCAAGGAATGAGAGATAAAATAACATTCATTTACGCCATTTTTCACTAGAAGAGAATGGAAAGTGATATCACTTTGTTTTTCACTAATAACATTATTTATCATTTAAAGGGAAGAGAAAGGGAAATCACATTAACTTTAAATAATAACAATCTAGTTGAGAAAAAATAAATTAAATATTTTATATGTTACCATAAGCATCATCACATTTAAAAGTATCATTTCAAAGTAGAATTGTAGACACCTAAAATTAACCAACACATGCTTGACAATGGTTGTCCTTGACACATTTATCTTTCTTGGACAATTCACCCTTCTAATAACCTAAAAACTCAAATAAATCCTCTAAATTCTTTTAATTATTGAAAACATCTTCCACAGTTCCCTATTTTATCATTATTCATCCTTATTCAATGTACACTTTATTTCACTTTAGTTTCAAGAGAATCAGTTCCATTTGGATAAGTGTGAATTAGGTAGACATGGGTACACTGTGTACCTATTTAATAGTGTAGACTTGTTCTCTACATTGAAATAGTCATATTTTTGAAATGACACACTTCTTAATTCCATTATCACACATAAAATTAGTTTGGTTATCAGAAAAATTCAAAATATTCCTCTTTAAAATCATATCAAGGGTCACATTTGAAAGGACCTAGATCTCACTGATAAATCATCTTTTTAAAGATTTTAAAATCATATATATATATATATATATATATAGATATATATATATATATATATTAAAAGACTTATAATTATACAACAATGTTACAATCCTTGTCCAAATCTAACATTGTGTATTGTAGATTGAGGACATCCCTTTCTCAACCATTATAATCAATTTTTCTATTTGAATTCATGATCTCCCCTAAAAGGAGAACTACATAATCTTGAGGTCCTTTGGGTTATGTAGGTAACACTTAGTCAATAAGTGGTTTCTTGAGGGTAACTTAGCCATTCCCACTTTCATGCATTAATTTTATCTTTGTACATAAATAGATTGTAATCAGCTATAGGTAAATAAACATAGATTTTTAGATCCAACACACAATTTAATAGGTAAATTTCTTAATAGAAGACAACAGTGCAGTATGCTCTTCTTCATCTCACACAAACTTGTCCAAGTAGACATTTAACCATTTTTTCTAGTACATCTATGTTTGTAAGTTTTCAAATATAGTCATAACTTAAATAAAATTTACAATGACAATCTCTAACCCTAACCATAGTTTTCTATTATTAAGAATTTATGAATTTTGTAAATTATGCAGATCTATATATTTACTCTTTTTGTCTCATATACCATACTATATTAGATTTTAATAGTTTATATTTATGATTCAAGCTAATTGTAATTTGTAATTAATTATAGTGTAAACATTTTGGTGAACCTACTATAGTTAGAAAATTGTTTGTTGCTTGTTTATTTTTGGCTTAGGGTTTTAGTCTATTTATATAAATTCATGACACTAGAAGAATAGAGTCCTTAACCTTGGATATTATTTGTAACATAATCATTCAACATTTTTGACCTTCGAGTAATCTAACACTAAAAAAAATTATCTTTTCACCTTAGATATAATACCTACATAGAATTTACATCTTTCAACTTAGGATTGATTTTTTTTTCCTATTCAAAAATATTTAACCTATATTTTAATTCATTTTTCTGTCTTTACTTGTTTTATAAACTATTTTTGAAAGTTTTAAAATTACTTAGCTACTATTATGAATGTATATATGGTATTTTATTTATATAAATTATGGTATGATGGTTTTTACTCCAATAATCATAGCCATAATATAGAGGTAAACATGAAATTTAGGTACCATGTGCCTCACAAAATATTTAAAATGCATAGGATCCCTTGTTTACACCAATAAAAAGCTTGTTTTATCTATCTAATTTATAGTTCACCTAAAAAGAGTGTATTTACCAAGGAAGTTACTCTCAACTTAACTTTAAAATTAGTTTTAGTGGGATACATGCATGGTTCTACATCTGTAATTAGTGCTCTAAAATATTGGGCCAACACTAATTAAGGAACAAGTAAGTATATATAAGAGCCCAAAAATCATTGAAACCCTTTCATAGATCACCCTTTATCCTTATTTTTTAATTTTATTATCTTCTTATCCATTAAATTTTATTGATTCATCTTGTATTCATAATTTATTCTATTACATTGTATTATCTTGTATGCCTCTAAGGCATTGTATTAATTTAAGTGGTACTCATTTTTTATATATGGATTTCCCTTTAGTTTCTTCTATAATTAAAATTCATGATTAAAATGTATTTTACATTAAAACTAATATTTATAGTACTAAATAGGAATATGATAATTACGTTGAGATAAACATTGATACAAATGAGATTAATGAAGTAGATTAAGAGCAAGTGAAATAATTATCAAGATTTCATCAAGGTCTCTAAGCATACTCTCATCAGTTAAATAATATAATTATCATGATTATTTAATATAAATCAAATCATCATGATAATTTAGCCTCCACATCTTCTCAACCTTTTGACTTTTATATTCTAAAGACCCCTGCTTTAGATGTTATTACTTCTACCATTGAACTAATCCATATTTTTACTCCCGTTATCACTTCTACCCATTTATTTATTGACTTATAAATAACTCTTATTTTCCCTCAGTTATCCATTCCTATGCCTACCCAAGCTACCTACACCCCTTGTATTATTACAAATATTTTTTCCCTTGACCAAAATATCATCTTACAAGCCAAGCTAGCTAATATTGAGAAACCATTTATCATGCTTGCCCTTCCTTAGATTCTTGTACCTTTTTATGTAACCCCTTGGCATCTAAAATTTCATTATATCCTCTTCCAAATGGTTTCTTGGCTCCTAAGGTTTATATTTATGAAAGGAAATGTGATCCTAAATATCATGTGTGTGTCTTTCATGTAGCTTGTCTATATTATGTAGATAATGATAGTTTGTTAAATAATATTTTTTTATGAAGTATCAAAGATTATTCTCTTATAGGGTACTATTATCTTCCTTTCCTATCAATTAAATCTTTCAATTCTTTGTAAAATCATTTTTTATCACATATTTATATCAATATTGGTGAAAATTTATCCTATTCTCAAATTTCAAAGCTCAAACAAGGTCCAAATGAGATACGTAGTGAATATGTTATAAGATACAATATTGTGCTTTCCAAAATGACAAATAAAATTGATGATAATGAGATTAAAGATATTTTTACTCAAATCTTGATCACTACTATTCAAGAGTTTATATTGTTTGATAAGTTTAAATCCTTTGATGGACTATGTCATACTGTTAAGGAATGTGAAGTTAAATTGATTACATTAAATAATCTCAAATATAGCTCTAGTATTCCTTATAATTAAACTATAAAATTTAAATTCAAGCTTAATTATAAGATAAAAATTCATGAGAGAAAAAATGAGGTTAAATTTATAATTAATGTTAAAGCAAAACCACCATATAAGCTTAAAAATAAAATCTCCACCAAGGAGGAAATTCTCAAGGCTATATATACCTTCTCATGTCTTACTACAAAATTTATTTGAATTTCATGTTATTAAACTTCATCCACCATTTGAAATAGATCTATCTAGACCTCAATATATAAGCTTTGATGGAAATACATTTTTTATTATCATAGATGTGTTGGAAATTCCAATATTAGATGTATAAAACTTAAGAAAAAAAATTAATAACTCATTGGTGAGAATATTATTGACATTGGTACACCTAATGAGGAAGATAAACCTCAAGCAAATTAAAATGTAAAAATAAAAAATGTATAAGGAGCATTTTCCAAATCATGAAGCACAAGCTAACAAGAAATATTTTTAAGTACATTATACACATAATGCTCATCCTCATCCATATTAATATGGACATCCACTTGATATAATCATTTCTAAAGTTACAATCAAGATACTATTATGCCCATAGTGTTATGATAGATAATGGATCAAGTGAAAACATTTGGACCATAACACTTCTACATTCTCTTGGTTATAAAGAGTAAGATATACACTTGATGGTCATACATATGATAATATTTGGCATATCATATTAAATTTATAATTGGGAACACTTATATTTCCAACCCATTTATTAGTGTTACCAACCATATTTGTCATTTATATGTTATTAGGGAGACCTTGGTTACAAAAATTCAAAGTAGTTCATTCTATAGTTCATAAATGTCTAAAGTATATTCATGATAATTAAGTGGTTAAAATTTTATTTATTCAATATGAATATTCTATGGAACCAATGGTACATTACCCTACTCCAAAATAGTTTGTTAGCATAATTATTGATAAAATTGGTAATGAGTAATTCTATACAACTATTCAAAAATCATGATTTTCATTTTAAGAAACATATTCCAAAATTAGTTTCATACCTACTTATGAGCATCAAAGTATTTAAATTTCTTCATGTAGTCATGAACATGAAAAATATTATAGTTTCTCCATTTATTTTTTTATCAAAATGTGATTACACATATGCATGATCCCTTAGTTATAAAAATCAATATGTGTGTGTGTGTGTGTGTGTGTGTGTGTGTGTGTGTGTGTGTGTGTGTGTGTGTGTGTGTGTGTGTGTGTGTGTGTGTGTGTGTGTGTGTATATATATATATATATATATATATATATATATATATATATATATCTGTATATATGTATATAGATATATGTATATATATATATATGTGTGTACATATGTATATATATATATATATACATATATATATATATATATATGTATATATATATATATGTATGTATATATATATATATGTATGTATATATATATATATATGTATATATGTATATATATACATATATATAGATATATATATATACATATATATAGATATATATATATACATATATATAGATATATATATATATACGTATATATGTGTGTGTATACATATATATATATGTATATATATATATATATATATATATATATATATATATATACATATGCATATACATAGGTATAGGTTTTTGGTTAATCTCCTCCCATGCATGAGGATACATGTTTAGATAGATATATAAACAATGATTCAGAGGGTTAATTTATAACACATGGTTCTTCTTTAGATTCAAAGGATTCTACACTTGCACTTTATCTCTTGCACAAGAGATTATTTCTTATTATCAAGGGATTGGATATACATATGAGCATATTGATGATAATATTGGCTAGATACATTATATCATCCCTTCCCCACCTCCTATTTTAGCCAATGACCTTGATTATCTTCCTTACATATTACCTATTTATACATAGATTATTTTAATATTTAATTTTATTGATTATTCTTCTACACCTAATCCAATTTTTCTTCTTGCCCTTTCCTGTATTTTTCATTTTGAGGCACTTTCTCCATTGTATATTTTTCAACCCAAGATAATATTCTTATTAAAAATGTAATGCACATTCATCATGGAAAATATTTTATCATTATTACTTATCTATAAATGCTTGAACTCTCATTTGTACTTTCATGCTCACATCTATCTATTTTTACATGAGGTCACATGGTAATTCTTTCCATCTATGATATATATACACATACATTGGGGGCACCTTTTATACCTTCCATCTTATCATGCTATGATTCATTACATTATTGAGGGTTGTTCAAATCCCCTCCTCATACTTATAGTTTAAAAGCCTTTTTTTACATTATTTTTCAGACCTTTTAATCTTTAACTTATGCATATTTTCTTCCTTTTCAAATATGGAAAAATAAAAAAAACATCATAAATTATAAAAATTACAAAAAATTTATAATATCTATAAAATTTTAAAAATCATGACCTATAAGCATATTTTCATGTTTTTGGATTACATATTTTCATATGCCAGCTATCTTTATGTCCTATAATAGTATATTTCATTAAATTTCAATACACAATGTTTCTCACAAGATATCTAAGTGTGAAATAGGACATATTTCTATAGAACTATGAAATAATCATACATGAAATAAGTTGTCTTGATAAAAAAATCATGTATATAATCAATCAAGGCAAAGTCACACTAATCATATAATAGGGTACTGTGCACCTATCCTCCTACTATGTACCTCTCCTTATGTAATTTTAAACTCCATTTCTAAATGTAACACATTCTTGAGGACCCCTTATAAAATAATTATCATAGAATAGAAAGCATATTCATATATCATCAAATTATAATCTAAGACATACTTTCGCATTGTTTTGATGTTGGTTCAACCTTTTACCTAATATCCTTGCTTAGTTGGGAGTATCTCACCATTCTATAAAAACACTTTTACAAGTCATATCTATCCACAACCTCTTTTCCAAGTTGGGTTTAATGAAAACAAATGTATTATTTTTAATTAATAATCTACATGTGGAATGATGAATATTCTAATTACTAATGTGAACATAAATACATATGATTAAAATGTGCTAGCTTCATTTAATCTTTATACGTATTTCATTATATAATATGATTCAACTTCATTATTTATTGAATGTGGCCTTTGGCCTTGTGTATGTTCAATATACACCCTATTACTTATATGGCATCAACATGCCATGTGTATGTGGCCCTTGGCCTTCTATGTTTGTATGACATTTTGCATGTCCTTGTGTATGGCCTTTGTGCCTTCTTGTATGACATTGTGTGACTTTTCTTATAAATTCATTATTGGATACTATGGTTTCATGATTATTATCATGCACTACTATGTATATATTACATACTACATGATCCTTAACAAACATCACCTATTTTAAACAAATAATTAACTATAGATTTGTTAAATTATGGTTTATATAGAATACAAGGATATAATATGTTGTGTTGTTTACTTGGACTATTGAATTTTTTATTCCAAATCCCTATTTTTATTATATTTATTTATCTAAAAGTGTATGACTATAGTTTAATTTTATACATCTGGGTATAAAATAATATAGTGTTAGTTATATCATTTATCTATTTTTGGATTTTTAGTTATATTGACATAAATGGACTAACTACATTTTATTATTTGAGGTGGATGCAAGACATATTTTATCCTCACTGAGTACCATAAAGGGAGAACATCATAAGGGGGAGGGATACAAATTATGATTATTGGAAGTTTATCATAGCATTTTAGGAGTCACTACACACATGCACATTTGTTATTTATCTTTGATTACTTGTAATGCTCTTCAATCTTGTATTGTGTCATAGATGTATGAATTTATCATATTTGATGTCATTGGTTCACATAGGTATTAGATAATAGTCAATTTTTGAAAAAGTGTTTGAATATGTTGACTTAGTGAATGTTGAATTCTATGTATTTTAGAATTAGATTTGAATAAATTGTTATTACTTTCAACATTGTTGTTGTTTATTCTTTTGGCTATTCTAGTAGTTTGTTGTCTATGTCTTTGACTTAATATTAATGAACATCCTTGAAATTTTTTCGTTTGATGGCTTAGCTCTATTATATATTGCCTCACCATTTCTTACAAACCTCTAAGCCTAGAAACATGTACAAAATAAATGGGCCTTATTGAGGATTATAAATTCATAAGGTTTTAAAAATATATTTATCTCTAACATTTTTGGTGGAATATGGAGGTAACATGTTATTAAAGCCAATTTTTGGTAGAAACTTTAATTAGGTTCCATTAACCCTAGGTTATAGGGACAAGGATAAACACTTGACTAAAAAGTAAAATGAATGATTTGGTTTTTCATTGTTATATGTAAGTCAATAGAACTCGAATGGGAGTTCTATGGCATTATTTTTGGTCAAAACCTTAAATGAAGGTCCCATATCTATTGTTCAAGCCTATTTTTAGGGAATTCTTGGAATCTGCATGTAATTAAAATAACTTAAAATATATAATATTTAGGAATAACATTTATTTCCTATTTTGATACTTACATGAGCTAATGACAGTTTTATTGAATATTTTTTTGGGAGGGAACTAATGAGGAAATAATGCATGTTCATAGTGGGTTGTGGTGGTTGTGCAGCATGGAAATAAAAAATATATATTATAGGTAAATAAATAGATAAACATGGGTATGTATCATGATAGATAAAAAGAGTGGATAAATAAGGAATAAATAGGATTGGTATGGAGGATATGCTTCAAGAAAGGCCTCACAATAATTTATATTATTCTCGAGTAAGTAAAAAAATTTAAGATTTGGGAATGAATTCATAAATGTTTCTTACTTGAAAGGATTATGTATGGTTATTATGAATAAATTACCTATGTTTTTTCATATTTACTAGTAATCACAGAACCTCATTTTTCAATTCGTATACCTAGGGATAGTATAAATTGATGGTTAAGGTTCTCATACAATCATAGTTTCCATAACTATTTAAATTTTATTTTTTACATTAGATCCCATTTTATATCATAGTTTAATGGGTTAAATGTGTTGTTTACACCTATGAATGTGTACGAATATTGTGAATTTGATAGTTAAATCTCCCCTATGAACTTGGGGGTGAGAATTTGCTCTCACTCAAAAGTTCATAACGGCAAATTTCTTAGTAATTTTTTAACCTTTATAAAATTGTTAAACAATTATTATCTTATTAAATATGAGTTTGATTTATTTATAATAAGTTTCCAGTATGCTTGAGTTTATATATATACCTATATTTATATGTTTCCAATAAGTCTAAGTTTATATATAGACCTATCTTGAGAGTTGTTGGTGGTTGATTAACCACCTACAAGCTTAAATAATTTACAAGGGAAGCTTTGAAAATTTTATGAAAAGCTAAGGGTAAATATTAATACTTCAATACTTCAGTTTTTAAAACATAAAATAATTGTATGTTGTTACAATACATTGTAGTGGTTTTAATGTAATGTATACATGATATATTTTTATATAAATTAGAACCTGAGTAAAAACTCAAAATTTATAGATTGAAGTATGTAGTTTTAATAAAGGCATATATAAATACTAGTAACTTATATTGAGTTCTAAAGGAAATATGTTATTGATTAAAATAGGTTTTCACTATAAATATAGACATAATAGTATGAGGTGTAAAAATAAAATTAAATATTAATTTAAGGTCATATCCATTAGAAGGAAACACCTTGTATTGATGTTTTAATTAATGATATTTAGTTGGGCATAGATTGACTAATTATAACAAAGTTAAAGGAACATATTATTAGAAAACTATGAAGAAAAAAAGTTAAAATTATAAGCCATGATTGTGATTATTTGGCTATTAGGGAATTTTTTAGTTATAAAATCCATTATCAATATCTATTAGATTGGGTCTTTGTATATCATGTATGCATTAATATTAATATTTAAATTTAATTGATTTGAACAAATAAAATTAAGTTTTAAGGTAGGTTTATATTATATAAACTTTAGATGGATTTATAGGTTGTGAAGGATCACATTTTTAGATGTTGGAATTATAGATTGGATTATGATTTGAGAAGAAATAATTCCTTCTAGAGAGAACTAAGATACTTTTAATACTCAAACTATTGTAAAAATAATAGAATGTATTAGATAGTTATTTATTTAATATAAGAGTTTAACTCGATAATGCTAGTTAATTATTAGTGCCTTTCTTATGATATTTAATCATATGATATAATGATGTATAATGCATGAGGAAGATGTAAAAAATATATGAATTAATAATAATTTTATCAAAATTATATATAATACTTGTATTATCAATTAAAATTCATAAGCATGGAATCTCTTAGTATAATAATAACATAACAAAGATTTCATTTTGCATAATGTTTTTTTATAATATGATGATTCTAATGTTATCACATTATGAATTATATTTTTTATTTATGCTTACAACTCAATTTTGGTTGGATTAATTTATATATTAGTTCTCTATCTTGTTAATGGATGATGAGTGACAGGTAGGAAGCTTGTTTTTAGTCATCAGCCATTAGTTAACAAGTCAAGTAAATGATAATAGTATATTATAGAAGAGAGTATGATTCACATGGACTATGACCCATATTTTTAAATATGAATTAGTATAAATTATTTAGACAAAGTAATGTTATATTTGTATGAATTTTTAGTCCATAGTGCTTTCTAATTTATGTGCTTAATTGAAATCATAATAGATAGAGGTTCACCTAGGGTCTATTTGATTGAATGCAAATAATAGTAATTGAAATTTAATTTGTGATACTTAAATGGTTTTGGTTACATGCATCATCATTATTTTCCCCTTCATGAAGGGAAAGACCACTCCCTTTGGGGAGGTGTGTGGGAGACCAATGTTCTATGTTTGGAAGAAAAACACCTAGATGATGCTCTCCTCTTTATAGTTAGATTTGAACTTACACTAACATATACTCATATTTATTGTATAGACTGATGAACAAGGTTTATTGAGGATCTATTTTACTATTATGCCTTTGAGGTTATTATAATATTTGGTCTATACAATAGTGGTTTTTGGAAACATGTATAATCATTATTTGGCATATTTTACTCTAGCAATGGATGAGTATTTTAAGCATAGTTGGATTAAATTATTTTGGATCTCATTTATTTATGAGAAATACCTTTGTTTCTAATTTACAATCTGATGCATACTTTTCTTATTTATACACCATTATAATCTTGTTTTGAAACTAAAAATGAAAGTTCATTTTATGCTTGTATTAATGGATAAATTAGTATATTTAATTATTTTAATTATCATATATTTAATTGTCATTGGAAAATGTAAATGGTGTGTAAATCATAATATTATGTTGCTAGTTAAATCAATTGTTAATGAGGATAATTAATCCTAAAAATTTTCAAAAAGAAAATTTTGTACTTTTCATTAATTAAACCTAGTGTGGTTTTAACATGTGATATCAGAGTGAAGGTTCAAATTTTTAGACCTAATGATTCCACTAAACTATGACCTAAATCTCATCTTTTTAAATATGAAAAAATGGTGCATGGTATGGAAAACATTAAAGGAACTTCTAATTAGTATCAGTAACCTAACCCCAATTAGTTATCATTAGAACAAGTTGTTAATCTTGATCAAATATTTGATGTCATGAATGAGACATGAAAAAAATTTAGCCCTAGAAGAAGAGGTACATGGGCATTAAAAATAATAAAATAAATATTATCCTCTAGAACAATAGGCTAGTCAAGAATATCACCAAGAGTAGTAAAATGTTGAAGAATGTTAGGTTTTAAGAGCACAAGTGGCTATAGAGACTATGCATTATATGAAAAGGTGAATCAACCTAAACTTGATAGAAAAGTTTTCGAAGATGGATTCGAAAGTTGGCTCACTAAAATAGATAAGTATTTAAAAGTTTGAAATTAATCTAAGGTGACTAAGGAAATATAGGGAGAATACTGATTGGTCGGTGAATCAACAACTTTTGGGCCAAAAATAAGTTGGAAATGGGCATTGACTCCACTATCACCACTTAGAAAAGTTTATAACATATTTTAGGGATTAATGGCTACCACAACTACACCACAATCATAAAATAATAGATTTATAGAATTTGAAGCAAGGAGGACTATCAGTTATAAAGTATAGGGAATAGTTTACCAAACTTCTTAAGTATGTTCCCTAGTACTAGAGAGATGAAATTTTTTAAGTCATAAATTTCATCATGGGGTTTAATTCATAGATCGGATGTGAATTGTATGTGCATGAACCTAACTCCATGGAAAAAATATTCAAGAAATCATAAGGAAAAGGTATATTACTTTGTAAATAAGTTATAATGTTTGGATGATTTTGGAAATCAAACTCAAATCCAAGGAGTTTGTTTAAAATAAGGCTTAAATAAAATGACATCAGGAGTTCATGTTCAAGGTAGATGAATTTAGAGAACCTAAAGAATACATCAGTGAAGACTCTCCCCATTTTAAATATTTTCAAGGTGAAATTTAATAAAATCTACCTAAATTACCTCCTAAAATGGAATTCAACTTCATAATTGATATCATTATAAAATTTAAGCCTCAATCCAAAGCACCCTACATATTGATGACATTAGAGTTAGATAAATTGAAAACCCAATTTTTTGAGACATTATTTAAAGGACTAATCCAACCTAGTTTTTTTCCATGGGGAGAATTGGTGGTGTTTGTTAAGAAGAATTATGAGACTCTTTGCCTTTGCATAGACTACAAGATGTTGAACAAGGTAACCATCAAGAATAGATATCCTGTACCCCATATTGATGATATTTTTTATAATATGCAAGGTGAAAGAGTCTTTTTAAGATTGACCTTAGTGAAAGGCACAATCAATTGAGAATTATGGAGTAATATAATTGCAAAAATACTTTCATGATGAGGTATGGTAACTATGAACTTACATTTCCACCTTTTGGTTTAACAAATGCACCTATAACATTTATGAAACTCATGTATATTGGGTTTAGAGATTATTTAGATGAATTTATCCTCATCTTATTAAATTATATTTTGATATACCATAGGAATTAAGATCATATTAAGAACTTGAATTTGGTTTATAACCCTTACAAAAACATAATATCTACGAAAAACTATCTATGTGGTTTCTTCAAAACAAGGTATAATACTTGGGGCATATCATAATAATTGAAGGAATATATATGGATCCTAAAAATATAAAATCCATTATGGAATAGTTAGCACCAAAAAAATTCATGAGGTGCATAGTTTTATGGGTTTAGTTGGGTTTTACCAAAAAATTATACCCAAATTTTACAAGATAGCTAATTTGATCACCTATTTGAAACAAAATGAGCAATGATTTTTTTTGGACTAATAAATGTGATGAATACTTTTAGATCCTAAAGGATAATCTTACTTGCATAATTTTATGATTTTAAGATCCTAATACCCCCTTTTTTTGGTAATAGATGCTTATGGGGATGGATTATCTATATTTTTACTATAAGAAGGCTTAGTTATAGCATGTGAGTCTAGGAAAATGAATCCATATGAGGTTAATTATGTTTTGCATTATTCTGAATTGACCAAAAACATGTATGCCTTACAAGTTTGGAGGTATTACCTATTAGGAAAGCCATTTTAATTGAAAAGTGAAATTTTTTTATGCATGTATATCTTGACAAAAATTAATTTTAATGCTTAACAAAGGTGATGGCTTGACTTTTTATCAAATTGTGATTTTTATATCAAATACATAAAGTTAAAGATAATAGAGTAGTATATGATATTATCTATAGAAGGTACATAACAACAATGGTTACTATTAGAACTCCCTTTTTGATCAATTTTTGAGATACTCACTAAGAGATGAATTTTGTATGAATACATCAAGAAAGCTCTGGAAAAAAACCCTCAAGATCATATATATGAAGGTTTTCATTTTGACAAGTATTGACTTATAAGGTTTAATGGGAGAATTTATGTTCCATATAGAGAAATTATAAATTTTTAAAGATTAAAGGGTTGCATAATGCTCCTTATTTTATTCATGTAGGACTACACAAGATTATGGTAGAGTTGAAATAATTGTACTTCTTAAAGGGAATCAAGAAAGATGAAACTAATTTTGTATATAGATGCTTGCAATGTAAATGATTGAATCTATTACATGTTCATCCTACTAGGTTTTGGTACCGACATGACATTCTTAAATATAAATGGCAAGTCATCAGTATGGATTTTATCTAAGGACTACACATGTCAAGGAATACACATGATATGATCTTTGGTAGTTGACAAAGTCACCAAGGTGGACATTTTATGTAGGAAACATATAGGATTTATGGTTTTCTAGATAAAATGATTTTTGATAGAGACCCACACATGAATTATAGGTTTTTTAAAACCCTTAATGAATATTTGATAACTTAATTAAATTTTAGTACAACCTATCATCTTAAAATAGATGAGAAAACTAAAAGGTTAAATCAAGTTTTAGAGGATATTTTGATAATGTATTGTATGTACCAAATACAAGTTGTAAGAATTTATTCCATAAGGCAAATTTTCTTATAATAACTCATTTCATTTATCTTTAAGAATAACACCTTTTAAAGATTTATATGGGATAAAATTTAGAACATATATAAATTGGGATGCATTAGAAGATAAAGTAGTTTTTTGAATTGAAATGATTTTTAAAATGGAAGAACAAGAAAAAACATAGAAACTGGTTGGCTAAAGCTAATGATAAGCAAAAAACCTATCTTGCTGCAAAAAGAAAAAGGTAGTCCTTAGTTGGAGATAAAGTTTTTATGCATGTTAACCAAAAATGAACTCAATCAAAATTATCAAATAATCCGAATTAGTAACCAAATATGTAATAAATTTTGAGGTTCTAAAAGTGATTAACCATGTTGCCTATATACTTATTTTTCCACTAGCATTATCTCAAATTCATAATATTTTTCATGGGTCTTACTCGAGGAAATATGTAGTTGATCCTTAACATGTATTTGACTCAAATTTATTATAGATTATGTTTCCAAGAATGGTAAAAATAGAACTAATAAAATTACTTGAAACATGCAAGCTTAGTTTACATAATAGATAAGTGCCTCAATGCAATGTCTAATGGGACCAATATTCTAAAGATAGTGCTACTTGGGAGGATTATGAGGAGTTTCATAGTTTGTTTCATCATTTATTTATTAGATATGTATTGTTGAACTTATTATATATTTACATGTGTTACATTTTTAGTAATGTCATTGGGAGGATGACATATTTAATGGGAAGAAGATGTTACATCCTACCTGATCATTAACAAACAAAACATATTTAAAAAAATAATTGACTATGGATTAGTTAGATTATTGTTTATGTAGAATAGATGAATGTTGTGTTTTTTACTTGGACTGGTACATTTTTGTTTTTAATAATTATTTTTAATATATTTATTTATCATAGATGTATGACTATAGTTTAATTTAATACATCTTAGTGTAAAATAATGCATTGATATTTATATCATTTATTCATTTGTGGTTTTCCA
Organism: Torreya grandis; assembly: GCA_037957365.1. Lineage (NCBI taxonomy): Eukaryota > Viridiplantae > Streptophyta > Pinopsida > Cupressales > Taxaceae > Torreya > Torreya grandis. The sequence goes on along the minus strand of JARHVA010005524.1, from coordinate 898,294 downwards.
ACCATATTGATATAAATGGACTAACTACATTTTCTTCCTTGAGGTGGATGCAAGAAATATTTCACCCTCACTAAGTAGCACATAGGTAGATAATCATAAGGGAGAGGGTGGTAGAGTATGACTATTGTCATTACATTAGAGCTTACCATAAATCACTACACATGGACATTTATTACTTATCTTTGATTGCTTAAATTTATCTTTAATTTCCTTTTTGGTGTAGATTCATGCATTTATCATGTGTGATGATGTTAGATCATATGGGTATCGAATGATTGTTGAAATTTTAGAAATTTATTAACTAAATTAACTTATTAAATGTTGAATTTTATGTATTTTAGATCAAGAGTTAGATAGCTTGTTATTATTTTTTTCATTTGTGTTGCTTGTTTTGTTGGTTGTTTTTGTAGTTTGTTGTCTATTTATTTGATTATGTACTAATGATCATCCTTAAAGTTCTATTTATTGATGAAATAACTCTTTAATAGATTGCCTCACTATTTATTGTGAAACCTATGAATCAAGAAACATGTACAAAATAAATGGGTCTTCTTAAGGGTTATAAATTCATAAGGTTTAAAAAAATTAAAAAAAAAATTTATAACCAACTTTTTTGGTGGCATATTGGGTGTGATATGTTATTAAATCCACTTTCTTGGTGGAAACTTTTATTAGGTTCCATTAACCCTAGGTTATAGGGACATGGATAAGAATTTGAGTAAAAATAAAAATGAATGATTTAGTTTTTCATTGTTATATATAAGTCAACAAAAATTGAGTGAGAGTTCTATGGCATTATTTTTGGTTGAAACCCTAAATGGAAGCCCTAAAACTATTTTTTAAGCCTATTTTTGGGGCATTATTACAATCTGTATGCAATGAAATTGGCATAAAATAGGTAATAATTAGGAATAAGTTTTCTTTTTGGTTTCTATACCTACATGAGGTAATTAGAGTTTAGTTGAATATTTTTTAGGGGAAATTAATGAGGTGACAATTCATGTGCATAGTGAGTTTTGGTGGTCATGGAGGATGGAACTAAAATATACATATTAGAATGAAATAAATATATAGAGATGAGTATGGAGTATGACAAAGAAAAAGAGTGAAGAAATAAGGAAGAAAGAGGATTGGTAAAGAGGATACACTTCAAGCAAGGCCTGCTTGTAATTTATACTAATCCCAAGTAAGTAGTGAAAATTAAGAGTTGGATACAAATTCATAGAGGTTTATTACTTGAAAGACTTACTTATGGTTATGATGAATGCCTTACCTATGTTTTTGTATATTTTCTAATAAGCATAGAAACTGATTTTTTAATTTGTAAACCCAATGCTTTTATAAATAGATGGTTAGGGTTATTCTAATGTCATAGTTTACACAAATATATGAATTTTATTTGTTTAAATAAAATTAGTGCCCACATTTTATATCACATTTTAATGGAAAAAATGTGTCATTTACACTTAGGAATATGTATGAGTATTTTAATTTGATACATAAATATCCCCAATGAAATTGGGGGTGAGAGTTCACTCTCACCCACAAGTTCATAGTGGTGAATTCCTTAGTAGTTTTTTGACCTTTATATAATTATTGAACAATTGATATCTTGTCAAATTTTAGGTTGATTCATTTAGAATAAGTTTCCAACAAGTTTGAATTTATATATAGACTTATATTTAGATGTTCACAACAAGTCTAAGTTTATATATATATATATATATATATATATATATATATATATATATATATATATATATTTTTTACATATATTGAATCTTTTAGGTGGTAGAATAACAACCTATATGCCTAAATAATCACAGGGGAAGATTTTAAAGTTTTATAAAGAGTTATGTGTAAATTTTAATCTTTGAAACCTTTGGTTTTTATAAGTGAAAAAAAAATTATGTTGTTATAATACATTGTAGTGGTTTTCATGTAATTTATACACTTTTGAGGTTAACAAAAAGTAGAACATATTGTAAAACTCTACATTTATAGATGAAAGTGCATAGTTTTAATAAAGGCATATATAAATACTAGTAACTTATAGTGAATTCTAAAATAAATATGTTATTGATTAAAATAGGTATTCATTATAAATATAGAAAGAATAGTATGAGGTGTACAAATAAAATTAAATGTTAATTTAAGTCCATATCTAATAGAATGAAACATCTTGTATTAATGTCGAGATGAATGGTATTTATTTGGGCATAGGTTTACTGAGTATAAAAAAGTTAAAGTAAGACATTGTCATCAATTTGTGAAGAAAAAATGTAAAAATTATAATCCAAGGTTATTATTATTTGACTATTTGGGAATTTTGTAATAACAAAATGCATTATAAATATCTATTAGATTGAATCTTTGTATATTTTGTATGCATTAATATTAATCTCCAAATTTAGCTAATCTGAATAATTAATATTAAGTTTTAAGATAGTTTTAATATTATAGAAACTTTATATGGATCTATAGACTATAAAGGATCACATTTTTAGATGTTGGAAATATCTATTGAATTATGATATGAATGAAAATATTTACATATAGAGAGAACCAAGATACTTTTAAGACTCTGATTATTGAAAAAATCATATAATGTATAAGATGTTTATTTAATATAAAGATTTAACTTGGTAATGTTAGGTAATGATGAGTGCCTTTATTATGATATTTAACTATATGATATCTTGATACATGATGCATGAGGAGGATTTGAACAAGATTTTATGTAATAATAACTTATTCAAAACCAGATATAATACTTGTATTATCAATTAAAAGTCATGTGCATGGAATCTTGTATATGAATAACATAGCGAATATCTAATTTCGCATGATGTTGTTCGATAATATGATGATTGTTATTCTATTACCTTATGAATTTTAGTTGTGATTTATTCTTTTAGCTCAAGCTATGTTACATTGCTTTATATATCAATTCTATCTCTTGTTAAGGTATGACGATCAATAGGTATGAAGATTATTTTTAGTCACTCCTAATTGGTTAAAAAGTCAAGAAAATGATAAAGTATGTCATAGTAGAGAGTAATATTGACATGGACTATGGCCCAAATTGTGAAATATAAATTATTTAGATAAATTAATGTTATATATGTATACATTATTAGTCTATAGTACTTTACAGTTTATGCGCTTGTTTAAAGTCATAAATATTAGAGTAAGGGTTTTATTTATTCCCATATTTATCTATTATGGGATTTTTTCCCTCACTTGGAGTTTTCCTTGTTTCATGGATAAGATTGATTAGGTTTATTTGGAGTTACATTTTGATCAGATGAATAGGAAGTAACTCCCTTGACTAGTTATTTTAGGTATGAGAGTTACTCTTTTATTATTGGCTCTTTGACTACCTTTCTTAGGGGAGTACTCATGCAATCCTATTTGTGCATCTCTCTTCATGAGCTATTGTTCCATGTAATATTGGTTTTGGATCTTATCTTGTTTATGCAATATTCTCATGTATGTGATTTCATTTTCTTTCAATTATTTTGTGTACATGCTTGACTAGTGATTATCACAAGGTTATGCATTCGCTTGATCTAGAGATCTTGGAATACTCTCTAATATGGTATCAAAACCACTCTAGTATTTGATTGTCTATTTTTTTATTACTTTTATTTTTATTTTAAATCATGAGATTTATTATTTGAAAATAAATGATAGTTTTCACAATCTATTTATGGTTGTTTTTCATCTTTAGTGGAGTCATTTTTTTCTAGATCTGGTTCATTGGAATCCATTACCATAGTTTATTTAGTTTCTTTATGATTGTGTATTTTATGTGCCTTGGTTCATTTTTCTAAATAAAAAATACATGCCTCCATATAACCTCAGGTCTGGTCTCTTTTTTTCAATATCAACATGTGCTCATCGTCAGTTGGTTATGTGTGTTCAACCCTAGTTTTTTCATTTCTTCTAGATGGCCTTCAGCTATAACATTTTCACCTTTTGAGACTACTTTATTACTGACTAGTTAGAACTACTAGTCCATGTATCATAAAATACTTTTATAATTTCAAAGGCTTGAAAGTTTCTTCCAAAACATTATAAGTCTATTCAAGTTTTCCCTAATGTTTTTTTATAACATTAAATTCTTTTTTAATATCTTGATTTAAAATAAAATCAATAGGAAAATTTTCCTTTAATGCACAAATAATGCATCAGAGGATTCACCAAGTTTAGCATTGTCAGTGGAGAATTTTTATTATTTTTTATAAAATAGTATATTGTGGGCAATATTTAAAAAGAAAGTGTTATTCATTTTTCCACTTTCTCACATTATACCTAATTCCTTAGATTCATTATCAAATGAGTTTGACATCCTCTTTTGTTTTCAAAATCTTATATTTTGACTCATTACACTAGTTGCTCAAGATGCACTATCAATTGAGTTTTATGTCTTTTGAGCATGTATTTATAACATTTGGAGGGGTTCAACATTTAATAGTTCAAGGGGGATTACTATGATTTTTTAGGTCACTCTTTGTGTTATGCTTACACTTTTATTTCTATGATAACTTTAACTTGCATGTTTACTATAAATATTTTCTAAGTTAATATATTCGAGTTCAATCAACCCACTAACTCCCTTTAACAATCACAAATGGAAAATAAATATGAAAATCATTCTAAGGAGTAAGGGTTTGTATAGGATAACCATGGGTGATGAAACTAAACCTAACATAGATGCAGAGATAGTTAAATGGTATAACTATACTGATGAAGTGTATGGGCTATTATGCCTTTTTGTATCACTTGATCTCTTATTTAACTTAGAGCCTACCAAATCACCTCATGATTTATGGAACATTCTGGGTAAACTATTTGGGGAGAAAGATGTGATGAGAGGTCACTAACTTGAGAATGAACTCATTACCATAAGTACTAATAACTTTGACACCCTTCAATATTTATTCACTTAGTGCAAGTCCTTGAGATTGGAGTTGAAATAATGTGGGACAAAGAAATAAGATTACCAACTTGTTCTTTCTATACTCTTAAAACTTGGTACTAACTATTCAATCTTTGTCTCTACTTTCCATGCCACTAAAAGTGCTTTGGACACTACATAGAAAATGGTCTCTTTAGATGTTTTCATTTTAGACTTAATTAGGGAGTAAGATAAGTTGATCTAGATGGGCACATTGAAGTCCACAAGACCTCAAGCCCTAATTATTTTTAATGGTAAATTAAAGACTTCAAACAAAGAGAAGGAGAATAAAAATAAGGATCATGAGAATAATAAAGAATAAACCTCTACCAAAAAAATAATTAAATCCTCCTCTGCTAATGAAAACCTAAGAAAGAGAAGGTTAAGTGTGTCTATTGTAATAAAAATGGGCATGATGAACACAAGTGCATGAAGTTTCCAATAGATCACCCAACTCATCTCCTAGAGAAGAAAAACATAGGTGTTCTTGATTCTATCAAGAAAAATTCATTAAACAAATATTCTACTAAGGGAAAGGGAAAGGGGAAAGAGAAATAAAAGGACAAGGCTCTAGTATTAGTTGAATATTCAATGTCTTCATGGGTTATTGACTGGGGTGTTTCTCACTACATGGGCTCTTCACTAGTTGAATTTTTTTCTTTAGAACCTTGTAACATGTCTTTTATCAATTTGGGTGATAACACTTATATGCCAGTTATAGGGAGAGGTTCTATTAAAATGGAAGGAGAAACATTCAATAATTTTCTAAGTGTCCCTTAACTTTCAACCAATATATTATCAATGTATCAAATCACTCATATCAACAAAGACATGAGGGTTGAGTTTTTACCATATTTAATTATCATCAAGGAGTTGCATAGTGATTCTATAGTGGTAGTGGGTAGGGCTAATCACCAAGATAGGTTATACACTTTCTCACATTTTATACCTAATTCTTTTTTGATTGCACTGCTAATTCGTTTAAATGAATTTAGTAATTATGGCATGAGTAGCTTGGCTACCTTAACTACCAATACCTTAAATGACTTGGGAAAAATGACATGGGCATATGCTTGCCTCGTGTCTAATTCTCTAAGGTACTTTATGAGGGTTTCTCTCTTGGAAATCATACCAAAGAAATATTTAACAAAGATAAAGTTTGGAGGGATTCACAAGCATTGGAGTTAGTACACAATGATGTATATGGGCCTTTTCCTAGTCTATATTTTACAAAGGCTATGTATATTCTCACTTTCATTGATGATTTCTTGAGATATATGTGGGTCTAATTTCTTAAGCTAAAGTCTAAATTTTTTGAAGATTTTTAAGACTTCAAGGTACATGTTTAGAAACAATATGAGAAATCCATCAAGGTTCTACAAATTAAAAATGGAGATGAATATGTTAACAATAGATTTGAGTAGTATTTCACAACAAAGGGGATTGATTTATAGCAAATAGTTACTCACAATATTTCATAGAATAGATTTTCAAAATGCAAGAACACATCCTTGAAAGAGATGTATAGATATATGATTCAATCTAAGTCTTTATCACCTTATCATTGGGTCGAAGCCATCAATTATGATTTTTATATTCAAAACAGGGTTCCTTATAAAGCTTTGAAAGACATTACACCCTTTGAAGCTTGACATGGAATGAAACTTGATGTTGAGCCCCATAGGAATTTTTTAGATCTCCATCTATGTCATGTATACTAAACAAGATACAAAAATTTATGAAACCTTAATCCAATCCTTCCATATTTATAGGTTATACATATGGTGTCAAGGGGTAACTCCTTCTAGATCCAACAACATAGGAGTTGTTCATATATATAAGTGTTTATTTTCAATATATTATTCAAGACTCAACACTTAACCCTTATTAGTTTTCATTATATTCAATCAGAATTGATGATTCTTCTTTTGATTCAGATCATCTAGAGTAAGTTCTTGAGCTAGGTTCTTCTTACTCTTCTTCCACTTTTGATGGTGAGGGAAATGATGGGGAGTCTTTTACATCCACCTATACTCATGTTTTAGAGGATGAGGATTTATCACCTAACTTACCCACATCTATACCCCTATGGTCTATGTAGACATTTTAAAGTGTAGGCACTTGGGTATGGGATACAACAAATGACAAATATACTCATGAAAATTATCAAAGTGATCCACATGATTTATTTGATTTAGTTTCAAATCCATAGACATTTTAAGAGGCTTAAGTAATACTTGAGTGGGATAGTGTTATTCAAGAAGAATATTATTCCTTGATAAAAAAATCATACTTGGGATTTAAATTCACTTCCTAAGGGAAGGAAGATGGTTTGATGTAGGTGGATATATCAAACCAAGTTTGCATTATATGGGTTAGTCGATAAGTATAAGGCATGATTGGTCACCAAGGGTTTTTCATAGGTATTTATCATTTATTAATCAAAGACCTTTATACCTACTACAAAGGTGACTTTGATCTGACTCACACTAGATATATATGAAACATATGGTTGGGATGTGCACCAAATGGATGTGAAGAGTGCCTTTCTTCATAGAAACCATGAGGAGGATATCTACATGAAGTATCCACCTAGTTTTTTAGGATTCATCTTTAGTTTGTATACATAAGAAATCCATCTATGGCCTCAAACAAGTCCTTTGGGCTTGGTACACCAAGATGGATTCCTTCCTCCTTACTTCATTTTTCACTAGGTGTAATTTTAACTCTAATGTATACTTTTTATAGCATTATGATTCATTACTATTATTGTTCCTTTATGTTGATGATATTTTAATCATCATAAATTATTAATTCTCTATTATAGTGGTGAAGATAACTTTATAGGATAAATTTGACATGATAGACTTGATTCTTCTGAATTAATTCCTTCACATTGAGATTTCACAATCTAATTTAGGTATTTCACTTGCATAGCCAAAGTATTCTCTCAATATTTTGGCTTAGTTTCACATGGTTGATTGTAACCCATCTCCAATTCCCTTTCTAACATGATTCAAAATTGAGGCTCATTTTTATACACCTTTGGTTGATGCTATTTGGTATCAAAAACTTGTTATCAACCCAATTTATTTAACTCATACCAGGCCTAATATTTCACATGTAATAGGCATTATTTCATGATTCATTCAAGAGCCCCATGGGCTATTGTGTATAGTAACAAAATGGATACTCCACTAAATTTAGGGATCTTATAGATTTGAGTTTAGTAAAAATTTGGTATATACATTGACTTGGTTGGTTTAACATATTCAAATTAGGTTAGTGATACTTAAAATAACAAGTCCACTTTTAGTTATAACTTTTCTTTAGGTTCTGGTCTTATCATTTGGTCCATCAAGAATCAAAATGCTATTGATATATCATCCATAGAGGTAGATTTCAAGGGGTCTATTAATGTATCTACTAAGGTTATTTGGATTTAGGGGAATCTATCTAATTTTGGCATTCCTTGTAGGTAACCCACCATCATCTATTGTGATAACTAGAGTACCATTCAGATATGTAGGAATATAGTTCATCGCCAACATCTTATTCATGGTTAGGTCATCAACTTGATATTTTCCCAATATTTAGAGTAGGTTGTGGATATATTTACCAAACCCTTCACTAAGATAAAGTTCATTAATCTATAAATTTTTCTTCATGTGGTCTACATCAATAACATCATCATCTTCAAGGGGGCCTTATAGCCTCTTCACTTCTTCTATGTCTCTCTTTGGGGGATATTTTTTTCTATGGATTTTATCTTTTTATCTCCTTTATGGGAGATCAATTTGTATTGGGTACTTGATCAAACCTAGTTATTAGGACCCATTTTTTACACTATTGACCTAAGTTGTGCTTATGGGGGTGTTAGAGTAGGGGTGTTTTTCCCATATTTATTTATTATGCAATGTTTTCCCTCACTTAGAGTTTTCATAATTTCATGAATAATATTTCTTAAGTGTACTTAGAGTTAAATTTTAACTAGATGAATAGGAAATAACTCCCTTCACTGGCTATTTTAGGTATGGGAGTTAGTCTTTTGTTATTCATTCTCTGACCACCTTTCTTGAGGTATTTAAACATGCACTCATATTTGTACATCTCTCTTAGTGAGATATTATTCCATGGAAGATTTGTTTTAGATCTTATCTTATCTATGCAATATTATTATGTATATGATTTCATTTTCTTACATCTATTATATTTTTTACATTCTTGAATAGTGCTTATCACAAACCTATGTATTTTTTTGATCCAAAGATCTTGGCATCCACTCTGATAATAATAGATAGAGGCTTATTTAGGGTCTATATGATTGGATACATAAATAGTGATTATACTTTAAATTTTTATTCTTAGATGATTCTAATTCTTGGAATCATAATTATTTTCCCCTTCATAAAGGGAAGGGCCACTCCCTATGGGGAGGTCTGTAGAAGACTAATGGTTTATGGTTGGAGGAAAAACACCCAGATGATTTTTTCCCTCTCTACAACTAAATCTAAATTTATTATGATATATAGTCATAGATATTGTATAGACTTATGCATTTGGTTTTTTGTGTCTCTATAATATTGTACCTTTGAGGTTATTGTATTTATTTGGTCTATACAATAGTGGTTATTAGTAACATGTATACACATTATTTTACATATTTTACTCAAGTTGTGTCTAAATACTTGAAGTATAGTTCTATTGACTTGTTCTAGATTTCATTAATTGATGAGAAGTAGATTTATTTATGAGTTATTACATTGAATAATTTTACTTTTTATGTACCATTATAATCTTGTTTGGGAACCAAAAATGAAATTTGATTATATGATTTAATTAGTGGATAAATTGGTAACATGCCTTATGGAATGTGAACACTAGAATACATTTACTTGTGGAGGATATCATTATGCAAAGGCATGTCCTCAATGGAAGATAAAGAATAAATTCAATAATCCTTCATCATCCTCTTAGTAGGTAACTTTCCAACAACAAATTCATTTAGTTATTGACAATCATCAAGATAAATTTCAAATGTCTCCAATAGAAGTGTCAGGTACTTTGTTTCAGCATTTGATTTCTATTTTGATAGATACAATGTTTCATTTCTCCTAGTTAGAATAATAAACTACCCAAGAAAGTTGGGCATATGGAAAATGCATGGACTGTACAATATAGGAATAATTATAGGGTCAAAGTAAATAAATTCCTAGTAGAAATAGAGGTAGAATTACCTAATTTCACCGCTATAGTAAACTTATTTTTATCTCCACTTGGATCATATGATGTGACCTTATGGGTGAAAAGGATGGCAGGTGTTCGTGGTCAAGGTAGATGAAGTTGGAGAACCCAAGGATCCCAACATTGAATGCTATCTATATATTCAATTTACATTTGACTTATTATATGATATTTTGATATACTCCAAGAATGAATAAGAGAATCTTGAGCACTTATGTTTGGTTTTATAATGCTTGCAAAAATATAATACCCATGGAAAACTGTCTAAGAGTGTTCCCTTTAGAAGCAGGTGTAATATTGAGATCATATAATTTCATCTAAAGGAATATCTATGGACCCTTCAAGTATAAAATTCATCATGGAATAGTCTCCACCAAAAAATATTCATGAGATTTATAGTTTTATGGGTTTAACTTGGCATTACAAAAAAATTATACCCAATTTTTATAAGATAGCTAATTCAATCACCTCTTTACAATAGAAAGAGTAGTGATTTGTGTGGAGTAATGAATGTGAAGGAGACTTTAGATCCTAAAAGGTAATCTTACATCTTCACATGTGTTTCAAGTTCTAGATCTTAATGGCCATTTTATTATGGTAATAGACTCTTTTAGGAATGGATTGGGTGTACTATTGATGTAAGAAGGCTCAGTAGTAGCATATGAGTCTTATAAATTGAATCCTTATCAGGATAATTATGTTATACATGATTTTTAATTAGCTACAATAGTGCATGCCTTGCAACTTTAGAGGCATTATCTATTGGGAAATACATTTGAATTGAAAACTAATAATCTTGAAATCAAGTGTATCTTCATGCAACTAAATTTAAATGTTTGTCAAAGGTAATGGATTGAGTTTTTATCAGATTATGATTTTTATATTGGCTATATAAATGTAAATAGAATAGAGTAGCAAACACTCTTAGTTATATAATGTACATAGCAGCAATGGATACTATCATAAGTACCTTTTGAGATTAGGTTTTGAGATTATTTCCAAGAGATGAATTTTATGTGTAGGTCAAGTAAGTTTTAATAGAAAAATCTCTCGATCATAGATATGAAGGTTTTCATTTTAAGAAAGATGGACACCTGATGTTTAATGGGATAATGTATGTGCTGGATAGATAAATCATGAGATTTGTCATGATTAAGGAGTTGCATAATGCTCTGTGTTATGGTTATTTGGTAGTGACCAAACTAATGGTAGAGCTAAAACCACTATAATTTTGAAAGGAATTAAGAAAAATGCAACTAATTTTTTATCTAGATGGTTGAAATTTAAATGAATGAAGGTAGAACATGTTCTTCATGTTAGGTTGTTGTACCCATATGAAGTTATTGAATGGAAATGGAAATTCATCAGTAAGGATTTTGTCCAAGGACTAACCATGTTAAGGAATAAACATGATATGATTTTAGTGGTAGTTGATAAAATCACCAAGGTGGCACTTTTTATTCTAGGTAATTTGATAGATGATGCATTACTATTACATAAAAAATTGTGCATGAAATATATAGGTTTCATGGTTTTCTATATAACAACATTTTTGATAGAGACCCACACATGACTTATATGTTTTAGAAAACCCTTAATAAAACTTTGGGAACTCAATTAAATTTTAATACAACTTATAATCCTAAAACTCATGGGAAAATTGAAAGTGTAAATCAAGTTTTAGAGCATACTTTGAGAAAACTAGTTTAATTTACTTATAATAACTCATTCCATTCATCTTTAAAAATTTCAGATTTCAAATCTTTGAATGGAAAAAATGTAGAATACCTATTAGTTGGGATAGATTAGAATATAAAGTGGTTCTTGGACCTAAAATACTTACTAAAATTGAAGAACATGTAAAATTGATTAGAAACTAGTTGGATAAAGTGAATGATAGGTATAAAATCTAAGTTGATTTGAAAATAATATTAAGGTAATTCTCATTTTGAGATATAAAAAAATTATTTGTGAAACCACAAAAGAACTCAATCAAAATTATAAGTTCAACCAAATTAGAACCTAGATATGTAGGACCTTTTAATGTTATGAAAGTGATTAACCTTATTTCTTACAAACTTGTTTCTACAATAGCATTATCTCAAATTCATAATGTTTTTCATGTGTCTTGTTTGAAGAAATATGTGTTTGAACCATTTCATGTACTTGATTGGAATGCATTATAGGTTTGAGATCCATGAGTGGTAATCATAGAACCAATAAAATTAATTAAAACATACAATCTCAACATGTGTAGCAAATAAGTGCCTCAATATAATGTCTAATGGGACCGACATTTTAAAATAGTGCCACTTAGGAGGATATGAGGAGTTTCATAGGTTGTTTTCTCATTTATTTACTTAATATCTATTTCTAAACTTATTATATTTTTAGGCATGTTTCATTTTTAATAACATCATTGGGATGATGACCTATTTAATGGGAGGAGGCTGTGCAATCCTATCTTATCCTTAATAAACAACACCTATTTTTTTAAAAAAACCATTAACTATGTATAGTTAGATTATAGTGCATGTATAATAGGTGAATATATTTTGTTATGCTGTTTAATAGGACTTACATTTTTGTATTGAAGATGTGTTTTAATTTTATTTATTTATCTAAAATGTATGACTATCATTTAATTTTATACATCTTAGCATAAAATGATATAGTGGTATTTATATCATTTATTGATTTGTGGTTGTCCAACTATATTGATTAAATTGACTAACTATATTTTCGTGTCAAAGGTGGATGGAGGACATATTTTACCCTCATTAAGTAGTAAAAATGGAGAGCATAATAATGTAGAGGGTGAAATATTATGATTTATGTAAGTGTATTATATCTTACCATGAATCACTACACACAAGAACATTTCTTGCTTATATTTGATTGCTTAGATTTATCTTCAATTTCATATTGTGTCATAGTTATATGCATTTGTCATGTGTGACATTGTTATATCATATGAATATTAGATTATAGTAAATATTTCATAAATTTTTTGACTTCATTAACTTAGTGAATGTTGACTTTTATATATTTTATAGTTAGAGTATAATAACTTGTTATTACTTTTAACATTATTGTTGCTTGTTCTGTTGGATATTTTTGTAGTTTTTTATCTACATCTCTGACTATGTATTAATGAACATCCTTGAAGTTTTATTGTTTGATGACATAACTCTATTAGATATTTCCTCACCATTTCTTATGAAACCTATGAATTTGGAAACATGTACAAAATAAATGTGTCTTCTTAAGGGTTATAAATCCATAAGTTTTTTTTTTTTAAAAAAGGTTTTAATTTATCACTAATTTTTTGGTGGGATATTGGAGGTAATATGTTATTTAAGCCAATTTTAGATGGAAACATTAATTAAATTCCATTAAACCTAGATTATAGGGACGTGGATAAACACTTGAATAAAAATGGAAATGAATGAATTAGTTTTTCATTTTTTTATTCAAGTCAATAAAACCCAAGTGGGAGTTATATGGAATTATTTTACATCAAAACCCTAAATGAATACCCCAAATCTATTGTTTGAGCATGTTTTTATGGCGTTGTCAGAATATACATCGAAGGAAAGTGGTATAAAATAGAGAATAATTATGAAGGGTTATTTTTTATTTTGATACCTAAAATAGTTAATGATAGTTCAGTTGAAGATTTTTTGGGGGAAATTAATGAGGAAATGATACATGTGTATAGTGGGTTTTTGTGGTCATGGAGGATGAAACAAAAATATATAGTATAGAAGGAAATAAATAGATATATATGAGTATGGAGTAGGATAGAGAAAATGAGTGGAGAAAGAAGGAAAAAAGATGGGTAAAGAGGATATTCTTCTAGCAAGGCCTACTTGTAATTTCTATTATTCCTAGGTAAGTAAAGAGATTTGATATTTTGGTAAGAATTCATAGAGGTTTATTATTTTAATGGCTTGAATACAGATATGATGAGTGTGTTATATGTGTTTCTACATATTTACTAATAATCATGGAATCCCATTTTACAATTTATATACTTAATAATTATATAAATTAATGATTAGGGTTCCTCTACAACTATATTTTAAATAAATGTCTAAATTTGATATTTTTACATCAAAATATATCCCACATTTTATATCATAGTTTAAATGGAAAAATGTATCATTTACACATATGACTATGTATGAATATTGTGAGTTTGATAGTTAAATCTCCCCTATGAACTTTGGGGTGAGAATTTTATTTTACCTACAATTTCATATTATCCAATTCCTTAGTAGTTTTTCAACCTTTATAAAATTGCTACAAATTTTTTATCTTATTGAATCTAAGGTCAATTCATATAGAATAAATTTCCAATAGGTTTGAGTTTATATATAGATCTATCTTTAAACATTTCCTAAAAGTATAAGATTATATATATATACCTATCTTGGGACTTGTAAGTGGTCCATTAATAACATATAGACCTAAATAATTGACAAGGAAAGATTTTAAAGTTTTATGAAAACCTAAGTGTAAATTTTAGTCCTTCAAATCTTTGATTTTTAAAACTTATTATCATTATATGTTGTTACAATAAGTTGTATTGGTTTTCATGTAATGTATTCATATATAAGGTTAGTAGAAAGTAAAACCTAGGTAAAAAATATACAATAATAGACTATAGTACACATTTTTAATAAAATCATATATAAATACTAGTAACTTATAGTGAGTTCTAAGTAAAATAAATTATTTAGTAAAATAGGTAATACATTGTAAATATAGGAAGAATTAATATGAGGTGCATAAATAGAATTGAATGCTAATTTAAAGTTGTATCTATTGGAAGGAAACACCTTGTATCGATTTTGGGATGAATGGTATTTAGTTGTGTATAGATTGATTGACTATAATAAAGTTAAAAGAAGATATTATTGGCAAAAGGTGAAGTTTAAAAAATGTTAAAATCATAAGCATTAGATGTGAATATTTGGATATTAAGGACTTTTATAATCATAAAATGCATTATACATATCTATTAGATTATGTCTTTATAGATAATGTATATATTATTATCAATCTTCAAAGTTAACTAATCTGAATAAGTAATATTAAGCTTTAAATAATTTTTAATATTATTCAAACTTTAAATGGACATGTAGGTTGTGAAATATCACATTTTTAGATTTTGGATGTACATATTGTATTTTTATCCAATTAAAAACATTTCCTTCTATAGATAACTAAAATACTTTTAGACTCAAACTATTAGAAAAATCATGGAAAGTATAAAATAATCAATTTTTTAATATAAGAGTTAAACTTAGTAATGTTATGTACTAGTGAATACCTTTCATATTATATTTAATCATATGATATATTGATTCATTATGCATGAGGAGGATGTAAACAATATCTATAGTAATAATAATTTTCTCAAAACTAGATGCAATACTTATATCAATAGTTGAAATCCATATGCATGGAATATTATAGTATATGAATCACATGGTGAATATTTCATTTCACATGATGATTTTTGATACAATTATTAGTCTAATTTTATTACCTTAAGAAGTCTAATTATTATTTCTTCTTATAACTCAAGCTAAGTTGGATTGCTTTATAAATTAGTTCTCTCTCTTGTTAATGGAAGATGATAAATATTTAGGAAGCCTATTTCTAGTCACTCATCATTGGTTAACAAGTCATGGAAATGATATTAGTATGTTATAGTAGAGAGAAATGTTTTTTTAGCATTTAATATTCATTAATTCATGAATATTCCAATTTTTATATTTTGGTTTTGCTGATCTTTTAGGGTTGACAAATGGGACCGGATCATCAAAATATTAGGGATATATATAATTTTTTGGGTTAACTCACCAACCCTTTATGGAATTATCTTAAAAAATAATTTAATTTTCCACATATATATACCCCTCAATCCTGATATCAAATAACAAAACATTTATGTACCTTGATTAATTGAATGACATAGCTGAATGACAACATCAAACAATATGGCCAAATGACAAAACTAAATGATATTACCAAAAGACATTGCTGAAGTATGTTGCTAAAAAATGAAAATAATAAGGAAACCAAAATTTAAAATAAAACCTAGCATGTGTACTGAACAACTCAACCCTTGGTAGACCCAAACAACTTGTCTAGATGGCATAACTAGATGGTTATGCCCTCAACAGAGTTGAACAACTTAGCCAAATGGTAAATATAGATGACTTAGCCAATGATAGAGCCTAATATCTCTACCAATGAGAGATATAAGTATTTATACCTATAGTATAGCCAAATAAAATAGTGTAATTCAACTCTACCATAATTAGAGCCATTCATCTCTCCTATCGGTAGAACTATTTGGATCTACCATAGGAGTCAAATGGCTCACCCATACTCGATATTCACTAAAAAAGAGCCTTTAGTATTGGCTTAGAAATACCTTTTTTGGTTTTTAAATACCTTTTTTGGCTTCAAAATACCTTATTTGGCTTGGAAATACCTTGTTTATAAGTGGTGTATATGTCAAAAATAATGTGTAATCTATTCGTTACCTAAATCTATGTGGTGGAATGGTGATTTGCAGAACATTTTAGACATGCCATTTCACCAAAGTTATGAATTAGATTCACCTAAATGAATCTAATGGGGTTTGTGATATGGCCTCTTAAAATTAACCTTGGTAGAGAGTATGATTATTGTGGACTATGACCCATATTTTGAAAACTAAATTATTATAAAATGCTTTGGCCAAAGTAATGTTATAGTTGTATACATTTTTGTCCATAGCAATTTATAGTTTATGTACTTGATTGAGGCCATAAAAAATAGAGGTGTACCTAGGGTCTATTTGATTAGCTACATATAATAGTGACTATACTTTCACTTATGATTTTCATATATTTCTAATTACATGCATAGTCATTAAATACCCCTTTTTGAAGGGAAGGGGTACTCTGAATGGGGAGGTGTGTGGGAGACCAATGGTATGTGGTTGGAGGAAAAGTTCCCAAATTATTCTCTCCCTCTCCATAGTTTGATTTGACCTTATTATAACATAAAATCATGTATATTGTATAGATTTCTAAGTTAGCTTTATTGAGGATCTATTATACTATTATACCTCTAAGTTTATTACATTTATTTGGAATGTATAATTTTTTTTGTTGGAAATATGTATAATAATTATTTGGAATATTTTACTTTATTAATGGTTGAATATTTGAAGTATAGTTCAATTGACTTATTCTAGATTTCATTTATTGATAAGCAGTACATTTATTTCTATGTTATAATTTGATGCATACTTTTTTTCCACCATTGTAATCCCAATTACGATCTAAAAATAGAAGTTTATTATAATCTTGAAAAAATGGATAAATCTATATATTTTACTTGTTTTATTTATCATTTTTTCAACTGATAATGGAAAATGTAAATGGTGTGTAAATTTTAATATTATATTATTAGTTAACTCATTGGTTAATGTGGACAATTAATCCTAAATATTAAAAAATAATCTTGTATACTTTTTGTTAATTGAACCTAGTATGGTTTTAATAGTATCTATTACATACAAATATGGTGACATGATACATATCATGCACATTATACTTTATGATTCAATGTTTCATATATTCAATACTATGTTTACAATACATATTTAATACTTACAAGTTATTTACATGCTTCATATAATACTTAAATGTTATATTCAAATTACATGATGCAATTTTATGTAAAATATTTTTGTATGATTAAATGTTACATTTATAATATTACAACATAATTCAAATATTCAAATACTATTGCATGATTACATCTTTCACAAATGCTCTCACTTTTTATTTTGAGACAAGCAACTTGCAGGAAATTTTCCTCATCTCAAAAATGAGGGAATTGTAGTTTGGTTATCTCTAAGATTTCACAAGAAATAAATTTTATATATGTTTATTTATAATATGAAAAAATCAAAACCTTCAAATTATGGGGGCATTTGTCTTACTTATGGACTACACACTTCCAATTACCTGAGAATATATATATATGTGTGTGTGTGTGTGTGTGTGTGTGTGTGTACATATATGTATATATACATATATATATATATATACATATATATATACATATATATATATACATATATATATACATATATATATATATATATATGTGTGTGTATATGTATATATGTGTGTGTGTGTGTGTGTATATATATATATATATTTGAGTGAAGATAATTAAAATATTTTAAATATTTTTCAAAAGATCATATTGGGACTCTATATAGTACAAGGAGCATGATATGCATTCACATCTAAACTACTACTATAAAAATTTATTTGTCTATTTTTAAACTTTTAAAGATTCAAGAATTTCTAGTTTGACTTTAGATCCATCTACAATGGTATGATTTGTATTTTACAAATGGATCATGTTTGATATTAGTGATGTTCCATGTTGTAGTTTCAATTTAGAGAGATGTGTATTAGTTCCCACCTCTTATTTTAAGTTTAGCAAGTGATACATATTTTATCTTCACGATGCTCCATGTCATGGTTTCACTTTAACAAACCACTTTGTTGGTTCCCATCTGTTTAAGTGTTATAGAGTACTATATGAGGTTTGGATCATATAGTCTTTCCAAGTAAAACATACTCACTAATATTTCAAATTTATACTTGATCACTCTCAATTCACCACATGTTTAGAACTTTTCCATGTCCATCAATAAGGGGGAATTCACATCTCCATGCAAAGATGAAGTGTGTTTACACACTCAAGTTTGTATTTCATTTACTTTATTAATTTTATGCATCATTAGAATAAAGGGGTGTAAATTTAGAAACATAAAATTAACAAATAAATGTTTGATAATGGTTGTCCTTTAAAACTTTATCTTACATGGAAAATTTTCCATTATGATAACTTAAAATATGTAAGAAATCTTTCAAATACATGTAATTACTGAAAACATCTTCCATACCTCCCTATATTATCCATATTAATCCCTA
This sequence comes from Torreya grandis, assembly GCA_037957365.1. Classification (NCBI taxonomy): domain Eukaryota; kingdom Viridiplantae; phylum Streptophyta; class Pinopsida; order Cupressales; family Taxaceae; genus Torreya; species Torreya grandis. The sequence continues at coordinate 879,064 of JARHVA010005524.1, read as the reverse complement.
TTCAACATACATTTTATTTTCACTCTATTTTCATGAGAATTAATTATTTTTGGTTAAGTGTGCACTAGGTAGATAAGGGCACACTACACACTTTTCCACTATTATAGACTTGTCCCCCATGTTCTGATGGTCATCTTTTTAAAATGACATACTTCCTAACAACTTTCATGCACATATAAATAAGTTAGTTATCAAAAACATTAAAATTATTTCTATATAAAATCACATCAAGGGTAACACTTAAAATTACCTGGCTCTCACTAACAAAGCATCTCTTTTATGATTTCTAAATCATCTATTTTTTGAGTGAAGACTTATATTCCAATTTTGTCATAACTTTATAGTCTTTGGGAAAAATGTAACATTATTTACTATAGGTTGAGGGCATCCCTTTTTCAATCATTCTAATCAAATTTTATTGTTATATTTGTATGATCTTCCCTATAGGGAGAACTATATGTCATAATCCCCTTTGGTCTATGTAGGTATTACTTAGTTAATAAGGGATTTTCTGAGGATATCTCACCCATTCCAACATCCCCCATTTCCCCCTTTTACATTTGATCTCTTTAGTGTGCTTATGTTGTACTAGGCTTGTGATTATATAGGTCTTTCACACATCAATTCAAGATTTACACATAAATATATTTCAATCAATCACAAGTAAAAAACCCATATTTTTAGATCTAACACATAGTCTAACATGACAAAGTCATATTGTCCAAATAAATAACTAACCATTATTTTCTGATGCATCTCTATTTTTTTAGGTTTTGAAATATAGTCACAACTTATTAAAAGTTAACATAGTATGAAATAAATTATTTACAATGATAATTCTCTAACCCCAACCCTTATTTTTTATTTTTAGCAACTTTTTTTATAAAAATATATAGTTACTATGTTTTGCCTCATATATCATCCTAAATCATATTTCAATTTTTACATTTCTAATAGATTTAATTGTAATTTTTAATTAATTATATTTTAGACACAAGATCATCTATGCATGATTTTACTATATCTTATTTTGTGTGTTAAATGATATAAACATCATCTAACTTATGACTAGTTTCTTCATGTTCTAGTTTAAGAGGATGTACAAAGTTAGGAGAATTAGTTTCAACATCATCTTGTTCTTATTATACCTCACTATATGCATCACTATTATACCAGTCCTTTTGATAATCATAATCATTTACTTATTCATTTATATAAGTAGAACCATCGATCATTAAAACTTATTCATTATTCCATTCACTATCATAAGCATATGGCATGGAGTATAATAATATAGAAAATTTAAAGGGTGGAAAATATTAGGTGTTTTAGATTGGTCATAATTTATGAAATTAGTAACCCCTAAGATAGTAAGAAGCACAAAAGAATCCTATTCTTCAAAACAAATATAGAAATATAAGGTTTTGAAGGATATGTATCCTAGGATTAAGGCCACATGTGAAGGGAAAATTAGATATCATTTTTAAAAATCTAATATAAATACATAAATATTAAACCCTAGTGACAAAAGGATAAAACCCGAACCAGAACTATAATTTTTCAAGGTTATATATAAGAAATGGGTTCACCAATGTGTCTTACCTTATTTTTTATTAGTATTATCTAAACAAGCATAAAACTTAAATATTTAGCTTTAATTATCTACACAAACAACTATACAGAATATAATTCTACCTATGATTTATGGCACATACTAAATATAGAAATGATCAAGCATCTAAGGGAGACGAAGTAGTTAAACTTTTATGTTTCAATTGTAATCTCTATGCTCTACGAATTTTATCAAATTTAATTTTTAACAACTCCATGTAAGATTAGATAAGGAGTAAATAACAATAGACATACATGATAAATATAGAATTCAATAGATGCCTATAGATGATGGTTTCATTTGAATCTAATGAAATCATCTAAAGAGGTAGAATTTGGATGTTTTCTCTCAAACTTATGTTCCTACATATGTAATTTACTTTTATGTGTTTGAACACCTTTGTACATGCACAAATAACCCTATACTCTCTATCCTTTTAGAATAATCTAAAAATGGGTTAGTATTTTAGGTTAGACTAACCTCAATTAATCCTCTCAACAAACTAAGCATTTCCTACACTTCCAATACTCCAAATAGGGTTCAAAACATGTTTAGTTCTCCCTTTAATGTGATTTTGTTGTGAATCATGTGGATACAAGTCTATATTTTATTTATTTGAGGCCATCCTTTAATATAAGCATGCAAAATAGAATTTGACCTTATAAAACTACATAATTTTATATAAAAATGATCTATAAGTAGTTTAAAATTCATATGTAAATTTTAATAATGAATGTTTGTCCTTAAATGTCTTCAAATGGATTTATATAGAGATAGTTATCAAATTTAAATGTTGGGAACTAGTGGTGCATAAAATCTAAACCAAGAGTAATAGAATATATAGAATAAATGGTCTAAAAGGAAACATGCCTAAAATATATTTTTTAAATTATTTATGATGCTTCTAGAATTCATAAACACCTAAAAATGATGTTAGCATTCATAAACTCTAAATTTGTTCAAAATCCATGGAAAACTCAATGTTAGTTAAATAGGACCAAGAATCCTCGTGACATAGTAAAATATTTTGGAAATAATAAAATAGATTATTGTGTATTCAAATAAAGTATATAAGATGATAAAATATTGAGTTGAATGTAACAATAATTTCCTTATTCATATTTCAGGATATATATATATATGTAAAGTCACATAAAATCATTATACAACCAAGGCTTATTTAAAATTTAGGTATCCACTCCACAAAATATTTTTATTTATGATTAGATGTCTTGGGACATACTATGTAATTACTAAACCCTTATTAGAGTTTATTTATGCATTTGTATATGACACACTATATTTTTAGGAACCCATTTATATAATTTTTTTGGGTTCTTGTTTATGTTATTTTTAAATATTATGTTGCAATGTTGTATCCATTTGAATTGTAATGACTTGAACTTGATGTCAAAAATTTTAATAATTAATTCATAGTATAAGGTATTTATTTCATTTGATGTATTCATGGTCAGCTGAGTAAATAACTGTATGATTCATTATGGGTACCATAAAAACTAGAGTTTCAATTATCTTTAGTCCTACTTTAATAGATAAAATAACACAAAAAATGGGTTCCATTATAGTACCATCAAGCCATTTGATAACCATATAAGTATAGGCCAGGTCATTCAAGATAATTCCAAGGCGATAAATAAATTTTTCATTACATATATTTAAACTTGAATCATTATTAAACATAATTCCCTCAATATATTTTCATATATCATATTCATTAAAAAAATTATATAGGCATGGATTTTATTTGATCTAATTGATTACTCTAATAAAAGCATCAAGAGAATGGTGTTCATAATCCATATGCACATTATTATACTCTAGTTTTTCTACCATATGGAATTTATAATTATCATTTGATTTCTCCTTGTGAGTAGATGTTCTAATTTTCATATGTGAATATGTATTATCCATTTTAATCTTACCACTATCAATTAAGTCTTTAATCTTGTGTTTCAAAGTGATACATATATTTATAAAGTTCCCTCTATGTCTATGAAAATCATAATATGCATTAACATAAAAGTATTTATAAAATCGTATTGAAGTGTCAAGTTATATTAGTGGAGGTAAATAAATAATGTTTCATTCAAATAACTTCTTGAAAAAAATTCAAGGATTTTCACTTATAAGGCCTACACTTCTTTTAAGGTAACACAAGCTTCTCATAAGGTTGATCTATAGAATTGACTATATTTTTGGCATTATTATTATGTAGGAGCTCATGCTCATTAATTTTATCATTGAGACTTGATTTTTTTGAATTTTGATACTATGTGAAGTGCATGTCTCATATGTAATCATTTTTTCTCTAAGAGCATAATATCAAATTCTCTAACCAAATGAAAAAATTCATTAAAATGTTGGAACTATATGAAAGACAATTTTAATTATATATTTGATAATTGACTATTAGAAAATTATTTAAATCTATCTATACATTGGTTGATAAATAATCCTAGTTATTATGGCCTTGAACCCAAGTTAACATTATTTTATGTATTCATTAGATGTCTATATAAGTTGAGCCAATTCTATAAGTGTAAGCTTTTGATAAATACTAATTTGTAGAAGTGTCAATAAATCATTTAATATAGGTTTAAAGGAATTTATATAACCACATGGTTAGTCATAAAACCAATCATGTTCTAGGTCCATTAATATTCTTGGAAATAACTTAGTTAATAGTTTGTCATCATGAACAATACCTGAACAAGTAGTATAAAGTGATATAATATGGTAAAAAGGATCTCCTTTGAAATTATACAAAATAATAAATAGGAGTAATAAAACCAATTGTAAAATGATATGTAATCACATCATGAGCTAAAGGGTTTGAAAATATATAGTGAGAATAGACCCTATTATTTGGCATATGAGACCCTTGAGAAAGCAATTTAATTTTTTATTGCATATCATGTTAAACTTGCATCAAAGATCAAAGTGACTATTTTAAAAGTTTTGTATGGAATGAAAGTGGTCTAAGACACTAGAATATAATAAATCAAATTATGATTGTAAATATTAAAAGGATTTTTTTATTCATTATATTATTGTATTAGTGGAATAGTAGAGACAAGTTGAGAGGTTTGAAAACTTTGAGGAGGACATGCAACAAAACATTATCAAAATTATGCACCATAGCATTTTTAGAAGTATTATTTTGATAAAAAAAAATGGAAACATGTGTGGGATTAAGATTAACTTATGAAGTAATACCATGAGAATGGATACTTTGATAATCAAATTATTTCAATACATTCATCCTTCTAGATATATCGACATGATTGGTCATAACACATGTCTTAATATAATAAATGGGTTGATCTATATTTTTTTCTTTTAGATAACCTTCATAGCCACAATCATTATCATATTTAGTCCAATAGTCATCTAGAGGGGTTATAGAATTCACATTATTATAAAAATTGGCATTCAAAGAATAAATATTCATCTCTACATGAAAAATTCATCTACATTTATATCATGCTCTAAAATATAATTAGCATCTTGTTGTGCACTTATAAATCTAAATCTATATTTCTCTAGCTTATTTTATTTGAATCTAACACATTTTACCTTACTAATTGATTTTTGCATATCAAAATTTGGAATTCCATACTAATGAGGGTGTATAAAATGTTAATTAACACCTAAAACATTTGTATCATTTTTATATTCATTTTGTCCTACCAATTTAAAACTTATATTCCCTATTATTTCATCAATGGTATCATCACTATCACAATAAACATAATCAACATCACCTAGATCACTATGAAAATACATAACATTCTTAATATCATTTAAAACTTGTTAAAACAAATGGTGATACACTATAATAATACTAAGGTTTAAATAAAGAACAAATAAATTAGGAGATAGATCTAAAAACACAAACCTAATCAAAAGTAACACTTGGAACATGCAAGATTTATCCTTAGAATTGAAATGATATAGAGATAAAAAAAATTAAGGTTTGAAAACAACACAAAAGGGATAAATTTAATGATGACAAAAAGTAGAAAAATATGTATAAAAATCAGATCCAATATGCAATACAATAAAAATCTAACCCTAAGTGGTGTAAGAGGGGATAAGTTCACAAAAATATCATAACAGAGAGTGGTTTTATACCAACAATGCACTACATCATACCATAGTAATGTGAAATTCATATCTAAAAAATTTATATTAATATGTAGACACTCAATTTTTTAATCCTTATTATTACAATGTTTTTGGCATTATTGTTAACATATGGGAAATGACTTTGAATTAGGGACTTATTGGTGTTTTTTTGTATTTTTTTCTCTTGTATGATCATATCGTACTCTTTTTATAATTATGTCATGTTTATATAGTGTTCATGACAATATTTTTTCTTTATTATTTTTTTAAGTTTATTTCTTCCTTTGGGATAGGAATGACGATTCACCGATCCTCTCCTCTATGTTTAGTTGGCAGCTTCTACCCATGCTTGCATCTTGTTGGTGTTTGGATCTATATATATTATTTCCCTTTTCTTTTATCAACTTTTTCAAGAAAATATCTATTTAATTCAAACCATGAGAAACATGTGTGTGTGTGTGTGTGTGTGTGTGTGTGTGTGTGTATGTATATATATATATATATATATATATATATATATATATATATATATATATATATATATATATATATGTATGTATATATATATGTATGTATATATATATGTATGTATATATATGTGTGTGTATATATATATATATATATATACATATATATATACACACACATATATATATGTATGTATGTATGTATAGGTGTGTATATATATATATGTATATGTGTATATATATATATATATACATATATAGATATATATACCTATATATATATATATATATATATATATATATATACCTATATATACATACATACATATATATATATATATACATATACATATATATATACATATATACATATATATATATACACACACACACATATATATATATACATACATACATATATATACACACATTTATATATATATATATATACATATATATATATACACATATATATATATAGATATATGTATATATATATATATATATATGTATATATATATATATATATATATATAATCTATGAGTATTTTAAGGATCATCCATAAATCTAACAAATAATATCCAAGAGGTTCTAAATATCCATACAAATTACCTATCTATTGTTAATTATTCATTTTCAAATCTATGGACACTACATATGATATATCTAGAATATGACCCTCAATTATTTGTAAGTGATATCATATTTTGTATCCTTCTCTCTATGGTGACAATCCCATTTAAGGATTTAGGTTCTCCTATCTTATTGTTTAATATATTTGACACAGTGTTTCACATCATACTAATGAATATCACATTATGCTACCTTATAGAATACTCATTCTCATTTAATTATATTTATTCATTGATAAATCATTATTGTGACATATTGTATATAAATCATTATTTAATATCACTTTAGAATTTAAAAAATACAAAAACAATCATACATTACAAAAATTAAAAAATTATTTACCTTCATATCACACATATTATGCTTATCTACCTATGCTATAATATTATATGTTCATTTTTTCCATGCCTATTTCTCATATTATACTTTTTTTAGATGATATGTGTGATATAAATGTTGCATATGGTTAGAAAAAACCTATTATGTGGTAGATAATCTCCACACATGTATATTATACATAGTGGCATATTTCTAGGCTTACCATTTTCTTTATAGAGATAATTTACACAAATCATACATGTATTACTATCATTTAATTTTTAAGTATGTGTTTTACCTTAATTTGGTTTTGTAAACCAAATAGGATATAAACTATGTGTATAATTCAAATTGATAAATATCACATTCAAGCAAACAATTGAATGTAAAATACTCAAATTGATAGCAATTATTTCACAAGTAACATATGCTAAATATAGTAAGTATTAAACAAGGATAATTACATATCTTTTCTAGTTGAATATCTAACTATGAAATTATTATATAAGTGTAAATTAGACTAAAATAGGTAAGTGATTTGTTTAGATCAATAATGATAATTTTATGTGTAGGGTTAATTCTATTGATCCAGGTAAATATAAACTATTGATATTAACATGTATTGGTTTGTACTAACCTATGTGTGAATGAGGTATTGTGAACATATGTTAGCCTTTTCCTATGTCTATTTTATTTATATGTGTGATCTCTAATGTTGATGATACATATAACTTCAAAAATCAACCTCCTTCACCTTGAAACCCTAGATTTTCTTGTGAGGGATAAAACCCTACTTAAACAATAAAGTGTAATGGTTTGATCTGACCACAATAATTCATTTATATTTAAATTTTTTTGCTTATGTATTTAATACTCTGAGGGAAATCAATCCACATGTAGTTTTCCCACCTATTTATATTATGCAATTGTACTCCTTCACTATATATACACAACTAAGTATTTGGATTTGATAATTTATATATTTTTATTTGAATTGGTTTTAGTATGATTGGGACCTATATTGTGATTTCTCCTAGCGATATATTTTAATTTTGGAAGAATAGGGAAGATTTTATCAATGTGTAATAGTGTATAAATGTGTATCAGAAAGGTGTCTAGACCTTGATTTTTTTATATATGAGTGTAAATGGGTTGACCTTAAAGAAAGGTTTTATTTTAAAAATCAATCATTGGTGGGAAATTTTAGTTCTAACTAGATTGGATTAGTATCAAGTAGTGATACCAAAACTAACAAAATTGACCTATGTACAGGTAAACTAAACTGAAGGTCTAGATATATTTTTTCAGTATATATATAATAGGTTTTAAAAATAATAAGGATATTATAGGTTTGTAATATAAAAATGGAAGGATTGATTCATAAGCTATCATGTAAGTGTGAGACAATTGTGGATTAGGACTATGTTTATGCGCTTAAGTCATATATGGTACTTGTTTGTCAAGACTAACATTTCAAGTACTTAATAACATAATTTAGTATATATAAATGCCCCATTTTATTATATTAATGGAATTTATAGATAAAAAATTATAAAATGAACCTGAGTGTGTTAAACACACTTTATATTTTGTATGAAGCTCTAATTGTGTAAATCACTCAATATAAAAACCTAGAATTATGTGTATTCAGTCTCCATAGATTGACAATTATAATCTAAAGATAAATTTTTGAAATTTTAAATAGTAAAGTTAAGAATAAACTTGTGTTTAGGTGAAAACCATGTTGCCCTTGAAATTTTTTGGAGATGATGTTTCCTTATTGAAGCATGGTAGAAACTTTTGCTTCCTTGATAAAGCACCTGAATAATTGGGGTTATGGTGCCCAAAAACTATATAGGCCCTTGGGTTTGGAATATAATATGTCCTAACCCACATGAATATGTGGAGAAGTATGTAATTTACTAAACCAAATAACAACGTAGTTAAAGGTGAAAACACATGATGGGTTCACTAAAATAAATTGAATCAATCACTACGTATGGCTTATAGATTCAATTGTATAGTTTTTTTCAAGTTTGATACATATAAAATAAAATGCATGATGAAAAGGGAATAAACAATATATATTACCCCATCATGAACACAAGTTTGACTTTATATTTTTGCTAAATTTCACTCAATGTAGATTATAATACATGATCAAAAGAGAATGAAAAATGTTGATGTCGCCATCATGGCCACAAATATAATAAGTGGGAAGTGGAATGAGAACCATTTTACATTAAATTTCAAATTGGAGTGTTATGCATGTTCATGAACTAATTTCATAACTAATGAATATAAAAGTGTACATATATACATGAACTAGTATCATGCCTCTTGGATATGTTCCTACTAGTATAAAATTGTATAGATTTGTATGCTAAATCTAATAACCATTATCTTGAATGTATGTGTATGTGGAAACATTTAATTATTATTCCTATAAATTTTGTGCACATGCCTATGCATATGCACCCAATTTTGTATGAATTTATGATTAATTATTTTTAAAGTGAGTGCATACACACAACATATACCCCTGTAATCTATATCAATGTGAAAATATATTTCATTTACCTAAACCATATGATATATGAACCATTTTGAAACTTTGAAATATATGCACCAATATGTTTTTTTCATGGAGGCTAATGTCTCTAAATAGGCCCACTATAATCACCCCTTTATAAATGTGGGATGTGTCATGTAAGTCACTCATCTCAAAATAAGAATTAACTACATCAGATCATGTACACATACAGTATCATGTAATATCATGTGAACATGTGGAGAGTATGTCATCAAACTAATGTATATGGCAATCAAGGCATGTATGTAAAATATTTAATTTAAGGCATATATGTGTCATGTCTAGATAAATATATTAATGAAGAACATAGTATTAGTATCACTTAATAATACTATGCCATAAAAATGCATGATATAGATAATGGTACCACTCAATGTCACTAAGAATAAAAATCTCAAGTGTTAAGTTTATTAACCTAAATCTAGTCACCAATACTTGATCACATTAATTTTATCCCTTTTTATCCTTAATTAACTTGTGCACTTAATTAATACCTATTTTTTTCACTTTAGCCTATCATAACCACCTAGGAGGACCTATTTTTATTCCATACCATTATATGTCATGTAAAAAAATGGTTTAACTAATAAAAAATCTCTTAATCATATGTATGGACAAACCCATATCCAAAATCCCATTAGTTCCTTAAGGGACAAACATGTCTAATAGGTAAATTAGTGGGAGGTGTTCTTATCCCTATGAGGTGTTCATGTATTTATCCCTCTAATAGTATATTTTTTAAATTAGACCCTCCCTTACCTTTTCTTACACGTTTTTAGGCTTCCTAGTGTGTGGTTTTCCCTTATGAATTGATATAAAGGCACAATCAAGTCACTTATTTTTTCACTTGTAAATTATATTAAAGAGACGTATTTACATTATTGCACACTAAGCAAAAGTTAACTATTATTCCCAATATATTTTTAAGCATTTCAATTAGTCCTCAAGAAAGTTACAATCCTAATTTTTCCATCCCTAAGTAAAGTCATGATTAGGTATTAAAGTTAGTTCTAGCTACATTTATATATTCAAATGGGTACAATTTCACAAATCACTCTAAATTGGAGAACTATGTTTTATTAACCTAAATCTGGTCACCATTACTTGATCATGTTAATTTTATCCCTTTTTATCCTTAATTAATTTGTGCACTTACTCAATACCTATTTTTTTCACTTTAGCCTATCATAACCACCTAGGAGGACCTATTTTTATTCCATACCATTATATGTCATGTAAAAAAATGTTTTAACTGATAAAAAATATCTTAATCATATTTATGGACAAACCCATATCCAAAATCCCATTAGTTCCTTAAGGGACAAAAATGTCTAATTGGTAAATTAGTGGGAGGTGTTCTTATCCCTATGAGGTGTTCATGTATTTATCCCTCTAATAGTATATTTTTTAAATTAGACCCTCCCTTACCTTTTCTTACACATTTTTAGGCTTCTTAGTGTGTGGTTTTACCTTATGAATTGATATAAAGGCACAGTCAAGTCACTTATTTTTTCACTTGTAAATTATATTAAAGAGACATATTTACATCATTGCACACTAAGCAAAAGTTACCTATTATTCCCAATATATTTTTAAGCATTTCAAGTAGTCCTCAAGAAAGTTACAATCCTAATTTGTCCATCCCTAAGTAAAGTCATGATTAGGTATTAAAGTTAGTTCTAGCTACATTTATATATTCAAATGAGTACAATTTCACAAATCACTCTAAATTGGAGAACTATGTGGGCTTTATTCGCTCATTTGAGTATTATATACGTAGGTAGTGTTTAGTCATCATGGGGATGAGTAGGTTCATCTCAACCTAATTACATTTTATGTTTTTTTCTTTTTTCAAGTCTTTAAATCATTTCTAGCACAATAAGGTTTCAACATTTCAAAATTTATTTGTGGGTCTTTCACACATTCATGAAGGTCAAATTTATATAAACAAACCTGACTAGGCTTGTCACAAGTGATTTTTCCATAGTTTCTTATTTTTTAGAAAAATATAGGATTGACCAAGTAGGATAGTAGTAGGAGTTTATCCTATCCTTATTTTATGAATTTTTCCTTATTCAATTACATATCCACCTTTTAGTCACTTTCAAATATATTTTATGTTTTCCTATTTCCACTATCTGTCAATCAACAATCAAACAAAAATAACTACATTTGTCATTCATTTACATAGTATTAATGAAATCATTTATATCTTGTCAAATTTTATTATTTACTTTCATTCTACTTTTTGAATGTACATGTACAATAATTTGATCTATTCTATTCATTTTATCTTAATTAGGGTGAATTCACTATTTAGTCTGAATTTTAATAAAACATATTTGTGAACCTATTTATTTATTAAGCATTATAAAACACTAAGTTCCCCTCATGGTTCCAAAAATCTAGTGTTTCAAAAATAATCCTATGGTTTAGATAAATTATTTAATTTTTAACACTAAAATAATTTTATATCAACCTTGGATCTAAATCTGACACTAAAAAAACTTGTTTTCAACCTTAAATATCATAGTTGACATTGAAAGCATTTTATTTTAACCTCAAATCTAATATTTGAAACTGAAAGCATATTTTTCACCTTGAAGTTTAGGGTAATTTTCTAATTTCAATACACAAAAAAAATTGCCTTTTCAATTTTATGTTACTATCATTTGTAAATAGTTTCATGGTCATATTGGATGAACAATTTTTGTTTTAATCATTTCCATTTTTATTTACATGTAATCTTACCTTAATACAAAAAATCATTAACAATCATGCACTAAAATAAATTAAAACCAATAAATATTAAATTATTAATTAATAATATTTAGATATTTAAATATCTTTTTATAATATGCAACATGTATATATGGTTGTAACTACAATAAAGGGATGAATGGTATCTTCCATTATACCAAACATTCTTATACCAACCCTACCTCCCATAAATTAAACTAAAGGTTAGGATATGTTGGATCAATTACAACATATTAACGCTAGGATTTATCTATTATATTTACTTTAATCAATGCCTATCTATAAGGATATACTTTACACAACATTACAATACATCATGGTATAGAATGATGTAGAACTATCTTGTATATATTCTATTTTAAATACATTAATATGAATAGAATAAATTGGTTCCTTTGAAAAATAGTATCCACCTCCAAAGTATATAATAGATACACACCTATTATATATTCAATTATAAACTCACAATAAGGTAGTCAAAATAATTTTGGTGGATAATGGATCAGGATTAAGTAGTTGTAACATGTATTTCCTCAAGTTTTTGGTAATATAAGTTAATTATATAATTCATTATGATATAAAAATTTGAGGATTTAATAACATTCCAAAAAAAGTATTAGAATAAATCACTTTGATTATTACATTGGGTCCTAAAATAGTAGATACATTTTTCCAAGTTATGACAAATGATCTAAATTATAATATATTATTAGGAAGACCATGGATGCATGAAATGTATGTCATACCATCTAATCTACATGAATGTACAAAGTTAATTTATCAATGATACATTTTCATATTTCATTTGGATAGAGTACCTTATAATTATTAAGTAATGACAAAATCTAAGATCATTAGATTCCACATATGCACCAACTTGCTCAAAAATATAAATCATGTGAACTACCCATTCTATTTATTTCTCCAATAACATAATTAAATAGCTATAGTCATTATTGATTTGGGTTTACATATATACAAAAAATAGGATATACATGACAAGGGTTAGGGACACATGCCCAATGTATTGTTGATCTTATTCAAGTTGTTCAACTAAAACTATGACAAGGACTAGGTTATTCTAAAAATTCAAATCAATCAAAAGAGTGGTCATTTTCACCATTTAATATTTATATTCATTTTATTAAATCACAACCCAAACTAACATAATAATTTAATTAAATATTGACACTACAGTTGGTATATCTAGATATGATAGAGGATACAACTTCACTAAAACTTCTAATATTAGATTATTATTTTAAAGATGAAGCCCTACTAGAATATTTAGGTGCATAAGAGAATCTCCCTCCCTTATATAATAAGAATAGGTTTCCTCATAGTGCCATTGCATATTTTGGATAAACTAATGAGTTTGATATATATTTATAAATTATTGGTTTCAATACTATTCTCATGACCAATCAAATATAATTTTAGTATGGGTAAATATCCTTGACCAACATTATTAGCAACTTGTTTCAAAATAAGTAAAATATATATTTGTGATATGTTTTAAAATATTATCCAAAGATATATTATTGGGATTGTTTAGATATCCCAAGTATAGATCCTAAAATAATAATGCATAATATAATATTATATCCAAATGTGTAACCTTTAAAACAAAAAAATATAAATATGCATCTTAAAGTAGAATTGTTAATAAATAAATAAAGTTAATGGCTACTTGAAGCATAATTTATTAGAGTTATTTAATAAGCTATATGGGTATCTAATATAGTCCCTACTATAAAACCAAATGGAGGCATAAGGTGTTGTATAGATTATTAACATTTTAATAAACCTTGTCCAAAATATTATTTCATTTTACATAATACTAATATGTTTTTATATTTTACATCAATATATGAGATGTTATAGTTTATGGATGGATTTTTAGGATATAATCAATTAAAAATTAATTATGTAGTATAGGAGAAAATGTCTTTTATTACACCTTAGGGAAAAATCTATACAGTCATGCCTTTTGAATTGAATAACTCTAGAGCTACTTATCACCATGTTATGACATGTGTTTTTCATGATGATGTAGTATCATCATCTCAAAATTTTGTAAATAATGTCAACTTATGGTTTAATAGGTCTTAGGAGGTGTGTTTGATAATAATAAGCCTTTATAAGCTTCACTATAATCAAATATATCTAGAGAGAATATGGACAAGTTATATTCATTTGTGGTTAGGAGAAGCTTGTAAATGATCCATTAGTCATATTTAAGTGTCAGTTTTAGGTCTAATAGGAGAGTGAATCTATGTAGAAGGAAGGAAAAGATAAAATATAGTTGGTTGAGAACACTTAGGTCTTTATATATTCTAAAGCCTATGTTTATGTAGTAGATAAGGAGGAAGAGTTCAAGCATATCAAAATAAAATAAACCAAGGTAGCAATAAGTTATTAGAGATAAGATTTCTAAGCAAGAGAATAAGAGATAAATAAAGTCACAAGACAAGGATAAGAGCATATTCTATGTAATTTTAAAGGTATGATTGCAAACCTTAGGTCTGTATAAAGAGGAATAACAAGTTACATAAGTTATAAATGTTTGTATTGAATATATCTGAGAATAAACATAGATTAGAAGGTTTGGTACATAGAGAATAGGAGTGGAAAATGGAAGGGAAGACCTTTTTAGGCCTTGTTTCATACTTTAAAGTAGATGTGTATGTATGAATATATATAAAATAAGGATACATGTGTATGTAGAAGCTCTTCAAATTTGATAATGGAGTACGTGAATTATTTATTACATTCATTGTCTCAGTTAGGTGCTCATACAAGTAATATCAAAATATTTAAGGTCTATAAATATTAATGTTTCTCTCTTGATTGAATATTGGGTTGTATTCTATTTGAACTTCTTTGTAAATATGGATTCCTTGAAAGATTTACTTTTATGTTTCAAAATTATAATCTGAATTGATATTAGTATTTCAAATATATTCCACAGATCAGTTGGGGTGAGAAGTTGATAAATGAGAAGGTCTATAAAAGATACAAAATTTTACTCCATGTATTTTATAAGATAAGATTGACTTGGAAAGTATTTTGACATACAACATGGATTTTGAGTATGAAAGGTGATGCACATGATGGCATATTGATTCCATAAATATTTGGATAAGGAAGGCTCAATAATATTGAATTGATCACTATTTTTATATATTATTTATTAAATCCCAAATTAAATCCTAGATAAATTGAGGACTATCTTCTACTACCTGGATTGAATGTTGAAATGTGTATATTGACAATCATCCAAAAATTGTTATGGTGAAGGTTCATAATAGGAAGTCGTTATTGAAAGGCTACAAGGGAAAATTGGTACGTTTTATCTTTTGTTTGTTTGGTTATGATCCATAGAATTATTAGGTTTGTTAGTATATCTATAATAGTTATGCAATAAGTCATCTTATAATTCATTTTGAAATGGTCAAATAGTGAAACCAATTAGTAGTTGAACATTGATAATGATCATTCAAATTATGAGTTATAGCTATGTGACTTGGTATTAAAAGAATAAAAAATAATTTATATTTGTCTATATTGAACTCATAGAGGTGTTTGAAATCATATACAAATATTTTTGTGGATGGACATGGTGAAACATTTCGGTAATGATTGGGTATTTCTAGGCTTGTGTAAGTTTCTCAAATTGTTTGGAGTGTAATTAATGATGTATAAAAGTTTATAGATGCAATCTTAAAAGACTACATTTCCATAATTTAGATAGAATTAAGAAGAGTGATAGGGGCTAGTATATAGAGTTTTTCCTTTATTGAAGGCATGAATATATAATTGGAATGTTTCTCCAAAACTCTAATTGGTCTTCCTATGTGAGTATAAATGTGTTTGATTATCATTTCTACAAATATAGAAGTTAGAGATAAATGAGAAATACATGGGAAATGTTGTGAAGCATTAGAGAATGATAAAGATCAGTAAATTTTCATCAATATGTGCCATAAGCTTTCATGTTAGGAAAATCAACAAGGTAAATAAAAGAACTAGAAATGTCTTGGTACACAATTTACTTGGTTTAAGTAATTAAAATTGCCAAATTATTTGGAGAAGTCTGCCTACACCTATATAAGTAGTGTTTCATTATATAATTTAGATTACAAAATGTGATCTGCTATGAATGAAGTGTTAAAATGTGACCATTGAGTATTTTAAATCCACTTTCACCATTAAAAGAAGGAAATAAAAGGATTTTGTAAAGAAATAAAATTTGGTGTAGAACATAGTTTTGTATTCAACATTGATTATATTCACATAAGTAAATAAAGGATTTAATATTTGAGTTGGGGTCAAGAATACCCTTGGATAGGACTAGGAATTTTTGAGATAAGATCAAAATCCTAAATGAATTGTATTGTGTGAACAAAGATCTAATTAATAGATAAGTTAAGATTAGCACTATGACAAGTTTGAGAACAAATTGATTGTGAGAATAGTGGGTATCAGTTTTGAAATGACTAGATGGTGTTATTGATGTTATGGTTTCTATCACATGATTACATACACCATATAGTGGAATAATATGTATATGATTTATTTTATAAGTCTAAATAATGATAAAATCATTCCACTGATCTATGTCATTTTTTTAACATTTACACAAATGTAATATACAATTAAATCCATATAAGTGTGTTTTTGGTGTTACTTCTAGGAAATTATTAGGATATATCAAATTTTAACAAGACATCAAAGTGGATCATAAAAAAAATTCTAGACATGCTTCCATAAAATGGTTTAAATCAATTACAATATTTATAAGCAAAAATTCAATCAATTTAATGTTTTATAGCTCAACCTATAGATAAAACATAACCTATTAAACGATCATTGAAAAAAGGTACAAAGTATTAATGGGATGAAATTTTTCAAATATTTTTAATGCTATCAATGAACATTTATTCCAACAACCTACATTATCATGCCACCCATTCATGACATGATTTTTGTAGATGATATTTTATGATTATATAGCACCTCAATCTTATATACTTATAAAACTTAGACCTTGGTTGTTCTTCTCAGTTTTATGCCTTTCCCACTTTTGCAAGTCTCACATCTTCTCTATCTTTATGCCCTTTAGCCTATACCTCTTATCCAAAAAATAATTATATTGATGACCTAGGTATTTTATCTTTCCCAAAATTATTAAAATGTACTTATCTTCCATGTCTAAAAAATATGAACCTATAGCCACTTTTCATCTCCTTGGACACTAACATCCAAGATAAACATTAGCGCCAATGTTATTGTCATGTCCTAATGTAAGTTTCTAGTTCCATAAAGTCATTTATTTTGAAAATGAAATGTATCCCGATGGTCAAATAAAGTGATTTAATTTGATTTATTACTCTAAAGGGATTGATATAAGTACAAGATTAACCTTCATTCATTCCTCACCTCACACCATGAGAACAATACTAAGTATTCTTACCAAGAGAATTCAATTGAAAAAATATTCTGTATTTATTATTATTTTTTATAAATCATAGGGAATGCACATATATAGGTATAAATTAATAAAGGAGAAACCTAAGATCTTGATTTTCTAAGTTACAAGTTATGTCATTATTGTACCTAATTTTCACATATTGCATGATTCATCAATAATCCAACACATATGGGAGAACTACATGAGTCTAAGGAACTCTTATAGATTATTCAATATGTAGGTAGTACCCTATGATAATGGGGTATTTGAGGTGATCTCAACACCATGTGCAAACTAACCCATTTTCCCCTAAAGTCTCTATGAAGATAGAAAACTAGGGTTTTGCCATTTTACAAGGAGAAACTATCCATGACCTAGATATAAATGCACTAGATCAAAGGTGAATAAAAAACCAAAATAATATAGGTCTTTGCATCATATTTTCTATATGACACTTGTATCAAACTTAGATAGTAGCATCAACGTAGATGTCCTAAGCTAGCATTAATATCTGCAATGCCAAAAGTATCAGATCCAAGATCTAATGACTATTGTAGAACATCCTTCCATCCTAATTTTTTCCTATTATAGATCTAGAAATACATTAGCATTAGAACAAGATAATTATATCATTTATTTTTCATTTATATATCTAACATAGTTTTACTTTCCATATTTAGACTATCTTATCATAATAAATTTAGTATATGCTTATATATGAATTTAGCATCTAATTGGCCTATTATAGATATTAATATCACCCTTGTGTCATTTCATTTATATATACCCATTTAATATAAATATAGGGTTAATGATAAGATAACCTTAGATCTACATTTTAGGGTTAATAATCTAGTGAGACTGATTCATTTCAATGGTTTTTTTTATTCCTAAGGTTTTAAACTGGTCAGGGCTTTAGATTGCTATAGTTTTTAATTTCTTAATTTTACTATTTTGTATGAAACCTAGGCTTAACTCTAAATTAGGAGGTGTGCCTATTTAATATATTGAGATTCTCCTCCGACCATATAATATTTATCAAACCAATGATGGATATCAGACCTTGTATTATGATGATACCCATGTTGAAAATGAAAAAATTAATAATAGGGTTATCATAAAAGAAGATTATGATAGTCAAAACCATGAAACAAATGAAAATGAGAAAATAGACCATGATTAAGTGCATGAAATTTCATTATTTTATGATCACATTTGATAAAACCCTAAATATATTTATGAGATCTTGAAAATTATACTCAAAGAAATTTTTTCTAAAACTATAGTGGGAACATCCTTCCCCTTGAACACATTACAAACAAATACATCTAGTGGGGGCATGGGTTATGTGTTTAAACCTTTATTCCCTAAAACTACTATTACTACATATATCATGGAATTACCAGTTGTTTTAATATAAATACTAGTTTCAATGGATATTACTACTCAGAACATATTTTCATCCCATTTGGTGACTACCCAACTTGTTAATCTAAATCCCACTGGGCTTATATTTCAATCATTTCTTCAAGTTATAAAGTCCTTGGAGGACATGATTACAAACATTGAAAAAAATGCTTTAAAATCCTCACATGATATATATTTGAAAGATGTGTTTCATAATCCTATTACACTTGAAATCTCTTTACACCCATTTTCAAATGGATTTATTTCACCTAATTTCACATTTTATGATGGCAAGGGTGTTCCTTAACAACATGTTCAAACCTTTTATGTGACATGCCTTTACTATGCTTCCAATAAAATCCTTTTGACAAAATTGTTTCTAAGAAGCCTCAAGAATTATTCTTTAATTTGGTTCTATGATTTACCTCTCCAATCCATAAAAGTATTAAAAGCTCATGTAGACCATTTCTTATCACACTTTTCCATTAATATTTATGAAAAGGTTTCCTATGCTCAAATTACCAAAATCAAATAAAAAACCAATGAACCTATTAATGAATATGTCTTGAGATATAAGACCATGATAGCCAAAATTACCAACAATATGGTAGAAATAGAGTTTCAAGATATATTCAAGTAAATTTTGCTTGCTCCTTTACATGAATCCATTGCTTTTTAAGTATTTCAAATATTTTTATGACTTATACCATGTTGTATAGGACCATCAAATGAATCTTATATCATTTAATAAGATCAAGTACGTAGAAAACACACTATTTACATATATATCTAGAACCAAATTCATAATTAAACCAAGTTATAAGGTAAAATCTCCTGATCATAAAAAGGAAACAATCACCATGGTTAACATAGTTTCACAATAGCCTAATTGGCTTGTCTTATCTAATGCACCAAGGAGATAATTTACATGTTTGAGTCACTAGATTAATTAATCCCATGGTTACTAGAGTGTTAGATTATATCTCTCCCTCATCTTATCAATGTTGATATGAGTCTATCTCTACCCAAATGATAAGATTAAAATGCTTGTTGTGATTATCATCAAAGACCATAATATTCTACAAGTAGATTATTTACCTTAAAACACAAGATTAAAGATATTATTAATGATAAAAACCTTAAATTTTAGGAACCTCCAAATGAATCAGGTTCACAACCTAGTGATCACCATAAATAGAAAATATTTAACAATTCTTTGCAAAACCATTCTAAGAAGGAACCAAAATTCCAAATGGCATATAATGCACATCCTCCCCCATCACATTATGGGCACACAATAGATGGTATTATCAGTAGTTACACATGGTATATACCTCCTATGGTTTAGAAACCTTATATTTACTTTGGTGATAGTGAAATTAAGGATGATTAATCTAATCTTCATTCTTTATTAATTTGATCATATCTTGATAAACACCCTATATGCAGTGTTATGATTGATAATGGTGCAAGCAAAAAATGTTTGCACCATGACATTACTTATGAACTTGAGTTATATAATAATGATTTACACCTCTCTACCATATTAGTTATATCATTTGATGGGAACACGTAGAACATTCTTAGTGAGATTGACTTACCTTTATAGGTTGGTCCCAGACATGTGGTTATTACCTTCTCAGTTTTCCCTTTCATAAACATCTTTGATATGTTATTGGGAAGACCTTGGATACACACTCTTTGAGAAGTAACTTAAATATTAAATTTATGTGTTAAACACATACATTTCAATTGGGTAATTAAAGTTTATAAAATTCCATATGAGCATCCTCTTGAATAAAATAAACTTATACCCAAATAACTATTATCAATCCTACTAAGTCTAATTCACCATAAAATGATAAGTAATAGGAAATCACCTTTGTTAGGTGGATATTATTTGAGATACCATTACATTAAAAACATATATTGGATTCCACAAAATCCCCATCCTCTACTACACACCGTGATTAGACATCTAAAACACCTTAAAATCTACATATTATTACTATGATAAAGGAACCACAAAGCACCCAATGATGGGTTCCAATAACCCAAAATCCTATTATTCCTATTATTTTTTCATTATCACAAATTCCTATTTTACATATATAAAGCACCACTGATACCATAGTGGTAAATATTACACCTATACATGTTCTTTGGTAGTGTAAATGGGGTATTACACCAGATTCATATTGGGGAGATAACTATGAACATCCATTAGATGGAATCATAAGATGATATTTCCTCTTTAAAAATTCCACAAATACCAAAAAAATTAAAACCATTCAAAAAATCCAAAATTTATTTTAGCACATGCATGCTATTTTATATCCCTAGCATCCATGTGTTGGTTCCATATTGATGGATGACATACTCAGTTACTCCTACATACATATATGTCACACTTATACTTAAGAGTGATATAAGCATACACAAATACACGTTACATTCCTATTTAAGGTGTTAGGCCTTCCTTAGACTCATGTCAAGTGGACATTGGTTTAATCCAATTCTTTCGTATTGATACATAGTTTATATGGTTGGATGATCACTCTACATTATCATGTTTTAGCTTACATATGTACTTACACATGCCTTTATTCATGATTATATATTACACATGGTGCTTGATATGATATACACTTGACATTTTTTTACTAACACAATAGATCTATGGGTTACTATAACATGTTTATCTTGGTTTATTATGCTTTAATTTATACACTTCCTTGAGTATCTTTCTTTGTTATTCTATTCCTTGATTGACAATTTGAAAATGATCCTTTCTTGTAACCCATATGCCTATGTACTCTTTCATTAAAATTTTCATATGTTATTATTTATTATATATATATTTTAATATCTCATTCTCACTTTTATGGACATTTGACTAAGCATGTCTATTTGATTTTGTGACATTTGAACATGCCCCTTATTTGCAGTCTCCTTGGACCATTGCCTTTTGACTTGATTTTGAGTCCTCTTGTATGTGTGCTTAATTTAATTTTTGATATTGTATTATTACTATCTATACATTGAAATTTTATTTATCAATCATCTTAGGTGCACATATTATCACATTGGTTTTATTTGATTCAATGATATATTTACCTAGACATGTTCCCTTTTATATGCTACATGGTTACATTCATAGATTATATAGTTATCTTATCTTGATAAGGTAATGTAATTACAAGTTCCTATATTTCCCTCATCTCAAAGGGGGTCATATTAATGGGTCCATGTCATAGAGCCATGTTCTCCACACTTGGTATAGTTTCATATTCCATGGGGGCACGTCATATGGGCATGGATTCCACACATTCATAGTTTTTAGATTCAGTGGAGGCATGATTTGGAATCATGTTATCCACACTCATTTAGTACATGGTAATTATATTATATTTCATATTCAATGGGGGCATGTCATATGTGCATGGCTCCCACACATTCATAGTTCTCAGATTTAGTGGAGGCGTGCTTGGAAAGCATGTTATCCAAATCTATTAAATATTTAACATCTCTAGATTAAAGTGGGGGCATTTTTTGGAAACATATACACATCGGTACTTATATCAATTTATATATTTCTCCATATATAGTGGGGCATGCTTTATAAGCATGTTATCTTTGCATGCATAGTTGTCCAAATTGGCCAAAGCACATAATTATATTACTTAGATTCATAGTTGTGTAAAAATTCTATACATTGGTACTATTGTTATACATGATTTAAATAGGAGACATATCTAAAGTGCATATGTTATGCAACATGTGCCTAATATTATAAAATTCAAATCAATTTTAGATTCCAAAACTCTTTTATGGACTATTACCACATAATGAATTTATTTACTGCTGCACATATTTTTATGAACTTTATTGAGCTAATGTACTATAATAGTTAGTTAACATTTATTTATGGTTGAGGTGATTAAATAACTCAATCCTTCCAATTTTTTAGCTTAGAATTGATCATCTAGCCTCACCAAGTTATAAGTATTAGTGGGTTACATGGTTGAGTTAAACTTAGCTTTCAGGTGGTAACTCACTTTTGATTTAAAGTTGGGGTCCTCTCTCTCTCTCTCATCTCTCTCTCTCTCCTCTCTCTCTCTCTCTCTCTCTCCTCTCTCTCTCCTCTCTCTCATCTCTCCTCTCTCTCCTCTCTCCCTCCTCAACTCTCTCTCTCTCTCTCTCTCTCTCTCCCCTTGGATATATGTGTTTTAAATATTTATCTATATTTTTCTTAATCTCAACTTCAAAAGCATTACAATGATACATATTTTTTTAAATCATCTTGTTAATATATAAAATGATTACATTGACATATATACATTGATTTCAATAGGAGACATATCTAAAGTGCATATGCTATGCAACATGTGCCTAATATTATAAAATTCAAATCAATTTTAGATTCCAAAAACTCTTTTATGGACTATTACCACATAATTGAATTTTTTTACTACTGCACATAATTTTTATGAACTTTATTAAGCTAATGTATTATATTAGTTAGTTAACATTTATTTATGGTTGAGGTGATTAAATAACTCAATCCTTCCAATTTTTTTAGCTTAGAATTGATAATCTAGCCTCACCAAGTTATAAGTATTAGTGGGCTACATGGTTGAGTTAAACTTAGCTTTTAGGTGGTAACTCCATTTTTTATTCAATGTTCAGGTCCTCTCTCTCTCCACTCATCTCTCATCTACTCTCTCTCTCATCTCTCATCTCTCTCTCTCTTCTCTCTCTCTCTCTCTCCTCTCTCTCTCTCTCTCTCTCTCTCTCTCTCTCTCTCTCTCTCTCTCTCTCTCCTCCTCTCTCTCTCTCTCTCTCTCTCTCTCTCTCTCTCCCCTTGGATATATGTGTTTTAAATATTTATCTATGTTTTTCTTAATCTCAATTTCAAAGCATTACAATGATACATATTTTTTAAATCATCTTCTTAATATATAAAATGATTACATCAACATATATACATGATTTCAATAGGAGACATATCTAAAGTGCATATGTTATGCAACATGTGCCTAATATTATAAAATTCAAAGCAATTTTAGATTCCAAAACTCTTTTATGGACTATTACCACATAATGAATTTTTTTACTACTGCACATATTTTTATGAACTTTATTAAGCTAATGTATTATATTAGTTAGTTAACATTTATTTATGGTTGAGGTGATTAAATAACTCAATCCTTCCAGTTTTTTAGCTTAGAATTGATCATCTAGCCTCACCAAGTTATTAGTATTAGTGGGCTACATGGTTGAGTTAAACTTAAGCTTTCAGGTGGTAACTCATTTTTAATTCAATGTTCGGGTCCTCTCTCTCTCTCTCTCTCTCTCTCCTCTCTCTCTCTCTCTCTCTCTCTCTCTCTCTCTCTCTCTCTCTCTCTCTCTCTCTCTCTCTCTCTCTCTCTCTCCCTTGGATATATGTGTTTTAAATAGTTATCTATATTTTTCTTGATCTCAATTTTAGAGAATTACGATGATACATATTTTTTAAATGATCTTGTTAATATATAAAATGATTACATCGACATATAGGTGTAATCCTAAACCTTGTTCTTTCAATTTAAATCAATTTAAAGTAATTTCAACCTAAATTATATGAATTTATTTTAAATTTTATCATGCTCTTGATTGCATGTTAGTAACTAGAAAAGCACTCAAGTTGGGCACACATAAAGACAAGGTGTATTCTACACACCTAGGTACACATTATTTTCATTTAAACTAGTAATTGCATTATTAGATTAAAGGGGGGTAATGCAAATGATATTTTTGATTATATATCACTTCAATCTTGTAAACTTATAAAACTTATACCTTGGTTGTTATTATCAACTCTATACTTTCCTAATTCCCCAAGTCTCACATCTACTCTATCATTTTACCCCTTAGACTATATCTCTTAGTCCAACAAGTATTATGTTAATGACCCAAGTCTTCTATCTTGCCCAAAAATGATTATATTTCATCTCTACAAGTTTGATCTTGTACCTACTTTCCTACTCCATAAACACTAATGTCTAGGATATATAGTAATATTAACGTTACTATATGTCCTGATGCAAGTGTCCAGTGTCCTAAAATCATCTATTTTAAACACAAAATACATCATAATGGTTAGCCTAAGTGATTTAATGTGAGTTATTAATCCAAATGGATTGATATAAATTTAAGATAAAACTTCATTCATTCTCACCTAACAACATGGGAATAATATTAAATATTCTTACCAAAAACATTCAAAGAAAATTCAATTAAACAAAGCTTCTCTATTTATTCTTATGTCCATACTAGTAATAGGGACTACACATCTATAGGTTTGAAGTAATAAAGGATCATCCTAAGTACTTAGATTACCAATTTACAAGCTAGGTCATTATGGTACTCACTTTCCACATATTGCATGATTCAAGCACAATCCAACATGTAGGGGATAACTACATAAATTTGAGGCCTTATTCTATAGTATTGGTCATGTAGGTATCCCCATCTATTATCAAGGTCTTTGGGATTATATTGACACCATGTGCCCACTAACTCAATTTTTTTGGTCACTATGAAGATGGAAAACTAAGTTTTGTCATTTTACAAGGAGTGATTATCCATGACCCATATCTGAATGCACAAGAGTGAAGGTAAAGTAAAAACCATAATAGTTTAGGGGTAGAATCCTATTTTAGTATATATGCCATGTAATAAACTTACATTGAACCCAGACATTAGCATCAATATAACTATCCTAGGCTAATGTAGTGTCCAAAGAACTAAAATCATCAAATTTAGGATCTAATGATTGTTCTAGAATCTCCTCTAACCTTTTTTATTCCTATTCTATATCTAGAATGACATTAGCATCAGAATAAGATAAGTACATGAATTCTTTGTCATTTTTATATCTAGCATAGTTTTACTTTCCATATTTATAATATCTTAGCATAATAGACTTAATGTATGCCTATATCTTAGTTTCACTTCTAATTAGTCTGGTATATATCTAATTATCACCCTTGTGTCATTTTATTTCTATATACCCCTTTAATCAAAATCTAGGATTAAGAATAAGATCACCTTAAATCTATATTTTAGGGTTAAACACGTTTATTACTATGCATTTCTACTACATATCATGTTTTATGGGATCTATTGGCATAATATGATGATGATCATAGGTAACATGTATTATATTATGTCAGATGTACTTAGGTTGATTTAAAAAATAATTAAAATACTATGAAAAATATACTTGGCATTATTTTTTGTAATGGAAAAGTTAAGACATTACATGTTAGATAATTACCTCTAATATTTATAATGTATGAATCACATTTATCTAGGAATATTTATAAATGGGACATGTTACTTAAAAAAATGATCTAAAAACTACTTTAAAAAATCATTAAGAGGACCAGTTATTGCAGATCAATTAGATTAATAAATGCACTATCAATAAATTATTATTTTAGAGATCATTGTAATTATTATCATATTAATTATGACATGTGGATAATTTATTTTGATTAAACTAAATGCACCACAAGTGTTAGGGTTGAATTTTTTCATTACACCTCAAGATGAAACTATGCCATTTATGTGTCATTTGGGATTTCCTTGCACAAATAATATCATAGAGTATGAGGCATTAATATTGGGCTTATATAAGTATGCACATTAAATACAAAATTCATAAAAGTATACAAATATTCTCAATTATTTGTTAATCAAGGTGTAAACATATAAAAAATAAATAAGGAAAAGCTAATCCATATAAATAATTAGCACAATGATTAGTGGCACATTTTGAATATTTTCTCATTGAAATCGTCCCTTCAAAATACATTCAAAACATAGATGTTATTGCTAGTGTATCTTCATTAATTCATATAGATATCAACGATTATATAATAGTTATAATAGTAATCCATATCTATAACAGGGGTAAAATCTTTATATGTTTTATTAGTTACTCACAGTGTATTTAATACAAAAAAGTACACACACACACACACACACACACACACACACACACACACACACACACACACATAAAATTCTTATAAAAAGTAACAATATTGTAAAATACTACATGTAGTGAAAAATGTAAGTCATAATGTGAATCTACTCATTATGTTCTTATTGGTGGGTAATTATTAAACATATCACTAGATGGTAAATTAATTCAATGTTTAAATCATGAAGAGGCTAGATTAGTAATACTTAAGTGCATGATATTCCATGTGGTGGTAATTTAATTTGAAAATTTATGTCTCAAAAATTATTATAATAAGGTAGTTATTGACCTCCAATAGAACAATAATGTCATGAGAATGCAAAAAAATTTCCACAATGTCAAAATCATAGCAACCTTAATTGTGCTCTATCACATGAATTGTAATCCATTATTTCACATTGGCAATTTTCTTTATGGGGTTTTGATCTAATTGAAAAATCAAAATAGAATTAGAAGATGGTCACAAGTTCATCATTTATACTAGTTATACTTCAAAAAGATGGTTGAATCCATTCCTATAAAATCCACTATAGGTGAAGATATTTGTCAAATCTTAATGACATATTATTTCTAGTTTTGAACTTCCATCAGTTATTATTACAAATAATGGATCATATTTCAAAAACAAAATAGTTAATAAATTTTGTGTAAAATTCAAAATAAATTACACCTATTCTACACCACATTATCCATAATGTAATGGTCAAGCAAAATTCACAAATAAATTTTTTGTCAATATTTTAAGTAAAATAATTGCAATGCATAGAATATATTGGCACAATCAGAGTATTTATACACTTTTGGAATATTTTAAAAGTGTGTGTACAATAACAAAATCATCCCCGTACTCATTTTATATGGTATATAAGTATTTTTATTACTCAAATATGAAATTTCATATTTATATGTTTCCCTTAATCATATAATTAAATATAATTATTATGTAGAAAATTAATTACATAAATTAAAAAATATTGGTGGAAATCATATTAAGGTAATTTAACATCTTCAATTCTATCAAGACCACATTAAGAGATCATATGGTAAGAAAATTGCAATAGATAATTTCAATTTGGAAATCTAGTGTTTAAGGAAAATTAGAAAAATACAAATGTAGATAAGAAAAATAAAATAAAATTCAAACCCAATTAGTTGGGTCCATTTATAATTATATAAAAAGTGGGTACATAATCTATAGGTTACCTATGAAATAAGGTAATCCTTTGAAAATATTGATAAACATCATGCTCTTGCATAGTTACCATACTTGATGTATTTAAAGAAACTCAAATAATGTAAAAAATGTAAAATTATGATTGTACATTACTTTTTAATTGTTGCATCATGTTCTTTGATCTTCTTTCACATGTGATTGATTGATATATTCCTCTAAGCCCTTGGCTCTTGTTGAATTTTTGGCCTATTGGCTCTTATTTTTCACTTTTCAAATCCTAAATGTTTAAAACAATGATCATTTTTTCCACATAATACAATTTATCAATTTATTTTTACAATATTCATTGATAAATTTGTCATTTTTCATCAAATAAAACATCAATCATTTATGGAAAATAATTATTTCCACTACTATCCTAGTTATTTAAACCTATCCTTTGCCATTTTTCACCCATAAATCACACTTTGAGCACACAACACATTAATACTTCCAATTTTAAAACATTTGACTTGATTTCAATATGAAAATCATGGTTTTCCATACAAAAACCTTCTTTTACAAAGCTATATTATTTATGCATGTGACATACACTGACAAGTGTAAATTCGATGAAATAAGGATGTACAATAAATCCTCTACATAATAGTTTTATTTTTTCATGTATTTAAAGTTAAAATTCACATAAAATAGAGGCATATTTCTTATATAAGGTTATACGATCATTTCTAGTGCATATCTCACATTGAACATATTGCACATTATTCATATATTCTTTACTTCTTCTTTTGAAGCCATGATTATCACTTGTTTCAATTGTTTGTATGGGAAACATTTCAAAAATCCATTAAAAAATTAAATATTTAAAAAATACAAAAACATTTAATATATTCTAAAAAATACAAAATCAAGACAAGAGCATGATCAAACTTCTACTTTAGGTCTTCACAAAATGTTATTTATCTTGTGAATAGAAGGTAACATATTTTTTTATCATGCATGCATTTCATAGGTATTCATAAGTGTTATGCATGACATTAAACTTCTTATAAGGACTAATATTTTGGACTTTCCTCTACCCAATAGAAATGCTAAACTAGGAGAATATTATCTATAACTAACATTATATACATATGTTATCATTCCATAACTACTATATTATGTAACTATTTACTATTTACAAATGTCATGATAGAATTTGTATTTTACATTGTGTACATGAATATGTTATTTTCTAGGTTATGATCACATTACATATAGATGGTTTAAACTACATTTTTATTTATATGTTATATCTATGCTATTACTTGTACGTAGTAAATTAGATACTAATTTTCTATTATTTGTGACCCTTGGCCCATGGTCCTTATGTGTAAAAACATATTTGAACATCTATATGAGTTCATAGTTAATATGTGCAACATTTAAACATATAATTTAATTTTTAGCTTTGCCCTATGTTGTGTATGACATTTGAACATATCAATTGTTTATGACATTATTAATGTCCATTATGTGTGTAATATTTCATTTTGAGACATTTGAACATGTCCTTTATGTGTTGTCCTTGGTCTTATTGTTTTAATTTTCTATTTTTGTGCTTGTTGAGCTTGTCAAGTTTGATGAGTGCCATCATCCATATCATGCATTACTCATTCATAGTATACTAATTATATATTATCTTAAAATGAGTTTCATTAACACATATATATAGGCCTAACCTCATATAATAAATACACAATTAAAATTATGTAAATCTTACTATGCTAACATAATTTTCATATATGTTATATTATTCAATGATTACATATTATTATGCATGGTGTAACTTTTATTTTGAGATGAGTGGATTTAAGGATCATTTACCTCACATAAAAATGTGGGAATTTTAATGGGTTTTTCATACATGAGATAATCCTTTTAAAGATAAAAAATATTTTTGGTACAAAATATAGTTTCAAAAGTTAAAAAATGGTTCAAAATTAAGTTATTAACACATATTATGGGGGCATATTCAATGTATATAAATTCATACTTTAGGATAAAAATACAAATTTACATACTTTTGAGTTCATAATATATGTTTATGCACAAGTTTCAAACAAAAATTTCCATCAACATCTACATATAGTTACATATTCTATAGTGATAATGGGGGGTATGATACAAATTCATGAACACTAGTATTTTTAAAATTTCAAAATATTATTTACTAAGCTATGGATATGGTATGATCATGGATGTACTCCATTCTATTTAGATCATTCATTTAGGAAAAAAGTTTTAATTGAATATACATTTCATATGTAATGATTGATTCAGTTCAATTGTATAGTGCATAAAGTTGAGGTTCAGTTCCCTCTAGCATTATGTCTATGTATCTATTTTGGATTTCAATCCATTTCTCATCTTAGGGTTACAAAGAATATTAAGTTGATATTTTTAAATCCCTCAATGGGTTTTATTTATATTTTACAAGTTCAAATAATTTTTTTGATTTGATCCCCTTCAAATTATCCATTAGTTTAGCTAAGGAACCAATTTCTCTAAGTGGTTCATGGGAAACGTTGATTCTCCAATACCTCAATAAAGCATCATCTTTAATCAAAATCACAAAATCAACATTGGTTTCATATATGTAGGGTGTATTCCTACCTTTATTTCAAACTTAAAATTTCAAAGTCAAGGAATTTTAAAAATTCAAACATGTTTCAAATTTCAAATTGAAGCTTTTTCAAATTTTAATTTTTAAAAGAAGAAAGTAACTATTCTGTGTTTTACAAGGTTTGCCAAAGACTACAGTACCTCACATGATCAGATTTTTGTTTCAAATACAAAATTTGTCTTGCACACTAAGGTATATCTTTACTTTAATCCAATGATTTCCTTCATAGACTAAAGGGGGATAAAATTTAGTCACCTAAATATGGTCATGAATACTTTATCATGTTAGTTTTAGCCATTTCTATCCTTAATTATCTTTTAAATTTAATTATTACCTATTTTCCCAATTTACCCTATCTTAATTACCTATGAAGACCTAATTTTTATTTAAAGTCATTCTATAACACCTATTGAAATGTTCTTATTACTAAAAATTTTCCTTAATCATATATATGGACAAACCTAAATCTAATATCTGAAACTTTTCCCTAAGGGATAGAAATGTCTAATAGTGACATCAGTGGGAGGCACTATTTTCTATATGGGATATTATTATCTTTATCCCTCTAACAATTATTTTTTAAAATTAAAACCTCCCTTACTTTATCTTATGTATTTTTAGGCTTCCTAGCATGTTGTTTCCCATTTTTTATTGCTATAAAGGCACATTTAATTCACTTATTATTTCACTTGGAAATTTAAATATGAAGGCATATATAAACTATTGCATACTAAGAAAAAGTTCCATATTCTTCCTAATTCTAATTCTAAACATTTAAATCAATCCTTAGCCAAGTTATAAGCATGTTTTATCCAAGCCTAAGTAAAATCATGATCAAGTATTCAATCCATTTATAGATGTATTCATATAGTCAAAGGAGCATAATTTCATAAATAAATTGAAGTGGGATAACTATGTGGGATTGATTACCTTCTTAAAGTATTTGATATTGTTTTATTTTTTTAGGAAATTAGGTGTTTAATTTCTAAGTAATAAATGTCTAGAATATGGGGGTAATTCTAGTTTTATGTAGTAAAATATAGGTTTATGCTAATTTGATCAACTTAACTTACATAGGAAAAAGAAGATAAAAAATGTTAACTTATCTATTTTTATGTTAAAACTGATTATTCTAAATCTAGAATTGGAGGAGCAGGATTGGGATAGCATCTAAATTCTAGATCTAGTCTCTATTTTTTTATTGGATAGGATCACCAGAAGTAGGACACCCTCATGTTCAATGCTATAGTCCTTTCCTGGAACTATTGTCTTGAGGCTAAATTTTTTTTGGGTTATGTTCATCTACTCAGTATGACTCTGTATACCATATTTTAGATCTTGGAAGTTATTGGATCTTGTTGTAGGTATATTTTAATCTTTAGTACCTGTATTAGTCTACATACATGGAAACAACAAAGAAAATCAAAGTTGAAGGGGGAAAAAATAGGTTAGGGGAAGAATGATCACATAATCAAGAACCTCTATTTTTTTGACTACTACCTACATTAACCCTCAAGCTAAGGGTCTAAGATCTAATTTAGTTCTCCTTTAGGGAACATGAATAATAATTATACATAATCAATGCAAGAATGAATTTTTCCTAGGCCCTTCCTTGATCAAGCATGCAAATCTATGTGATGTAGAAAAGATGAGTTATACTATTGATTGATTTTATTATGTCTAATATGTCAAAATAGTAAGTTCTAGATATAAAATGCCTTATGTAGTCCTTTATATAGGAGACTCATTATTTCAAATTCAGGAGCCTTATTTATATTTGGTCAACATTATGAAACTTTAGACCAAAGAAAATAAATGGGGTAAGACTCATCCTATAGAAGAAACTGACCATTGGGACAAAATTTTACTTGGACAACAACATCAAAAATTGGACACCTTGGGTTTTAGTGCTATAGTCTTATTTGGGTGTTATTGTCTAGGGGGTATGGGACTTTGTGGAATGGGTCAGGGTCTAAAAGAGGTGCCTGGGCCTAAAAGTTTTAAGTCTAAAAATATATAGGTGACAAGGGATAATAAATATGATGTTTAGGGAATATAGTAAGACCAATACAAGTCAAATAAAAGGACATGGATAAATGTGAATAAAATCACATATTCTCTAGTTGGAGTCTCCTGTGAAAGGACCATAAAAAGACATAATATGTGTGTTTACTTGACCAATTTAGCATGTATACATTTTCCCCCTTTTAATTTAGTGATTTAATAAAATAAAGTACTAGAGTAAAATAAAGATAGAATATGTGTACCTAAACTTACCTATGTGAAGATAAGTGTGTTGAATAAAAGGATCTAACTTCTTGGCAAGGGAAGTGGATGAAGAACTAAATTAGTGCTCAAAGAAAGAAGAAATCCTTGTAATGGATGCCCCATGTACTGAATTTGAATATTTCTTAGAGAAGGAATGAATCCCTATGATAGATGCCCCCTATTCTAAATCTAAATAATGCCTAGAGAAGAAAGGAACCCCTATAATAGATGCCCTTATACTAAATATAAATAGTCATTGGAGAAATAAGGAACCTTATAATAGATTCCCCTTGCACTAAATTTGAATAATCTGAACTAGATTTGGGAAGTGCTTAGAGGTCAAAAACTAATGCCTATCCTCTATCCCACACAAACTCCTGGGTCTGAGTCTAATTAATACTATGGACCAATCACTATATATGATCATACAATCCAACCTAGTGACAACTTGAGTAATGCCTAGGTGTAAACCAAAAATTCTAGTATATGTGTGAGAAGAAGATGATATGTCCTACCATCCTAATCTATATAATACTAGAAGATGAAGGACATGAACATTTATGCCATGCCCCAAAATGTGGTATGTGAGTGATAAATTTGGATAATCTATAAATCCATATAACCACATATGATATGATATATCATTTAATGTTCCATGTGAAAAACTAGATGTCAAAACAATGTGCTCTACATTATGCTGCTATCTAGTCTGTAACTATGTCATGATTTATGAAGCTATATGTGTGAAGTGTGTAGAAATATGCATGCCCTCAAATATGGTATCTAGATAGTTTGTATATCTATAAACTAAAGGTGTATCCCTTTGAATGTTTTAAGTAATGCTAAGTGACCCAATGCAATATGAACCACTGTATAATCTTGACCAATATAAGTTAAGTATTGGTAAGTGACCCAGTAATCTAAACTATTGTATGATCTCAACTTGTCTGAGCTGAGTGATGCTAATAATTTGAATACTAGAGGTGTGAAAACCATGTTGAGTGACCCATGTAGTCTAAATCACTATATGTTTTGATTGATCTGCGCTAAATCTAATAATTTGAGTGCTAGAGGAGTGAGAACCATGGTGTGCCCATCTATTAGAGTGGATAGGTGTGTTAGATAAGTGTAGAAATAGGAACAATAAGAATGATTACCCCATTTTGGGGAGATGGATGAAATTTGTGATAGAGGAAGTTGAGCCAAAAGTGATGACTAGTGGTAGAATGTATATGAACTAGGTTGGTATAGTTTAAATTGATTGATATTTTATTATTAAATTGGTTAAATTGAATTACTAGGAATGACAGATGTCTTTGAATGATTGTTTTAATAGGTTGGGTTGCTTGGATGTTTTGACCCAATATTGATTGGTGAGGACCAAGTTATATGTCTAAGTATAAGAGAGGTATATAGATGTGTATGTCATGGCTATAAAATGACATAATAAGAGATCAAGGCCTACTTTATGTTAAATGTGTCATTGTCATGATTTTGATGAACAAAATGATTTGTTAAATAGAGCCATGAATCTTGAGTTATGAGGGAAATAATGTATGGATTTTAAATAGAAGTGCTTGGCTTTTGATATAAGAATTTAGATGGACTTTGGGTTCATTTGTGGAATTACTTGTTTGAGGCATTGGAGATATGGAGTTCAAGATACTTAGGAGATGAGCACCTTATGTGACCCATTTTGAGCAGCCGATAGCCCAATGAGGTTGACAAGGAGATTGGGTTAGTAACTAAGCTGGTCGATTGAATTTTACCTATTTAGAAGCTAGTTTTGGGCATTTTTAAGATATTTTAGGTGGTATAAAAAAGGTTTGACTAGTTTCAATGCTCTTATCCTAGGGTCAGCATTTTTTGTCCAGGATATAATGTTATTATCTAAGTTCTGGCATTGTTGTCCAATGCTAGTGTCCTTTTGTAGCACTATTGTCCACTATGGATGAGTTTGTTAGATTCTAATTTATTATATGCTATTTGTATAGATTGGTTGTTTACTTGGCATGCTTGTTTGATATATATACATATATATATAGCTTTCTAGTGTTTTTATAGGGTGGGGTATGGATGAGATAGTTTTGTAGACGTTAGGTGATGGAGACACTGAGGATGTTACCATTGTTTATTGATGAGCATGTTGTTATTAATAAGGATGGATTGGGTCATGCTTGTGACCTAGATAAGGTGCAATAGGATAGGTACATGATTACCACCTGATGTGAGAGGTGGAATGCTAATACTTATACATTTTGGCTTCTTACTAGATATATTACTATTAATTTTGAGGATGTTTGCCATATTCTAAATTTTTTTATTAGTGGATGATGGGTGACTTTGTAGGATGACATGGGTGCAACTACCATTGATCATGCATCTAGATACATTACAGGGGTACATATAGGAGTACATTGCTAAGGTAGTGATAGTGATGTGATCTTGTTAGTGATTATATAGTTGAGTATTTTATGCTTGTGTAAATGGTTAGTTATATTATTGGCTTCATTTGTTATAATGGATGGTAGAGGAGTATTTATTGCCTATAAGATTCATAGGGTGGTTCATAGTATTGAGATGTATGGTATTATGTTATTATGGGGTAGTACTATGCTTTAACACTTGTATAAAGACATATATTTATTCAGCTGTTATTTAGTGGTAGTGTGGGTGTGGCCACTTTGTTACATTATTGTACATATGAGCACATAGCAGTTGTGCAACCTATTAGATTATTGAGGGTGAGCTAGGCATATCCATAGACATTTGGAAAGAGATGGATGAGTGAGTTGGCTATTATATCTCTTGGGATAGATCACTATCAGAGGACGCTACATAGATTGGTGGCCTAGGATATTATATGATGTCCCTATAGAGGATTCCCTATATGGCTTGAGGATGGAGAGAATCTATGGTATATGAGTGTCAGTAATTAGTTACATGATCACTAGCCTAGAGTTTATGAGTGCTTTTAGTATGAGCACATGACTAGGTAGTTTGTAGTTTAATAGGATGTTCCTCCTACATCATGGTTATGGTTGAGGAGTGCATAAGCACCAACAAGAGTTGGGGCTCATGTGAGATTGATTGAGGCTGAGTTGCCACCATTTCATTTTTATGAATGAGATGTTATATATATTCTTGATGTAGATGACATGGGATGTATTGAAGGATATAATGCATGGTGGGAAAGGTAGCGATGGGCTCCATTGTATCTTGTGTATGGAGTGGATGTTCCTACATATGTGGAGCTTAATCCAATCTAGATGAAGGGAAGTAATCAGAAATTGCATTTAAATTATATCTATGTTCTTTAGTTTGGATTTTAAAGTATATATCTAATGTAGTGTTTTACTTCTTATATGTGTAGGTGGGATGGGATGTGTATAAGGTGAGGAACATACTGGGGTGGCTAGGGGAGATGATGAGTTCTAGGAGACTATCATTGATTTGACACTTTGAAAGCTCATGTGGCATGTTCTTGATGTTGTTGTGGAGTTTTTGATAGAGAGCAATAGTTATAGCTATAATTTATGCTCATTTGTTTGACAGGGCTATTATAACTAAAACTACATATGTTATGGTAGTGAGGGAGATGATGAGTTTAGAGCTAAGTTAGATAGGTGTAGGATGAATTTACTTAATTGTGGTATGGTGAGTATGAAGATTGTATATGACTATATGGATCTTTAATGGTGATATGCATATTTATGTGAGGATCACAGTCAATTGTTAGAGTAGGATAATATGTGCAAGAGGCATTCAAGATCTCAAGGAGGTGTAGGGTCATTGAGTGCTAGATAGGATTATGAAACTAGTACTAGAGGAGAGAGTGAGAGTGAGGTAATGACCTCTATTCATGATAGATTATATTTGGACATGATGTATATGTTTTGAGAACTTTATGATATATATATCATAAAGTTCTCAAAACATATACATCATGTCCAAATATAATCAATCATGAATAGAGGTCATTACCTCACTCTCACTCTCTCCTCTAGTACTAGTCTCATAATCCTATCTAGCACTCAATGACGCTGCACCTCCTTGAGCTCTTGAATGCCTCTTGCACCAATTATCCTACTCTAACAACTGACTATGATCCTCACACAAATACACGCACACACACACACACACACACACACACACACACACACACACACACACACACACACACACACACACACACACACACACACACACACACACACACACACATACTAGTTTGATTTTGGACTCATGTGTATTCATTTTATGGATATTGGAATATGTTGGTAAATTGATTGTAATTGGTTTGATTTAATATTGATTTTGATTTTTCATATCCTTGGTAAATGGTAATTGGGAAATGGGATTTGATGCTTTGATATGTTGCGATCCTAGGCTTATTGATTTCAAATTGTAAGCATATATAAGCAAAAATTTGTTTGTTTGTGGTAATTGGTAAGCTTATTTGTATGAATTTGATTTGGTTTTTGAGATTGATAAATTAATTGGATAAATTTCATTAGTATTTCAATATTTTTGATTTCATTTGATTGGTAGAATAATCGGATAAGCTTGACTTGGTATTATCTGTACTTTGATAGTCTAGTTTTTGGATAGGGATGGTTATCTAGAATTTGGAATGTTAATTATTAGAAATAGGGGAAACTAAGATAGTGTTATTTGTGCATTACCTCCTGAAGAGTGGCTCAATAATACAAAGTTTATCTATACCTTTGGCTCCATCATTACCTTGTTAAGTGAAGCTATGAATTGATGATGAAATAAATGTATTATGTGTCACACTATGTTATATCACTATCTGACCCTATCAACCACATGAACAAGTGCCCATAATACTCATGTTGTGTAGGAATGTGCTCTATAACTAATACTATCTACTATGAAGAAAGCTCATTTATCTATAACCAAATACCCTATGGCCTCTACTATGATGTATATGAATGTGCAATATGTTTAGATGGAGCTGAAACCTATGCTAGGGGCTCATTCAATATTAATCATAATGGATTTTTACATGAGATAGACCCATAAAAACTTAGATGTAATGAATATCTCTCTAAAGTATTACTCTTTAATGTGGGTTCAACTAGTCTTAATCATAGTGGATTTTTATGTGAGATACCCTAAAAACTTGTTTGTAATGAATATCTCTCTAGAACAGTACTCTATTGTGATGCATGTGACTCTATTGGATAGTATATGGAACTATACTATGTATACCATGAACTACACTACTATTTATGGGCTTTTTCTGCTATACTAGTTTACAAACTTTTTGAATAGTTGAAATAGGAGATCTCTTATGAGATTCTATCTTAAAACTTGCATTGCATTCATAATGAGTGACCGATGATTCCTATAAAGGAATGTCCTAGGATGACTCAGTCATGGAGGAATGAGGTCTAAGATTCCATGATGGAAGAGATATTTATGCCCCCTATGTGAATGCTATAATACCATTATCAGCACATCTAGTAATGTAATCTCTAAGTCCAAAATAATCATTATCTCTGTGTCCATGGATACGATGATAATTGTAAAAATATCAATGTGGTTTCTATGTAAGTGATGTGGATCTCATTAGTGAATAGATGGTAATATGATCAACCTCTTATCTAATAGTGTTAATAATATGATAGATGGGCTATCCCACTTTGAATCAAAATGTAGTGGTGTTGTACTATTATTCTCTATAGTGCATATTATAGGTTGTGTTCTGAAAACTTACTCTTTGTTCTTAGCTAGTTTTTTTTTCTGGTTGTGGTCTCATATCTTGTCTAGGACATGGTGGATGATGATTGGCAAGAGTTGTATCTAAATATTTTGTTGTGAATTCTAGAGTGATCTAGTCAACTGAATCTACCTCAATTAATCCCAATTTATTTTCCAAAGATATAACTATGTAACAAAAATGTCTAAAACAAGGCTTTACCTGATATAATAGATGCTTGAGGAGAGGTTGGTGAAGGCCCTTGATGAAGATATGTTGAATCTCTAGATCTATTGGTTTATATATCAATCTTAACAAATTAGCCTTGAATTGTAATATATACTCACTAATTATCTCTAAAGAATTATCATGTAGTGTGGAAAGTTTATCATATGTAACATGAGGGCACATGTTTATGATGTAGTTTGTGAGAAATGCCTCTTATAAGTCATCATATGTTTGCAATGAACCAATGGGCAGTAGATGAAAGAACTAATTTTGTGCTTCCCCCACTAATGTATATTGAAATAGCTTGAGTAGAATCAAAGGACTTGCATGAGGTGGTAAAGCCTTCTGAAAGGCATGAAGATGTATGAATGGATCTCTAGTTGCAACAAAGTGAGGTAATGATGGTATCTATAAATGCTTAGGCAATGCAAATTTTATGAATGTCTTTGGAATAGGGTTACCATGTAGATCATTGGCATCCATCCAAGATTTATAAGCTTTGTTTTCCAAGGTAAGGAGATGTACTTGGTGTTTTAGTTCACTAACTACATGCATTAAAGAGATGATCCCTTGGGATGGTACATTAGTATCTTGAAGTGGTTCGGATCCTGATCATAGGGATCAAGACTATTTTTTTAATGAGTTTGGATACTTTCCTATGGATCCATATGATTCAACCCTTTTCATAAGATTGGAGGTCACCATGAGATGGTCAATGACTTGCCAAAGCTTCACCAACACCCTATGACTACCCTACATATAGAGAATAATGTAAAAATGTGACTGATTTTCCTTATGAAATATACAAAACATGGTTCCTTGGACATTGAATAAGATTCTACAACTCTTTTATACTTGAAACCCCTACTTGATGCTCTCTAAGCTTTAAAACAATATGAATGCCATGAATAAGAGATTGAATATAGGTAATATTTTGATCATGGTTTAATGTGAGATTTTCCACATTAAAAGAATTGAAATCAACTAAGAAATAGTAATCTATGGAAATAACTAAGTAAAATGCATTATTTAACCATTTACATGGATTAGAGAGCTTGTGAGAAGTCTTCAAATATCAAAGTGACTTTATGAGACCTTATAGAATGTTTCATTCCTCTAAAATGACTTTAACGAGTGATTTAAGACATTTTTTACCTCATTATGACCCCATGAGTGTCTTTTAAGACCTTTTTTCTCTTTTTCACATTGTAAAGTAACAAAAGATACCTTAACATGACACTAATGACTAACCCTAGGAAGATTTTGATGTATTTTATCTTTGAACAATATTTTCATGTTTCTAATCATCAAATATGTCTTCATTAGGCCAATATGTCCTTAGTACTAATCTATTAGGTTTTCTAATGAGATTTTGAATTAATAGGTAGATTGAATGTTTGTAGTCATTAAAATGGTACCTAACAAGGTTAACAAGACCTTATACAAGACTCTTGACACATAATCATGTTAAAAATCACTCCTTTAGGACTAATTCAAACCATGACCTCAACAAGTGATTTTTATATATCCCATAGTGGATCAAATTTTTAAGGACCCTCAATGAACCAAACATACCTATCTTTGGGCTAGCATAGTGATCATTCAAGTGTTTCAAAGACTCCATAATTTTTATAGGAAATGATCTATCCCATGCAGATAGGGTGTCAATAAAACAAGGTTACTAGAATATTCAACACTACCCTAATTCAAAAAATGAATGATGGGCATAGGATGAACAAGTAAATTTAATCATTTATATTAGATGAGAATTAGTTACGCTAAAATTTATTTATGTTTTATGTTAGATTTTTTACCAAATAGTAAAAAATGGGGAATACATGTTGCAAAATTATGTAACAACAATGGAATAATAAAAATGAATATGAATGGATTAAATTACAACATTTAAAATTTACTTATTGTTAAAATAAGAAGACTAAAATTACCTCTAAACTTTTAAATGATACTTAACAAATGGAAAGAGAGATATAGAGTTATTACATACCTTAATCTGACTTATTTGGATTCTAGAATTTAATGAGGTGTTAGAACAAAATTTGAAACAAATAATCAAGATCTTATAATAATAATAATATGTTATTTCAAGTAAAACATAATTGGCATACTACAAATTGTGACCTAGGATAGAATTAATTTCTAATTTTGACCATGTGTTGTTAAATTTATACCCTAGTGTATGGTTATGTCCTTTGCTAGTTTTCAAGGGATAAAACTTTGTGTCACTTTATTGGTAGATGATGAGTATAATCCTAGTTTATCATGATATATTTAATGTGAAAAACTATCTAGTTTTATTCTCCTTTATTAAAAATCTAATTTGAAATAATGTCATAATAATATATAAATGTGTAAGTTTTTTGGATTTAATACCTTCTTAAGGGGTTATAGTAACATATTTAATCTTCCCATGCACTAAAGGTTTTTTTATAGCATTGTTCCA
Source organism: Torreya grandis (assembly GCA_037957365.1). Classification (NCBI taxonomy): domain Eukaryota; kingdom Viridiplantae; phylum Streptophyta; class Pinopsida; order Cupressales; family Taxaceae; genus Torreya; species Torreya grandis. Next base: position 837,098 of record JARHVA010005524.1, on the reverse strand, counting down.
CTGCTCAGAGGACAGGAAGATTATATTGTGCCAAAATATTTTTTCTTGGTAGGGCAGATATCCTCTCATGGCCAAACTATGGCATATGGATTTTAATCCTCTGTCGAAATCCTTTAACAAGTTCCCTATCTGGGTGAGGCTCCCTAATTTCCCAATTCATCTTTGGCATGAAACCATTGGAAATGCCATAGGGGATTTTTTTTTTTTGGATGAAGATACATTAGATTATCACCATTCAACCTATGCACATTTTATAGTAGATGTGGATGTTTCTAAGGGCCTTCCTAAGGTGATTTGCCTGGAATCCTCAAGGGGTACCTGGACACAAATGTTGGACTTTGAGGGGATCCCTTTTCAGTGCAGGAAGTGCCACCTGATGGGTCATATTGCTGCTCATTGTGCTGCTAGGAAATCCAAATCCAGACGACCACCTTCTTGGTGGTCTAAGGCTTCCTCTAAACATTACATAGTTAAACAACATGTGGAAGCTCTGGCTGTTCCCAAGACTATGGAAAGTACTGACTCTAAGCCAGAGGTTGAGGAGGATTCTTTGGTGAAATAATCAACTAAAGTTCCTATGGAGGCTGTGGTTAGTGATCTTTTTGAGCCGATGGTGGAGGTGGCAGTGGTCTCTTCCCCTATTTTGGAGGATCCTCCAAGGAGCCAAACTTTGTCTGGCTCTCATAAAGAATTTATTGCGGCACCTGTGTCCCTTGGGTTCCATGGATCATTGTCTTCTGAGGCATGGGTTACGGAGGTAGAAAAGTTAGAGGATGGATGGACAGAAGTTAAGAGGAAGAAGTCTAAGCCTTTGGTCCCCCCTCTAGATATGAATCTTCGATCATGTAAAAAGAAAAAACCTCAATTAATTTGGAATACCTAATGTAAATTGGTTGCTTTACTAGTTTGTTGGTTACTGGTCTAGGAAGTTTTTTCAAGTTACTGATCTAGTCTGTTAACTTTCATATCAGTGTTATGACAGTAGTTTTTTTTGGTCTTATCTGCCGATAACAGGTCCCTATAAAACCTAGTTTTGGTATTTATCTGTTAACAGGTTCTTTTTAAAAACCTAGTCGTGCTTTATGGTTTATCTTTCTCTTTGATGTATAGGGTTTTGGGGCCCCTTCAAAACTTTATTTTACCTTAATCTAAAACATATCCTACACACTCACAATCATAAGTCAATGTAGTTCTAGTAATTTTGAGTGTTCCCATCCCAAATGAGATAAATAAGTTCACCTCCTCTTAATATATAATAAAATGTAACTATATGCCTCACTATTGCATTTTCCTAGTACAAGAGGATATCACAAGACTTAAATTGATGATGAAGGAAATGTAGGCTTAATGTGTAGGCTCCTTGAAAAAATATGTCAACATCTTAATAAGACTTGGTAGATGTACATGAGAGGCTTGGCTCATAATAGATTTGGATGATAAGAACCCATGTGAAATGAATTAAGGTATATTGATATATATAGGATTATAAATAGCACATGAATAAATGACAACCATATAAGATATTAAGTTGTGTAAATAATTATAAGTTGGAAAATACCCACAAACCAAAGAGGGTTAGAATCAATAGACTGGTGATTATGACCTAGACAAAATCAATAAACTATTAAATCTGACTCGACAAGAAAAAAGGCTCAAGATCAAACTAAATATAATATGACTGGATAGAATCTGAATGTTAAAAAATAATAATTATAGGGTGTTTATGAATAAATATAGATGACACCAAGGTTGTGATGGGTTTGATGTGGATGAATTTTTTTTAAAAGAGTAAATTGTAAACAAACAGGCCAAGTGTGATAAATCACAACAAATATTTAATGTAAAAGGGTCTTGCACATAAATTATGTATGTACATAATGCCCCACATTGATGTGTGTGTGATTTCATGCATTCATATAAAATTAAAACAAAAATTAAATACATATGTGACAATACCTAATAGGGATGAAAGGATGAAGACTTCATATTTTTGGGATAGGTCCACTCACACTCTAATATCAATAAATTTGGTGTACCTACAAGAAAACAAAAATGTATCTCATTCTATCAATTTATTTATATATTAATACAAATGTATTGAAATGAATACACTAAGTGGTACATAGACCATGTTATCTATCCTAGAAACTCTAGTGTTGAAAATGAAAACTATAATTGAAATATAAGAATAAATGACATAGGGGGGAAAACTTCACTTTTTTATCAGATAAGTATACATCTAAAAAAAATTATTCTTTATTGATTTCTATAGTTTAACTACAAATAAATTGTCTAGTAGTAGAATGGTTGAATAGATTCATTTCATTTGAAGTGAGGGATGGTCCTACAAATCACTCATCTCAATGATTAAGCATACCATGTGTAACATAGAAAAATAATTATTTTTATTTTAATCATTGAGATTAAATTTTTAACACATGCATGTAACTATATAAGGATATCATTATGTAAGGATTGATAATAATATGTTATCCATGTGAGGATAAAATAGTAATATGTGACCCATGTGAGGATGGACATAGTATATAGGAGGTAAATTTTCATGCCATGATGTAGTCTAATGAATATAGATAAAGTATATAACATAATATGGATAAGATATATAAATGAAAGTACTTATTTTACCCTAGTTTTTATTAAGATGAATTACTTAATCTAATTAAAATAGAAAATAGTATATGAATTAAAATTACTAGATATGGAATTTAAGCAGAATTTGAATGTAACAGATTGAAATAGATTTCAATTATTTTAGAAGTGGTATATGCTAAATTTAGTATGTAGAACAAATGGATTAGTACTTATCTTTTTTGAATGAATGTTTAACTATGACTCTATTCTGATAGTATAAAATAAAGTAAACTAGGCATGTGATTTGTATAGATATATAACTATGTTTTTATTTGCATGTAGTTGGTTACATCAGCTTTGGGTCAATATTAATTATTGATATTTACCTATAGTGGTTAATAGTAACCTGTGTAGAGAAGAATTTTTTTGACCATACATTCACCTTTTCCTATCTCTAAAAGATATGTATGTGGGATGCCAAACCCTGATGATATGTGTAACTCAAAAAATCAGCCTCCTTTACTTTGAAATCCTAAGTGTGCTTGTGATGGCTAAAAACCTAAAAAAAATGGGAAAATGTAATAAGATGAGCTAACTAATAAAATTAATTTATGATTGACTAGTGCCTACATATCTAATACTCCAAGGATGTAAATCAAGCCACAAATATTTCTCTTACCTAGTGTGATTATGAAAATTGTTCTTCTTTGCTATATGAATAAAACTAAATATTTAGATTTGATACTTGAAAATATTTTATTTAACTTGGATTTAGTATTCCTCAAACTTGGATTGTGACTATTAATAATGATTGGTTTGTAAATTTGGATGAATAGAGTATTTTTTCTCAATGTGAAATAGTGTATAGATGTGTACTAGATAAGTTTCCAAGTCCCTTATCAAGTGAGGTCTTTATTTTTATTTATATGAGTTTCATTAGGTAATTTATCATGCCACTGACAAGTGAAGTATATGGGCCAAACCTAAGGAAATATTTTATTTTAAAAACTAGTCATTATTGTGAGATGATAACTATCATTAGGTATAATTTAGTACTGAATGGTGATATTGACCTAATTTGACATTAGTGACCTATGCACATAAGGACTTAATTGAAGGTTTAGGGATTTTTGTATGAGATAATAAGTGTTTTTTCCATAAATTATAAGGTTTATTTATATTTTTAACTATAAAAAAATAGGTTAAAAAATGATAAGTTATCATATAGGTGTGAGAGAATGGCATATTAGGACCACACTTGTGTGATCAAGTCATTTGTGGTAAATATATGTCAAACTTGTCATTTTCAAGTAATTAGTACTATATTTTAGTATCTATAAATTCCCCCATTTTACTCTATAATGTAATTTATGGAGTAAAAGTAAAACTTATTCATGAGAGTGTACAATACACTTTTCCTTTGGTATAAAGTTCAAATTTTGTAGATCACTCAAAATTGAAAACTTCAACAAACATATGGTTCTCAATTTCCATAAATTGAAAATTAAAATTTTAACTTGAAATTAAAAAAATTAAAGAGCAATGGAAGATTACACATGTGTGTTGGTTAAGACCATGTTTCCATTAAAAATTGTTATAGATGATTCTTCCTTTTTGAAGTATTGGAGAAAGGTGTTTCCACTAAACCACTTAGAGAGTGTGTCCTCTTGTTGAACCATAGATATATTAAGGTTGATCAAACAAATTTTTTCATAACTATGAAATTTATTAGGTTGGTAATACAACATACCTCAACCCTCTTAAATGTGTGGATAAGTGAGTGATGTAATAACCTAAATAACTTATCATATATGATAAATAAGGGAAACACATGATGGTTTACTAGATGTAATGCCATATCCATTGAGCATCATTGAACCTAAATGTATATTACCTATAAAAACATTAAATAACCATTACACATGGATTATAAATTTAAGGTTTTTCACTATTTGGTGTAAATTAAAAAGTTCTTTGCAAATGAATAGTTGCAATAGATTTCACTACCAAAAAAATGTGAATGAATTAGTATAATTCCCATTTGTAAATGTGCCAATTTTAAACTATCATATTATGTATGTGTAAGAACACATATCGTTCCTCATTAATCTAATAGTGTGTATATTTGAATGAATCAATATCACACCCATTGAATCTATACCAAATGATATATAATGTTGTACATCTATATGTTGAATCTCAGAACATGTATCTCAAATGTATGTATATATGAAAACCTATAATTCATATTCATATAAATTTTGTACATGTTCCCATGCATATGCACACAAGTATGTATGGATTTGTACTCAAGTATCTATAAATTATGTACATATGCATTTAATATACTCCCATAATTTGTATTTGTGTAAAATAATAGTCATGTGGTTAAACTAATATAATATTTGAACCATTATGAGTCTCTAAAGTCTATAATTTGATTTAAAATATGATTTAATGTTCATCAAGACTTGTGTCTATATGAAAAACCCATTGTAATAATTTCATGTATAAAGATAACATCATTTATAATCATTGAGCATGTGAAGATTATTTCATCATAGTAATGTATATGACACCAATGAACATATGTAACATATGTAATGAAAGTCATATAAGTTTCATGTCTATATATATTTATCAATGAATCATGTAGTAGTAATCATCACTGAAAGATAATTGAGTAAGACTACATATAAAAAGTTCATGAAATGCACTATGGAACCACTCAATCTTAGCAAGCTCAACAAGAGTAAAACTATCAATAGATCAACATTTAGTGTCACACACTCCAAGTACCAGTAAAATGTACATTAATATGCTATAATAAAAAATGACAAGGGCTGCATGCAAGGTACATAATTATTTTGAAGCAAAAGGGACATAAAAGTGTCACAACAAACAAGGTAAATTTCCACACACAAGGGACATAAATATGTCACATTAATAAAATCCAAGGGCCTCACACAATAAACAAGCACAAAATATCTTATCACATAAGAGTAACAACATCAATGAAGCATAGAACAAGTAAACAATAGTCTACAAAATCCATAAGCATCAATGTCACATCCTAGTAAAATAGCCTATCCATGTAGCATTATGTAAGATATATGTAAATATAAACACATGTGTAATCAATATAGATAGATCAACATGGTAGAGAGATCATAAAAAGATATAACCTGTGATAGTGAAATTTTTGGAATAATATGCCCCTAGTATTAGCATGGCCTCTAGGTAAAGGAAAGTCCAATATTTATGTCCATGTGTATATTGCATGTACTACATCACAATCATATACTATGAAATACATATGTATGAAAATAATATTTCATCTACCAATCATATGATTAATAATATATGGAAATATTATAATATATTAATCATATTAGGTGCATTTCTTATTTTTATTTTTTTAAATTTTTGAATTTTTTTATTTTTTGATCTAGTGTTTTTTTATTTATAAAATATTTGAACCTAATGATCATAAGTCAGTGAGTAAATCATCATCATAGAGATTAAAATTAGTATATCCTATATTATCCTTGAGATTATGTAATGGAATTATATATCATTCTAATACTTCATATTATTCAAATTATATATGTTTTACTATCTAATAATATTTTAGTTTTTGATGGTAAGTATCGCCATCATGTTGAATTATGATTACTCTTCCTATAAAGTGATATATTGATTGGTTTGGTCCACTATATGATAAAAAAATTTAACCATTACTATCCTAGTGTAAATGGAACTTGATAAGTAGTAGGTATGACCCATGTATGTGTATTAACCACTTTTGGTCCACACTATATTGGTAAAATGATATATCCAAGGGGAAATTTTAATGTGTGTTATGTTTTAATTCATATATGCCATGTCCAATCTATCATAAACCTATGAAACTAAATATGGAATAGAATTTTTTCCATTAACATAATTTTTTTATAATGGTAAATGTTGGATATTCTAGGTTTCACGCTTACAGAAAAAGATTGTTCATGTCTACCTCAAACCTAGTCCAACATTGGAATGACCTATAAACTATGGGCTACATAATATGAAAGTAAGACCTATAGATTTTATGGGGATATATCCCATAATATTTCAATTTAATGATCTCTTTAAGAATTAAACTTATCACAATGAAAAGGGAAAGAGATATGAAAACTAAAAAAAAACTTACTCTAAGTGGTGATGCACTGATTGATTTAAGATCCACTTTTATTTATATCCTTTGAAACCTACTAATGAACCTATTAAATATAATTAATTATTATAATATTTTATGGCATTATAATCATGAATATTTTTTATGTAGGTTGAATAGGATTCTATAACTTGAAGGACTAAGCCTAGATCTACATAAGATACTAGTGACTTGTGACACTTCAAGAACATTCCTACTTGCTAACACTTTATACAACCTATAATAGACTAAAAACCTAATGTTAGGTGCATGATATAACATAAATATGAAAATATTTTTCATACATTATGTAAATCAAAATCTAAATATACACAATATAATTCAACAATAATATGTAAATGTCTTTTATTTATTCTAAAAGAGTTATACGGTAATTTTGGTAGAGCTTTGATACACCTAATTGAGGGATGCCAAAGTAAGAGATAAATGTTTTATTAAATATAAATTTTTAAGGAGAATATGGAATATTATAGGTGTGGTATAGGACATGAATGAGTCTATTGTGTTGTATGGTAGTTACACAAGCCTATTCACCATCTTCATGCATTGACATGCATTCAATGGGTCCACTTTGGCATTTTGGGAAGATGTGGAGGTTATAACTCCCTAATTTGAATTTAATAATACCTAAATAATGATTAAAATAAACTTATATCCCTTATAATATCAGTTACATAATGCAAATGGAGTTTGAATAGGCCTCCTTGAGGTGTTAGGCAACCTCTCCTTCAATGTGCATGTTGAATGGTCCACGAAACTACCACTAACCTAACATAATGGCTTCCATTTTGATATATGATCAAATGTATGATATTTAAAAATTATTTAATATTTTCAATAAAAAGATACCATGCCATATTTTATCTACTAGACTCTTTTATTTGCAAGATAAGTAGGTCTATTTTCTTGTCCTTCAACCTTCTACTCATATCCATTGATTAAATGATAAAACAGTTGAATTAGGCCCCCAACTCATATGATAAGACTTAGATCATATTTAGATAACCAATTATGTATTGGAATTAATATATTTCAATTGTTCTTTACTTATAAATACATATTAGCCTTGCATGACAAGGCCATTTGGATTGCTTCATAGACTAGTAGTTTAGATAATGGTAGAAGAGACATTTCCAATTAGTTCCATGGAACATATTCACATTGAATGAGTATAATAAATCCTTATGTTTATTTTTTTTATTTTATAACTTTTAATTAGGACCTATAATATAATTTACACCTAAAATCCTATAAACTTTCCTTTTAAGGAAGTGTCTGTATAATTTCTATACCATCAAAATCTATAGACATGAGCCCCTTTAAGCTATAAATAAGATCTAAATGTTATATAAGTAAATTATGTGAATTTAAATGAAATTTTCCCTATACCTCTTTGGTTGAGTAATTATTAGGGTTTAATGGAGGTTTAGGAGTGCTTGGGGGTCTTAAGTGTGGTTCATAGAGATCATAGCTTGGATCTCTAAATCAATTACACAAAATTTAATCTAATAGACCCCCCACCTTCTATGAATGGTTTTGATCCTCATACATAATATTAAATATATGATGAGCACTTGAAGATGCTCCTTATGTGAATAACATGCCCTTTTAGTGACTTCTATGTGTCTACAAGGAGAATGATCTAATATAATGACTTCTCTAGGGTTCCAAATTAGCTAAAGGGTGTTAAAACACTATGATGGACCTAAACACTTAGGTTGGAAACATTCACACTTCCCAAATTAATTTATGCTTCACCTTTTGATGGAATAATCATGGTGGAGATTGTGTATTTGTCTATATGTAGACCTAGATCATGAATACTAGCCTAAACCCTAAGGTTTCAAGGCACTAATGCATCACATGTAACCTGAACATCACCTTAAAGACCTCATGGAGTATTTTCATTAACTTGATCAAGACATTTAATCCCATTTGAGTGTATATGTTCATGAATACCAACACCTATATATTTCTACCTACTAAACTAGTCATGGAGGTCAACATGAAGGTTGCTATAGGGTTTGATTAGATGATCTAGGACTCATTCTCCCTTTCTAACTTCATTATTAACATAAACAACCTCAATCTTTTTGATTTTGAGCTTGAACTAGCACTTCTAGTTCCATTATATATAGTTTTACCCCTACATGTGCCAACTAGTGGGTCATTATAATTCTCAAAGGATATCAAGAGACCTTAAATGTTATTTCATGGCCAAATTATCTAATATATATGGGTTTTGAGACCAAACTTCACCATTAGGTCATTATGGCATTTGTTTAGGGTTTGAGACATCCACCATCTTAATGATTGTTCATGGAGTACAAATGTTTAAAATAGGAAAAATTACAATGAATGTATAGGGAATCTACCTCCTCAACTTTCATTAATGGTTTGGGTTCCCATGCAAAGGGTGTTTATAGATATAAACATAAGAAGGTGGCATTAGGGTTGTTTGCAAGCAGTTTTGAGTGCTTAGTTTCTTAAGGTTTGTTCATAAATAATAGACCCCAATATCCAACCAATATTCCATGGATATTTAGTACATATGGATACTTAAAATTACCTAGGATATTTGGCCCTGAGCATGTATGTGGTGGAGTGGGTGGGCATGTGAAGATGGCTCTTGAATTGATTGTGTGTAGATTGACTGGCTCGAGAAGGGTTTGAAGGTACTTGAACCATTTAATTAATATATTTGAAATTTAAACCTTATTAAAAATTCTTAAAAACTATCATACACCTTATATTATCCATTCAAATAGTTATAATAGATTTAAAGAACATCAAGATGGCATTAGGGTTTGTTTGAAGGCTTATATGCTTGATTGTGTTGGTCTATCTCCAAGAGTTTTAACTATAGATCTAGGTGTTAGACCTTTGGAAGGGATTTTGTAACATTTTACCATAATAATTAATTTAAACACCATAAAAAAATCTTATGGTGGTCCCAAACCATCTGTATACCCTATATAACATGGATGCACCTTTCAACTCACTAAATAACTATGACAAACAAGCCTTGGTCTTAGACAAAAAAAGTGGGTATTAAAATATTTATATAGAACAATTAAATATATGAGTACCTTTAATGGGTTATTTTTTCCATTATTTCTAATTTTAAAGACTTATACATGGCTAAAAATGTCTCAAATCACCATTTTGGCTCAAACTAGCTTCAAACTATTTGTTAACTATGCACTCAGGCATGCAGATTCTAAGTATGGCCTTAAACATTATATTTTGAGGTATTTAGGAAAAAATATTATTTAAAAATATTTTATATACCATTATCATGCTTAGGTGATGGTTATATAATGCTTTGTGACTTGTATACCTTACCCTCTACTCAGACTTAGGTCTCATGTCTACACATGCTTATGTGGTTTCAATCATTTTTAGGGGTTACTCTACCTTCTTAGTGGTTATGACCATAAATTTATATTATTATCTTATTATTTATTTTATTAACATTTCATTTTATCTCAAGCAAGTTGAATACACTAATATAGATCAGTGACATCATATTTATCCTCTTGTCAATATGATTTTCTATAGGAGCTTAATTATTAGGCCTATATGGGAATAAAGTGGTATGTATAGTAATTTAAATTAACATATGAGTATCTCATATCAGCATTTATTTATTTTATATACACATTCCCTGATACTCATACCAATCCTCATGCCTTGATCAATCTACATAGTGTTTCTTGGGTCATTGCTATAGTAAGCCTAAAAAGGCTAGTTGTAGGTGAACATTTACATTATTAGTTCACTATATGACTATATAGGTTAACCACCCTATTGTTTTATTGATTTTTATGGTTATAATGGATTATTTATGGTTATTAACATGATCTAACCTTGGAGTGAAGGGAAAATTAATGGATGAGGGTGGTATTAGAGATATATGGAGTATAGGGCATGAAAATAGGGGTAACACATTACAAATGGAAATGAAAACACAATAAAACTATAGGAGTATGAAAGTGATGTGAAATGGAGGGTGATATCCTTTATAAAACTAACTAATTTAACCTGTCATATGTTTCTACATATACCTAAGTAAACATGGAAGTTTGGAAGTAGAGATGAAGCATATATAATCCTAAATTGAAACCTCAAAACTTAGAAAAACCTTAATTTTCACAAAAGACCTTAAAATTTAGAAAAGGGAACTTTGTGGGTATGTATAGAAATAAATTTGTTTTTAGGTATATGATGCCACCATAAAGGTTTAGACATTTGTTTTTAAGGGCATAAATATTTTTCACCATCAATTTAGCTTCTCTTTTCATGTTTTTGGGTTACATATTGAAGCTCTACATATGCCTTTGAGCTACACATAGTCTTTTCATACAATGGTCTTTAAAAATTCCCAATTATTCTCTCCTTGAGGTATTTTGAGGTAAGACAGTCCATTAGGCATTTAATCTAATAAATAAGGCATTAGAAACCTTAAAACACATTTGTAAACTCTTCAACCCAGTCCACAACCTCTAGTGAAGGCATCAAACCTCGATCTTTTGTACAAACTATTCTAAAAACCACACATAGGAGCTAGTATTGGAGGTTTTCTAATGAAATGATATCACATGTGTTACTCAAGTTCTAAGAATGCTATGGAAGGATCCTTCATGACCCAAGGAAACAACATCCATGATTGGTTTTAGAAGACAAGGCAAGATCCCCTAAAAACTATTTAACCCAACTTAGTTTGTGTAGATGAGAAGGGCATAGGAATTCCTTAAATTTTTAAGGAATGTTCATAAATACTAGGAGACCAATCCCTAGACAAAATGCCCATGGGTAGAATCTTCTTGAGTCTAATTTATTTGGTTATCATCTTGGGCCCCCATTCTCTCTCCTCTATATAATATGATCATGAACTTGGGGAGATCTCTAAATCTACCAATGAGATCAAGGGAAAGAGGAATATTTTTGAGCTTCCATGGCACTACAATCACTGATCTCTTCACCATTTGACATTTTTGACCTCCCTCTATAAAATCATGACTCCACCCAGGCTAATTCATATTGTACAGATCTATATTACTAAATAAACCTCTGTAACTTTCCATTTTCCCTAGAATTATTTTTTTAGACCTAAAACATTTTTATTAGACGTTTTGGAGGGAAAATAGGAGTCACATGACACTTTTAACCTAATGGTGTGAATTGAGGGAGTTGAAAAATCACTATTTAGCACATGTATGGCCCATTTGGGAGGAATTGGCATTGATCATGGTGCTAATCGATTCAATGGGGAATGAAATAGTTTAGTGATGTATTGATGAGGTTTTTGAGGTCCACTATAGGTGTGTGGGGTAACTTATTGGTCTATTAAGACTAGATTGAGTCTCATTGTGACCAAAAACCATTGATTTTACACAAATCTATAACCTTAGAAGGGCATATCAATTCAAGTATTATGATAATACATATAAAAGACCCTTATGATCTATTATAAACCTATAATTAATATTAATACTCTTATATTATGTTCCTTGAAATCTTGAAAGTGAGCATACCTTATGTTATCATGCAAAATGAATGTGCTTATATGCCTTTATCAAACTAACTCCTTAGTTCAACTTCACCATGACATATTTTACATTATATTGACCCACAAAAGTGATCATGGGCAATATAATCATGTTTTAACATCATAGTAACACTTGAATCAAGCTATAAATGAGATACAAAGGCACATAAGGATTGACAAGGCAAGGTTGTAGCATGACAAGACCATGGACTATTTGAGAAACCATCACAAACTCATGATATGAATGAAAAATAGGGTACCAATGGTGAATCAATATTCAAGGCATTTTTTTAACCACTTTATAGGTCTAGGAATATAAATTGGTCAACATTTTTTGGTGACTCAGTTGGTTTGACTGCCTACTGGTCAAAGAACTCAAAACTTTTTTGAAATTACTCTTGGTGGATTTTATAAAATGGGACATGATTGTACATGTATTATTCCTTATAAATTTCATAATCTTAAAACAATGAGACAAAATAATAATAATAATAATAATAATAATAACAAGAAAGACAACACATAACTACCAAACAACAAGACTAATAAACAAACACAAGACATGTGCATAAGTACTTAGGGGGAAAAGATAAACTCTATCTACTTATGTATAAAAGGAACATGATAAACTAATATTAGAAATTTAGGAACCTCCAATTGATAGGGATGGGGATTTCCTCACCATTAAATTTATAAAGTTATAAGGAATTAATTTCCTTGTAGTAGGTGATGATGTAAGGTCCACTCCAAATCCTATCAAACTTGGAGTGTTTTCCTAGAATTGCATGGTCCTCATCCCACTTGAAGACTACATCTCTTTGTTATAATGTCTTATATCAATCCCTCTTATCAAATGAATTATTGAATTCATGCCTATTAGACCACATGATATGCATGGCATTGTCCCTTATCTCCTTTGAGAGTCTTAGTTCATTCATCCTCACTTAGAATGCATCATCTTCTAATAGTTCAAGTTGATAAGCAAACTCTAAGGCACATATTTCAAGGCAAATATGAAGTCTTACCTCTCTATTATAGAAAATAAGTTATGAAGAGTGTTTAGTAAACCTATTAGGTGTCACTCGATCTACCCATAGGGTAGTTCTCAATATTTTATGCCACTCTCTTTGGTTTTCCTCCATGGTTCTTTAGATGATCATTATCAAATTCTTGTTTCTAGACACTAATAGTCCATTTCCCTATGTGTAATATTTGGAAGATGACTTGAGGTAGATACCATGTCTAAGACCCCACTCACATACATTTTTACTAATGAATTCCAAGGCATTATTAGAGATTATTGTTGAAGTCACACCAAATCTTATCACAAGATTATCATATAACTCTAGGACCAAGTTCACATTGACCTCCTTAAGTGTAGTTACCTCCACCCACCTTGTGAAGTAGTCAATGGCTATGAGACCCACTTATTTCCAACACTAAAAGGAGGATGGATCATTCTTATGAAAACCATTGTATGAAGGGATAATTAACTTGGATTGGTTGCAAGGGAATGGAAACTAACTTCTATTTACCAGTGAACATGACATGCTTTGATCACTTAATAATGTAGGATAAAATTATCCATCTTTGATGATCTTGGATGTGGTGGTCTTGGAAGCAAAGTTCCCACCAGTAGGGCCATCATAAAATTGTTTAATCAACTTATCAACTTGATTTGATTCAACACATCACAAAATTATACCACTTTTGTCTTTCTTAAATAGAACTCCATATATCAAGACATAGGGTATGGTCTAAAATATAAAGTGACTCCTTTTGTCTCTATCTAAGTGCATATCACATTGGTCTAGTTGAGGGAAGTGGTATTTGAAGCTACCTTCTCATTGTCATAGACTTCCAACACTTGGTATTTGTCCTCCTTTACCTCTACTAAAAAATTCTCACATAGGCATCTACCTCTGATTAACATGGTCACTCTCACCTCAAGATCATATTATATGCACTTTATTACCCACCTAGATCTCTTCTCATTCAATTCTATATTAAGTATGAATTATTTAATGCTTGGGTGCACCACCATTACTATGACCTTGTTGTTAGACACCATGTGCCTAAAATTCTTTAATCCTATCATGATGGAAAACACAAGATTCTTCATGAAAGTATATCTTTCCTCATATCCTTATAAGGCTTGATTAAAGAAGGCGATTGGTTATTCTAGGCTTTGAACATTATGTTTCATAAGCATATCATAAGTTTCATTTGATGTATATAAATCATACAAGTAAAACTCTTTGCTAAAATTAGGACCAAGGAGTGTAGGGCCTCTTTTATGGCCTCAAAGATCCTCTTTCATTCATTACTCCATGTGAACTCTTTGTGTTTCCTAATCATGTGATTAAGAGGCTTGACTAATTCTATAATACCTAAGATAAATCTTCTTACATAGTTGATCTTCCCTAATAATCTCTACAAACCTTTCTCGTGTTTGGGTAGGGTAAGGCCAAGATTGATTCAACTCTCTTAGGGTCTATAGAGAGGGCATCCTTTGACACTACATGTCCCAATAATCTACCCTTATAAACAATAAATTTTTATTTCTTAGGATTTAAGGACACTAAAAACAACCTACACCTATAAAAACCAACTTTAAATGAGATATGTGGCCTATTGGATCCTTTAAGAACACAATTATTTCATCAAGGTATATGAGCACCATTTCATTCATTAACCCCTCAAAGGCAACATCAATTTCCATTTGGAAATTTGTCCTTGTATTGAATAATCCAAAGGGCATTTTCATATATATATATATATATATATATATATATATATATATATATATATATATATATATATATATATATATATATATAAGTGCCCCACTCTGTGGTGAAGGAAATCTTATGCATATCCTCTTCTTTGACCAAGATATGATTGTAACCAGAGTAAACATAAAGTAAATAAAACATAAAAGAGCCTAAAATCTTCTAAAGTATTTGATCCATGGAGGACAGTGGGTAATAGTCCCTTAAAGACACCTTATTAAGGTCTTTAAAGTCAACACATAGGTGTATCTATCCATTTTTATTCATCATAAGAACAATTTTTTATACCAATGAGTAATGATTGATGGTGAATATTATCTTGGATTAAATCAATTTGAATAAGTCTCTTCTCATGAGATCTTTTAACTTAGGGTTGACTACCCTTTCCTTTTTGCCTTACCAGTTTTGCATTATTTTCTAATTATATGGTATTTTGGGAAAGATTAGGTTAACATTCCTTAAGATCATGGTACTCCCATTTAAAAATAACTACATACTCTTATCATAAGGCAATGAAGGTATCCCTCTCTTCTATTGTGTTTACTTTTCCCAACTTAAGTATCTTATCCTTAAAGATGACTATCTTCTCATAATGCTCTTCTTTAGTTGAGATACCTACCTTATCCCTTCTCATCTAATCTTATTCATTTAATATGATCTCTAATCTCACTAGTCCCTTGGGAGATTTATTAGACCTTAGTTTTACTATTTTATTATAAAACTAATGTTGCAATTTACCTTGATTTTTATGGTAGAATTCTGCCTCTTGCATGAGAAAGCACATAATCTATTCATCACTATCAAATACCTACCAACTCACCTTATTATCAGGTATATATGACCTACATATGACCTTGATTTTTATTGTCCTCAAGTTCCCTTGACTCCATTTTTAATGCCATATTGGGAACCAATAGTTTCAGGTCTATCTACATGGTGATTGGACTCCCTTGGTATGGATGGATGTCAAATTTCAAGAAGTCTTCTCAAAGGTCCCATACTCAATGCTTGTAATCCTTCAATAGATGGTTCTCAACTACACTAAACCCCTCACCTATTTCACTACAAGCTCACTATCACCTTTGACTTACATAAGTTTGATGTCTTTCATCTTTGCCTCTTGTAGCCCATGTATAAGGGCTTCATACTCAGTTGTATTTGAAGTAAAACTAAATTATAACCTTAAAGCTAAGTAATACTTTTTATTTGAAGGAGAAACAAACATTACCCTAACTCAAATACCATTCTTCAACCTTTATCCATCAAATAACAAGGTGTATATGCCATCATGGTCTTGAGTTGGGCTTGTGAGACTATGATGTTCATGCATGCAGTATACCCCTAAGTATACCTCCTCATTAGTATTTTATTAGTCAAATCTACATTTATAATTTTCCCATTCATCAAGGAATAGATCTAATATTCCTTCAATATGATCCTTGGGTTCTTGGTCACTAATATTCTCATCCTCATTAAGTATAGTGTAGTTTACATTAGAGAGGGTAGGCATATAAGGTTCTAAGTAGAACCTAGAAATAGGTTCCAACCTAATAGTGGCCCTTGTCTCATGTTTTACCCTAAATACCATGTATGACCAATTAGAGGAAAGGTATCCCCTAATCTTTGTAGTGAAATCCCTAGAAAGGCACAAGTTAAAATATGGATGTAAATCAATAACCATGACATCTTGTGTGATAGTATAATTAGGGTAGGCTTATAACACAATTTTGAGATATTTTAAGACACTTATTGTGTTTGTGGGAGATGCATCTAATTTTAAGACTCCCTTCTCATTGGTCTCATACTTGAGTTCTAGTTTATTAGTTATGGCCTTTAGAATGACTGAGGTAGAGGCACCACTATCTATCATGCAATTATGGACAAGACAATCTCTTATTATGACTAAAAAATAGAATGTGGGTGGATTAAAAACCTTAGGAACTTAGACTTCACTAGGATGACCATCATTAACATAAAATGCACTTACCTTGTCAACTTACTTGTTCATGAGAGAGACCTTGGAGAACTCTTATTGGAGAATATTTTTATACCCCAGAATGAGTAGAGAATCCCACATGGGATTGATAACATTGGATCTCTTTATGTATTCCATAATGTTTAATGGATAATTGGCACTATAGGGTTGTAACTTAGAAGTGGAAGCATCACTTATGACTTGAGTAACTTGGGGAATGGATGGAGGCTTTTATTGTTATCTACATGTTTGAGATGATTATTGAGTTAGAGAGGTCTTGTTGATTATACACTGAGTGACAAGCTATTGAGTCACTTGGGGGTATGTGGGAGAGACCTAATACTACCCCAAGTTATCACCAAGCATTTTCCTTTTAACCCTTGTGTGGGTTGTAACTGAATCATCTTGTTTTAGTGCATTCTATCCCAAGTTTGCTTCTACATGTTCAAAAGTGTGCTCTCCTTATTGTAAATTTATAAAGGTAGTGTTAATAGGGTATTTTATCATGTTAACTTGTTGGTTTATAAATTTTACTAATGTCATGGTAGGCATGCCACTATGAGGCATCATAAGACCTTGTGTTGAAGGAGGCATAACATTATGAGCTTGAACTGTAAGAGCCTATTGTAAACAATAATTTTGATATATTTCCCCACTTGTAGACATCACCATCTCATTTGATTCCCCCCATGTAGAATACCATTTACCCTCTTGTGCAATATTTTTTTTTTGGTACCAATGATCTTAAGTTGCTTACAGCATTTGGGTTGTAACTATTGTAGGGTCTAGACTATGTGATCTGGCCTTGGGCTTATTAATTCGGTGGGTAAAAGGGTCTATTATAGAGCTAAGATGGATATGGTTCTTGATATGGAGGTTGGCATGGTCTATGATAAGTATGTTGATTCCTCTTTAAGGCTAATAACTTGTTATTTTTGTCTTTTATCAAACCATCAAGCCTATCTAATTGGTTGTCATCATATTTCCCTTAATTAGTTGGAGTAGCCAATGGTGCATTAGTGGGTGTAGTAGGTTAGAGCTTAGGACATAGGTTCATGAGGGGTATATAAGTCAACTTTCCTTCTTGTAACAAGTAATTTTCTGCCCTGATGAATATTTTATATGCTTCTGGTAATGTGGTCTTTTGAAATCTATAGTTAAAATCAACCATAGATTCTTGGGGTGCCACCTTAATTGAGGTGAGTTGTTCAACTAGTGACACATGGTCACTTTTGTCTTCAAAGTGTTTATAAAGGAACTCATTAAATTCATCCAAAGTTTTTATGGAGGTAAGAGTGAGGCATATATACCATTAAATAGCTTTGCCTCTCAAGGAGGTGGTTAAGAGCCTTATGGCTACAATTTATTGGGTGATGTTGTGTACTAAACATAGGCTTTTTATATCAGCTATGTTTTCTACAGAAGTGGTGGACTTTTCCCTTGTTAAATATGAAAAAATCTTAAATTAAGAAGATATAAATCATAAAAATGGTTAAGATTAGTAGGGCTACCACCATTTAAGGGTACAAATGCTTGTAATATAGGCCTTGCCATTAGGATTGGTGGACTCATAGTTGGCTATGTATGGATAGAATTGGCATAGTCAGGAGAATTGGGAGAATTGGGGGGGTGTGGTATTTGGATTAAATCTAGGGACCCTCTTTCTCCTTGATATGTCCAAATATAATTCAATAAACTCAATCTGCTTACGTTTTAAAGTTATCCTAGTAGAAACTTAGATCATAAAACTACCTTCTAATCTATTGTTGATTGTTATTAGTCCTCCAAATGTCTTTTCAAAATATCAATATTTTAGAAGTATGTCTCCAAGGCCCTTTATCTATAACTATTATATATTTTAGGTTTTACCCTTGTAGAGGAAAATATTATTCATGTCTACCTCAAACCTAGTTCAACATTAGAATGACCTATAGACTGTGGGCTCCCTAATATGCAAGCCAGGCCTCTAGATTTTATGGGGATATATCCCATAATATGTCAATTCAATGTTATATTTAAGACCAAAACTTATCACAATGAAAATCGAAAGAGATATGAAAACTAATGAAAGAACGTACTCTAAGTGGTGTTGTATTAATTGATTAAAGATCTACTCTCAATTATATTTTTTGAAAATTATTAAAGAAACTTATCAAGATAATGATTGATAATAATATTTTATGGAATTCTAGGCATGAATATTTTGTATAAAGGTTTAATAAGATTATGTAACTTGAAGGACTAAGCCTATATCTTCACAAGATACTAGTGACTTGTGAGACTTCAAGAACATTCCTACTTGATAGAACTTCATACAACCTAAAATAGACTAACAACCTAAATTTAGGTTAATGATATCACCTAAAAATGATAACATGATGCATAAATTATATAAATAAAACTTTCAAGAATCACACTATCATTCAATAATAGTATATAAATGTCTTCTATTGATTTCAAAAGAGTTACAAGGCAATTTTGGTAGAGCTTTACTGCACTTAGCCAAGGAATTCTCAAACAAGATCTCAATGCCTACTTAAATATAAATTTTTAAAGATAATAACAAAGATTATAGGCATGTGAAAGGCCATGAATGAGGCCAATGTGGCATATGGTAGTTGCATAGGCCTATTCACCATCTTCATGCATTAACATGCATTTAATGGGTCCACTTTGGCATTTGGGGAAGATGTGGAGGATGTAACTCCCTCATTTGACTTTAATCAAGCCTAAATAATGATTAAAATATCATAATACTCCCTCTAATGGTATTTATTCAATGCAAATGGAGTATGAATGGGCCTCCTTGAGGTGTTAGGTAGCCTCTCCTTCAATGTGCATGTTGAATGGTTCCTAAATCTACTTCTAACCTATCATAATGAACTCCATTTTGAGATATGATCACTTGTATGATAGTTTCCAATGCTTGAATATGGTAAATCAATGCTACCACATCACCTTTTTCCTACTAAACTCTTTTACTTGCAAGATAAGTAGGCCTAATTGCTTGTCCTTTAACCTTATGCTCATATCCATTGTTTAAATGATCAAATAGTTGAACTAGGACCCTAATTCATCTGATAAAACTTAGATCATATTTAGATACCCCCTTATGTATTGGTATTCATATATTTTAAGTGTTATTTACCTATAAATACATATTAGCCTTGCATGACTAGGCCATTTTCACTGCTTCATAGATAGTTTAGATAGACATAGTAAAGACATTTATATCCAATTCTATGGATCATATTGACAGTTAATAAATAGAATAAGTCCTAATATTACACCTTATATAGTTTAAAACTTTTCATTATGCACTACAATACAATTTATGCCTAAACCCCTACAACCTTACCTTTTTAGGAAGTTTTTGTATAGTTTCCATACCATCAAAATCCATGGAAATGAGCCCCTCTAATATGGAAATAGGATCCAATTTTTGTATCAATAACTTCTATGTATTTAAATTCACTTTTACATAAAACTCTCTAGTTGAGTCACTATTAAGGTTTAAAGGGATCAAGTGGTTCATAGAGATTAAATCTTGGATCTCTGAATGAAATGCACCAAATTCCAGCTAATAAACCTCCCCACCTTGAATGAATGTTTTGGATACTCATACATAACATTCAAGCTATGATGAACACTTGAAGATGCTCCTTGTGTGAAGAACATACCCTTTTAGTGAATTTCATGTGTCCATAGGTAGAATGATCTACTATAATGACTTTTCTAGGGGTTAAAATTAGACAAAGGGCTTTAAAACACTATGATGGCCCTCAACACTTGGGTTAGAAACATTCACACTTCCTAAATTGATCTTTAATTCAACTTTTGATGGCACAATCATGATGGATATTGTGATTGGTCTATTTATAGAATTGAATAATGAATATTGGACTGAACCCTAAGGTTTCAAGGTACTAATGCATCACATGTAACTTGAACATCACCTTAAAGACCTCATAGAGTATCATCATTAGCTTGATCAATCCCTTTATCCTCATTTAAGTGCATATGGCCATGAATTATAACACTTATATCTTTCTACCTAATGAAATATACATGGAGGTCAACATGGAGGATACTATAGGGTTTGATTAGATTATATAGGACTCATTATCCCTCTATAAATTCATTTTTCACACAAATAACCTTAATCTCTTTATTTTTGATCTTAAACTAGTACTTATAGGTCCATTTTGTATATTCTAACCCCTAAAAATGCCAAAAAATTGGTCACTATGATTCTCAAAGGACATTGAGAGATCTTAAAGGTAATTTCATGGCCAAATTATCTCATATAGATGGGTTTTGAGAATAAACTCCACCATCAGGTCATTTTTGGGGTTTGTACAGAGTTTGAGAGGTCCATTATCTTAATGATCATTTATAAAGTATGGACCTCCAAACCAATAACAAAATTCATAAATTTATAGGATAATGGCCTCTTCATCTTTCATGAATGGCATGGTTTCCCATACAGAGGGTGATTAGAGATATGAATGTTAGATGGTGGCATTAGGGTTATTTGTAGGCAATTTTGAGTACTTAACTTGTTAAGGTTCATTCATAAATAATATCCCATAAATTTCAACCAATATTAAATCTATATTTATTCCATAGGTATATTTAAACTTCCCTTAAATATTTGGCCTTGAGGATGTATGTGTTGGAGTGGGTGAGCATTTAAATATGGTGCTCAAACTGACTATGTGTAAATTGATTGGATCGAATAGGATTTAAAGGCACTTTAACCATTTTATTCACCTCCATTCACTTGAAACCTTAACAAGTATTACACACCCTCATAAAATTTACATTATCCACTCAAATAGTTAGAATAGCTTGAAAAAACCTTAATATGGCACTGGGGTCTGTGAGAAGGCTTATATGTTTGACTGTGTTAGCCTATCTCCAAGACTTTTGATTATAGATCTAGGTATTGGAAATTTGGAGGGAGTTTGGGAACCTTTTACCATCATCCTTCACTAAAACAAAAACTTTTGGGTGTCCCAAACTAATGTATACCCTATATAACATGGATGCACCTTTCCACTCACTAAACAACTATGACAGACAAGCCTTGATTTGAGACAAAATAATGGGTATACCCACTATTTGACTATCCCAAGTAAACAAATGAATGATTTTAATGCATCATGATGACCATTATTACTAATTTTTAATACTTATGAATGGTTAAATAGATATTAAATCACTATTTTGGCTCAAACTAGCCTCAAAATACCTGTTGACTATGCACTTAGGCATATAAATTTTAAGTATGGCCTTCAAAATTATCTTTTGAGATATTTGGGACCATGTATATGTTAAACATATGATTAGTACCATTATCATACTAAAATTATGGTTTTATAATTCTTTTTTCCTTTTATACCTTATTCTTTACATAGACTTAGGTCTTATGTATGTACATGCATATGTGGTTTCAAGCCTATTTAGGGGTTACTCTACCTTCTTAGTGGTGATGACCATCAAGCACCACTCTTTTAAATAGTATGGTATTTCTATTTCTTATATTAAAATTTCCTTTTATCCTAGGAAATTTTATTACATTGATATAGATTAGTGACATCACATTTATCCTCTTATCAGTATGACTGTCTACAAGAGCTTGATTATCAGGCCTATATGGGAAGAAGGTGGTTTGTATAATGATTGAAATTATTGTATGAGTAGCTCATATCACCATTAAATTATTTTATATGAAAATTCCTTGATACTCATACCAATCCTCATTCCTTAAATAATTTACATAGTGTTTCTTGGGACCCTACTATAGTAAGCCTAAAAAGGTTAGTTGTAGGTGCACATTTGCATTCTTAATCTACTATATGACCATATAGGTTCAACACCTTGTTGTTTCATTGATTCTAATGGTTCTAATGGATTTTTTAGAGTTATTAGCATGATCTAACCTTAGAGTGAAGGGTGGATGAATGGAGGAGGGTGGTAGTGTAGATATATAGAGTGTAGGGCATGAAAATAGGGGTAACATAATGAAAATAACAATGAAAACACAATGAAACTATAGGAGTATGAAAGTGATGTGAAATAGAGGGTGAGATCCTTTCTAAAACCAACCACTTGAACCTTACAGACCTTTCTACACATACCTAAGAAAACACAAAAGATTGGAGGTAGAGATGATGCATATACAGTCCTAAATTGAAACCTTGGAAACTCAAAAAACCTTAATTTTCATATAAGACCTTTAAATTTGTAAAAGGGGATTGTGTGGGTGTGTAGATAAAGAAAGTGGCATGTAGGCTTCTGAGGCCACCATGAAGATTCAATTTTTTTTCTCAAGGATATGAGGATGATCCACCATCAATTCATCTTCTCTTTCCATGTTTTTAGGTTACATCCTGAATCTCTATAGATGCCTTTGAGATACACACAATCATGTCATACGCTGGTCTTCAAACAAGTAGAATTCTTCTCTCTTTGAGGTATTCTAGGTTTAAAAAGGCCATTGGACATTAAATCTAAGAAAGAAGGCATTATAAACCTTAAAACACATTTATAAACTCTTTAACCCAGTCCATAACCTCTAGTGAAGGCATCAAACCTTTGTCTTGCATATAGACTTGTCTATAAACCACACACAAGAGCTAGTCTTGAAGGTTTTCTAGTGACATGAGCTCAAATGTGTGATTCAAGTACTGAGAATGATATGGAGTGATCCTTAAAAACCCAAGTAAATGAAACCCATGATTGGTTTGAGAAGATAAGGCAAGATCCCCTAAAAACCATTTAGCCCAAATTAGCCGATGCAAATGAGAAAGGCATAGGGATTCCTTAGCTTATTAAGTAATGTTCATAAAGATTAGTATACCAATCCCTAATAAATTCCCATGGGTGGAAGCTACCTAAGTCTACTTTCTCTAGTTATGAGCTTGGGCCCCCATTCTCTCTCCTCTATATGGTAGGATCATAAACTTAAGGAGCTCTTTGAATCTGTCGATAAGTTTAAGGGAGAGATGTAATGGTTTTGAGCTTCCATGGAATTTAAAAGAATGTCTCTCTTCATCATTTGACATTTCTAACCTCCCTCTATAAAATCATGACTCCACCTAGGCTGGTCTATATTGTACTATTGAAGAAACCTCTAAAACCTACCATTTTCTCTATAATTATCTTTGTTTCATACCTAAAACATTTTTATCAGGTGTTGTGGAGGGAAAATAAGAATCAAATGAAACTTTTAACTTGATGGTGCAAATAGAGGGAGTTGAAAAGTCATTATTCAACATATGTGGGGCCTATTTGGGAGGAATTGGTATTTATCATGGTGCTATTAGATTCAATGAGCCATGAAACAATCTAGTGATGTATTGATGAGGTTTATGAGGTCAACTATATGCATGTTAGGTGACTTAATGCTCTATTAAGGCTAGATTAGGTCTCATTATGACTAAAAACCATTGATTTTGCATACATCTATGACCATAGAAGGGCATATCAATTGAATTATCATGCTAATACATATAAAATAACATTATGATCTATGATAAATTTTAAATGAATCTTAATACCCTTATATAATGTTCCTTTAAATCTTGAAAGTGAGCATAGCCCATGTTATCAGGTAGAACCAATGTGCTTATAAGCCTATATCAAACTACCTCCTTAGTTCACCTTCACCATGGCATCTTTCACATGTTTGGGACCCATCAAAGTGATAAAAGACCATATAAACATGTTTTAATATCATAATAACACTTTAATTATGATTTAAAATAGATAAAAATTCACATAAAGATTGATAAGGCAAGATTGTAGCATGACAAGACTATGGACTATTTGAGCAACCCTCACAAACTCATGATATGAATGATAACTAGGGTACCAATGGTGAATCAAGATTTAAGGAATTTGGTTGACCCCTTTATATGTTTGGGATGATAAAGTGGTCAATATTAACCTTCCATCTATAGTTTAATGGTTAAAGTCTCCTATCAAGGATTTGTTTTCTTGTTGTATTTTTAAATGGTGTCCTTATAGAACCGATGCAAGTGGTTCTTATTGATCGTATATTACCTTAATAATTCCTTCATTATTGTTATTTTATATATTTTTTTAAGGAATGACAATGATCTATGTCATGTCATGTTATTCTATGATAATCACAATATGATTTCCTTCTTGGTGTGAGAGATGTCCCATTGTTTAATGTCTATTAGATGGTAATGTGATGAGATTATGATCAAGTAATATTTTGATTATATTCCTTCATTTATCTTTAAGACATGTTACTTGCAATGATATTAGAGCTTTTATATCTGATATATCCACATTAACTAATGAAATATGTGGTTTCTTCTTTGTCAAAGTCATATTTGTATTTAGTGTCACATATCACTGATGTGTGAAACTATTGCTTGCATTTCAAATGTACTGATGATTTGTCATTACTACCATTCCTTTGCTACCAAAATATTTTTTTGATTATGATTTTATTATTTATCCCTTTTCATTTTATATAAATTATCCAAGTTTTCTCCAACTCTAATAATCTTGAATATATTATAATATAAATACTCATCTAAAGGATTGAAATTTAACTTGCATAGTTGATCATTTGTCATATATGTCATGTTGGTATCATCGTCACCACTATCATAATAATTTGTGATCATGAAATTTTTATTTTTTGTATTCACCACTAAATAAATTTTGGGAATAGGTTTGGTTACTTTGTATTAGCTTGTAGTTCATGTTATATAACTGCTTTATGTGTTTAACTTTGCTTAATATAGACACATTAACTCAAATACCACCCTACATTTGAATTTCATCCTAAACATCACTTCCACCCCTTTTTATAATAATTATTTTATTATAACCAATATCCCCTTTTTTCTTTGCAAAAATGGGGACCCATTTTTTGGATTATAGTCTTGACTTTGAGCCCTTCTTCTATGTGTTTATTTTTTTCAAAAATTTGGGAAAATACTAGCTATTGGCCTTTCATACTTTGGCAAGATGGCATTGGTATTATTTTTTCATATCAAATTATTTTTATTAAGATTACCCTATTGGGCTTATGTTTTTGGACTTATCATTTTTTGGTCTTTTATCTTCAAAACTTTTTTTTGCATGAATTGGTCTTCAGGTTTATTGTGTCAGACATTTTGTTTGACACAATTTCCCTATGATAATTACCTCACAACAATTCTACCAAATTTTTTTACCTCAAACTTATTCAGGATTGTGTCTCAAACTTATTCTATCAGACTTATCTTGTTAGAATTATTTTAGATGTTTATCTAAGACATTTTCCCTAAGCTAATTGAATTATTTCAAATATTTTATTTGAAACAAACTTGGTAAGACATTATAAATTACCCTTTGAAATTTTTTACAAAGGATAATTCCTTCGAAAGTTATGTCTTAGACATTTTTTCTAATGAAATAGACTTACCCTTCAGACTTTTGAACATGCCATTCAAACATTTTGTTGCGTCTTTTACCCTATTCACCTACCCTTCATATATTTTGTTTGAGAACCTTTTCCTTGCCAAAATTTTCCTTCGAGACTCTTTTTCTAAACCTTTTCCATTTAAAACATTCCTTTGGACATTTTTTCCAAAATATTTTTCCCTTCGTATATGCCCTTCGAGAATTTTGTCCTAGGCATTTTTCCTTGTGAGACTATCCTTTGGGAATTTTACCCTAGACCAATCCCATCAGACATTTTGTCTAACAAAAATGACCTTTCAATATAATTTATTTTGACATTTTGTCTAAGAAAATTTGGTCTTTAGGAGAATTTTTGTTGATATTTTATAAAAAATGATTCCCTCTATAGAATTAATTTGCACATAAAAATGCCACAATAATTCCCCTGCATAAAAATCTTGTAACATTTCCCCCCACAATAATTACCTCAAAATAAATACCATATTGTCAAGTGCCACCCTTTCATAGAGGGAATTTCATTATGTTTTGAGCTTAATTTAAGATTTTATCCAAGGGTCCCAATCATATTTTTATATGCTAGGTCATTGAGATAAAACACAAGAAATCTTTTATATATTCTAAGCCTAGGTCCCAATCATATTTTATTCATACAACTAAGACCATAGGCTAGAATATTCATGTAGGGTCCTTTATATTAAATTATGTTCTTTATTCTATGCATGCAAATACAATGGAACCTATTATATTAGGCCTAATTTATCCAACAAATCAAGGGTAATGGTTGAAAATTTTAAGGCCCTGTCGAGCTTCATGAGGGTGAAAAGTGTCACCATTGTGAGAGCCTAGTATAAAGATCTAATGACACAAGCAAACATTGAAATGTTAAAATTTCTCTAAAGATCCATGAGGCTGATAAGTGTGACCATCATGAGAGACCAATAAATAAAGATCAAACAAGGAGCAAATCTGGAATGATAAGTATAAAGCTTGTAGGAGTCAAATAAGTTAAAGCACTAAGATCTATGAACTATGTTAGCTTGAGCATAGGTGATCAATGGTGCATAATCAGGCACAACAATAAAGGTTTTTCAAAATATCCAAAAAAGTACCAAGTGGCAACATTATAAGAGCCTATTACATAGAGATCCAATAGTGTGTGGGAACCTAGTATATGAAGATCAATGGTGTGAGATCAATATATACTTTTCAAATGTCCTGAAACTAGTGAAAGGCTACCATGTGGCATAAAAACATTTAAGATATTACTATAAATAACATAGAGGCCTTATAGAGATACCAAATGGCATGATCATGTTCCATCATGCATATAGATCAGATGGTGTGACTCTCAGGTATACTTTTCAAAGGTCTAGACTCAATGATGGACAACACGTAATGCACAGTCATATTAAGATTAGTCATAGTAAATAGTGTCACTAGTTTTTAAGCATTAGTAAAGTGATACTTGTATTTTATGCATGACTAAGTTCCATTTTAACGTAGTTATTCTAAAAATATTCAATAGGTTGTTCTCATAACCTATAAAAGGCTAAGGATTTATTCATGTACAATTTTATAAAATAGTGCATATATTTGTAGTATGTATGTAGTTTGAGTTATAATTATAAAAATTAACTTCATTTTCATACACATTCACATGTTGCATAGCTTTTTCAAAGGTTATTTTAAATTGATAATTACAAATAGACTCTTATATGGTTTTAGACCATAGTTAGAACTCAATTTTTGACTATCACATGTAATGACCTTGCATGAACTTGGAGGATGAGGTACCCCCTTCCCTAACTCTAAATAAATAGCTTTAATCTAACTTGGAATTTTGTCAAAGAATTTTGAATATAGAAGAATCATCAATTTTGATTGTTATCAAATGTGTTTGTGTATTTTCTTTCCAATTTCTATGTAACGGGTTATTACTTTTTTTGGTTGTATGTTTCAATAATATTTAGTGTAAAATAACCATAAATGGATTCTTGGTTATACTAATTAATGTACTAATATGTAGATGTGTAATAGTTGTTTAAGGATTGATAAATATATTGATTTGGATAATTAAGTTCAAATTGATTCATAATTTTGATTATGCATGATTGCTTTCTTGATGTAGTTTTCTATGTGTGTGCAATAGCTACCTCAAATACTCACCTAACCTAAGCCATAATCTCCTGATTAAGTGTTTGTAATAGTTGGCCTAAAATAAGAAACCTTTATCTAAGGATTTTGAATTTGTTACATTATTATTTCCTTAGACTTCTTAGTTGTGTCTGATTGTGCATGTGTAATTGCTTATAGAAATAGGCATAGGTTCTGAGAGCACTTATCCTATTTATAAACTATACAAGGAAGTGATGACTAAAAACTATAGAAGATTTATTTTATATCTTACCCTTCCCTCCTTTTTTGAGTTTATTTTGAGATCTACCCACTCTATATTAACAACCAGTCACCCATATAACTCACATAGATATTCACTACCCTTATTAGAAACCACACCTCCATCCAAAAACCTTGTCAACAACCTACATGCCCTACCCACTATTCCATCAATAGGTTATAACAAACCTCATACGTGTAACTCATGCCCTAGAGTGAAGTTTACCTTCATTAAGATCTTAAAACATTATAGGCTACCTCATTTGACTATGGTGTGCATAAAACCCACATCAATAATTTTATTAGCACTAGAAAGAGGGTATCACCCCTGATAATAGTAGTTATATTTTGTGTAGAGATGTACTAGAGTCATCCAGGAGAGTGACTAGATCTAATTCCTAGGTTGGTTTTCTAGTCTCACCCTTGTCAAATCATAGGAGACCTAGAATTATGCTAATAACCTTGGTTCAAAATAATCCAACCCCTCTAGTAGAGAACCACTTACTTGTAATAAACCCTTTACCTATTAACGAACCAATGGCTCTACCATGATTATTTGGATATGTTATTTCCATCTCAACAAACGTGCATGATTTACATCAAAATCCCAAAAGTACTTACCATCCTTTTCTCTAATGGGAACAAGAATAGTAGAGTAATATATCAAATATTTTAAAGATGATTTGAGATTAATAAATGTTGTCCATGAAGATGTTTCATGTAGATTATTCCCTTTTACTTTAATGGATGTTGCTTATGATTGGTATTCAAATCTAATGGAAAATTCTCACTTTTTTGGATGAATATCAATCAGCTTTCATTGAATATTTTGGATAGGTAACCAATTCTAGTTTGGCATACTATCACTTCACCATCATGAGGAGAGAATGTAATGATCCCATCTATGCTTTCAATGTGTGGTTCTATAAGATGTATAATTGGTTAACCCTAAGGTACAAACTAGATGAGCCATTAACATTAGAGATGTACAAAAATGTGTTGGATCTAATTACTATCATGTTCATAAGAAGAGAAGCTGCTACCAATATTTTTACATTAGAATACAAAGAGGTTATCATCATAGATATGTAGCTTAATCCTCAAATGTCTAGAGCACCTAATGTCAATAATAGTTTTCCAACATTAAATCTGGTACCATGCATGAATCAAAATGTTTTTATGTTCAATCAAAATAAATTATACACACTAACTCTACTGACACAAAAAACATATCCAAATTTTGGCTACTTGAATAATCATGCAATGGGAAATGGTTTATAATAGAACCAGTAAGTGGATACACTCCCACTACCATTTTATAAGGTGTGGATTCCACAAAGGTAGAATTGGATTCTATTCAGAAGATGGTTCAAAATCAAATCAATTATTTCTTGAACATACAAAAGAATATGGGTAATAAAAATTACCCAATTGGTAATCAAAAAACTAGAAAGAAACCAATTACAACATCGACTCCTCCAAAGAAGAATCTGATTGATGCAATTAAGAAATCATCTAGAGACAAGGCTAGGGATTGGCATAATTTATTGAAGTATGATCTTTGGGTAGAATAAATAAGATACAAAAAAGACCTTCAAGCTTTACCCTATCTATTAGTTATGGATGTAAACCTATATTCCCAATCATGTTAAAACTACTCACTTATCAGTTTATGTAGGAATACATAGAGACAAGCGATAAAGTAGAATCAAGACTATTGAACATGATAAAAATGGAAGATTCAAGGGTTGAGGCCTTATAAATATTTAGAAAACACTAGTATGTGGTCGAGAGATGGTTCAATAAGAGATCAAAATTTAAAGCATTTAGGATTTTAGATATAGTTCTACTTTGATATAAATCCCATGAGAAGAAAGGACAACATGACAATTTTGCCCCACTATGGATTAGACCATACTAGATTTTAGAGATCATGGGAAATAAAACATTTAATTTCAAGGACATATAAGGCAAAAAGATTACATATCCAGTCAATGAATAACTCCTAAAGCATTACTTTAAGGCTATGTCATCTACTGATATTACTAATTAACAAGGGATAGATGAATGTAGTTATAAGATTAGATTAGATTTTCCACTTTCTTAGATTAGTTTATTTATTTTATAGATTATATTTCTTAATTTATTAAATTATATTTCTTTATTTCATAGATTATTTTCCTACTTTCTTGATTAATCTTTCCTACTTTTAGTAGTTTGCCTTCATAGATTAGATTTCATGCTTTCTTAGTTAAGTTCCTTGCTTTCTTAGATTAGTTGTTCTTTTTTTTCTTTGACGGTCAAAATTTTCTCTAACTATAATTAAGCTAAAAAAAATCCAAACCAACTAAGCTTATGACTTATAGAAAAGGGTAATATTAAAATCTTGACACTTTGGAATAGTTCACAAAATTAGGTGTATTTCTATGTTTTTGAGTTTTTAGGATGAAGGTAGGTAATCACGAATTATTATGGATTGTGTCACAATTGAATACTTTTTCCAAGCATGTGGAAGTTGCTCTCATATTAATTCATACAAATTTAGAGTTTTTTTATTATTTTATTAGGTTTAATGCACTTATCACATTAAATACCTATTGAAAGTGATAGTTTTGGGTATAGGTGTAGCTGGTAGGGATGTTCTAGTAATGATTTATTTTATAATTATACCAGCTCACTAGAGTTCCATCTCATCTCTTTTCCATTCAAGTACAAAAAAAAAAATAAGAAAAGAACCAAGGAATTTAAAAGATCAAAAGAAAATCAAAAGGCTCACATGATAAAATAAGGTCAATGTACTATGCATCATGATCAAAAGAAAATAATAGAATGTGAAAAGAAGGAGCATAAGGTATCTTTGTCTAGGCTATGGACACCTAGCTAGTAGTATAGCAAATCCTAAGCTTCCCTTATTTTTTATCTTTAATAGATACTAAAATGAAACCTATAGTTTCATCAAGCCTTTGAAAAACTCATCATAGTAAGGGTTAAATGAATTACATACTTTGACAAACATAGATCCAAGAAATTGGAAGGTAAGTATGTTGTGTGAAGGAACTTAGGAGTCTCTTTCATGTTTTTGATTTAAGAATCATTATGTGACACACCTCATAATTGATTTAGGATTGCAAACCAAAGTTTTATGTTCTTCAATACATAAGATTATTCCCCCTGTAAGTCACCATTTGTTGTAACCAACATCCCCTTTTTTACTAATGGAAATGGGACCCAATTTTTGGATTATAGTCTTAACTTTGATCCCCTCTTATATGTGTTTATTCTTGAAAATTTCTGGGAAAATACTAACTACTGACCTTTCATACTTTGGCAAGATGGAATTGGTATTGTGTTTTCATTTCTACTTGTTTGTATCAGGCTTTATCTATTTGGCTTATGTTTTTGGACTTATCTTTTTCATGATTTTTTCTTCAAAACTTTTATTCTACATGAATTGGTTTTTGAGTTAATTGTGTCAAACATTTTATCTACAACAATTTCCATACAAAAATTTCCTCACAACAATTCTACTAAAAATTTTCACCCTAGACTTATTCAAGCTTGTGTCTCAAACTTATTCTATCAAACTTATCTTATTGTAATTATTTCAAAATTTTATACTAGACATTTTCCCTAACACAATTGAATTCTTTCAGACATTTTGTTTGAAATGACCTTGCTAAGACATTAGAACTTACCCTTTGGGATTTTTGACAAAGGCTAATTCCTTCAGAAGTTATGTCTCAAACTTTTTATTCGATGAAATAGACTTACCCTTTGGAATTTTAAACATGCCCTTTTGACATTTTGTTGTATTTTTTTCTCTATACACCTACCCTTTAGACATTTTATCTGAGATCATTTTGCCTTACTAGACTTTCCCTTTAGGACTTTTATCTTGAACCTTTTCCCTTTGAAACATTCCTTTGGATATTTTGTCTAAAAGATTTTGCCCTTTGCACATGACCTTTGGGACTTTTATCTTGGACATTTTTCCCTATGATCCTATCCTTAAAAAAAAAATTCCCTAGACTAATCCCTTTGGGCTTTGTGTCTCAAACATTTTCTCTAACAAAAATGACCTTTTGAGATAATTAATTTGGGTATTTTATCTGAGAGAATTGGGTCTTTGGTAGAATTGTTTTAGACTTTTTATCTAAAATAATTCCCCTGATAGAATTAATCTACACATAAAAATGTTGTAATAATTCCCTAGCATAGAAATCCCACTAAATTCCCCCCCACAATAATTTACTTGAAAAAAATACCATAGCACCAAGTGCCACCCTTTTTTAGAGAGCATTTCATTATGTTTTGAGCTTAATTTAATATTTTATCCAAGGGTCTCAATCATATTTTTCTATACTAGGTCATTGAGATTAAACACAATAACTCTTTTATATATTTTAAGCCTAGGTCCCAATCATATTTTATTCATATAACTAATACCTTAGGCTAGAATATTCATGTAGGGTCCTTTATATTAATTTATGTCCTTTATTCTATGTGTGTAGATTCAACAGACTACGTTAACTCAGGCCTAGTTGATCCAACAAAGTGAGGGTAATGGTTGAAAATTTAAAGGACCTATTGAGCTTCATGAGGGTGATAAGTTCCACCATTATGGGATATTGATATAAATATCAAATGATGTGAATAAACATTGAAATGTCAAAAGTTCTCTAAAGCTCTATGATGGTGATAAGTGTCACCATCATAGGAGTGTAATACATAAAGATCAAATAAGGAGTGAATATAGAAATGATAAGTGTCAATCTCTTAAGAGTCAAATGACTCAAATAACTAAGATTTACAAACCATGTTAGCTTGAGCTTAAGAGATTGATGGTGCATAATCAGGCACAACAAAAAAGGATTTTTAAAATCTCCATGAAATTAATAAGTGGTAGCATTATGGGAGCCCATTACATAGAGATCCAATAGTGTGTGGGAGCCTAATATATGAAGATTGATGGTGCAAGATCAACATGGACTTTTGAAAGGTCACAAAACTATTGAAATGCTACCACATGGCATAAAAACATTCAAGATATGACTCGAAATAACATAGAGGCCTTGTAGAGATGCCAAATGGCATGATCATGTTCCATCATGCATAGATATCAGATGGTACAAGTCTTAGGTGCACTTTTCAAAGGTAAAAATTTAATGATGGGCAACACACAATGTAGAGTCATATTAAGATTAGTCACATTGAATAGCATCATTGGTTTGGAAGCATTAGTAAAGTGATACTTATCTTTGATGCACAATTGAGTTCCATTTGAAGGTGAATAATCTAAAAATATTCAATAGGTTGTTCTCCAACCTATAAAAGGCTAAGGCTTTGTGCATGTATAGTTATATAAAATGATGCATATATTTTTAGTTTACATTTGGTATGATCTATAATTATTAAAAATTCCTTCATCTTCATACACATGCACATGTTTTATATCTTTTATAAAGGATATTTTAAATTGATAACTACAAATAGACTCATACAGTTTTAGACCATAGTTATAACTCAAGTTCTAATTATCACATGTAAAAACCTTGCATGAACTTGTAGGATGAAGCATCCCCTTCCAAAGTTAATGTAAATAGTTGTAAATCAACTTGGATTTTTGTTAGAGAATTTTGAATACAAGAATAGTATCATTAGTGAATGTGTTTGTGTATTTTATTTCCAATTTATGTGTAATTAGTTGCTACTTTTTTGGTTGTATGTTTCAATAATCTTTAGTGTGCAATAGTGTGAATGGATTCATGGTTATATTAATTGATGTACCGACCTGTAGATGTGCAATAGTTATTGAAGGATTGGTAAATATATTGATGGGGATAATTAAGTTCAAATTTATTCATAATTTTGATTATGTGTGATTGTTTTCTTGATTTATTTTTCTATGTGTGTGCAACAATTGCCTTAGATACTTCACTATCTCAATCCATAATCTCCTAATTAAGGGTGTTCAATAGTTACCCTAAAAGGAGTAACCTTTTTCTGAGGCTTTTGAATTTCTTGCATCATTATTTCATTAAACTTCTTAGTCATGTCTGATTATGCATGTGCAATTGATAGTGGAAACAATTATAGGTTATGAGAGAACTTATCTTTTTTAGAAACCAACCAAGTAATTCCTGAAAACCAAAGAATATTTCTTTTTTTCTTAACCTTCCCTCTTTTTGAGTTTGTTTTGAGATCTACCCACTCTAGATTAGTAACCAATCATGCATATAACTCATATAGAGATTCACTACCCTTATTAGGAATATCACCTCCATCTAAAAACCTTGTCAACAACTTGCATGCCCTACCTGCTATTTCATCAATAGGTTGTAATAAACCACATACCTACAACTGGTGCCTTGGAGTGGATTTTACCTCCATTGAGATCATAAAACATTATAGGCCACCTCATTCAAATTTGATGTGCATAAAATCTGCATCATGATATTTTATCTATATTAATTAATTAAATCATGCACACATATTCCATAAAACTAATTAAAATATAAAATTTCAATCTCATCTAGACATCTTCCATGCTTCTCTCAACCAAGTGTTGAGTCATCCAACCACTTCCCTAACTTACTCAAAAAAAATTTGAGTCATCATTTAACATTTAAACTAACTTGGTGAGTCATCCAACTACTTTGACTTATTCTTAAGACATTTTCAAGTACCAACTAACCTTTCCCTTTTCTCTCAAACACATGACGAATTGGCCTCTTTCACTTGGATGAGGACTCAAATCCAACCATCCATAATTAACATTATCAAATAAATCTATATTTATCCCAAATATTCATATTTTCACCCAAAATTATATAAATAGACATGTCATCCTCCACTATCATCTTATACATTCAATCTATTGAATTGCTATAAAATTTATCTTATGCATCCATTGAGAAATCAAAATTATATGTTCATATGTTACCCAGTTTATCTTTGTTTAGAGAATGAATTGAGTACCCACATTCTAATAATTAAGAATAAAACAAAATTCACATGATAATATGATAATGTACTCTACATGGTTTTATAAGTATTTATATGTTTATCTTTATTTTGTTATATTAGTTATTTTGAAGGTTTATTTTGGATTTAGAGTAGGATTTTTATGTATGTCATTTTCCTAGTTTTGTTAGATTCTAAATTTTAGCTATCACATTTTGACACATCCAATGGGACATTTACAACATCTTGTTCATCATAATTACATTAGGATTTATTAGTTGTTTTTGGTTTCTTTCAAGGTTCATTGTTATTTAATCTTGGTCTATAAAGTTGTTTTTATAGTTTATAGGTGCATTTTTAGAATTTTTTATGTGATTGTACATGTTCCTATGTAATGATAGTTTCATTCAATGGAATGGTATATTTATAAAATATTTAAACAAGTTTGAAGAATATTTGGACAATTTTGTTCTTATTGGTTTTTTATATTTTCCTTGATTATTTTCATCTTTTTATTTGAATTTTTTATATTTCTTGGTTTGCTAACATTTTGAATTCATCATTTTTATGTTTATGTGTTGTTTTGTTTGTCTATTATCTAAGTTTAAAAAAATGTTAGTTTCATAGAATCTATCAAAAAATTCATCATGTGAACCATCAAGATTATAAAACATTTTGTAGTTTTAAAGCACGTCATAGCAAATTCATTAAACTATTCACTGGTTTCACAACCCTAAATAGTAGTTTTATTTTATATGAATTTTTACTCATAGTTCCTAATGTTTTCTTATTATTTATAATTTTTATTTCCTTTTCATTTTTTTAACATTCCTTGTTCATTATTTTTCCTAATTTTTATCTATTCTTATTTTTTGCCTTTCTATATAATGATGCTTTTATAACACATTTCAATGATTTTTTGTAGAGAACAGTAATTTTGTATCAAATTTTAGTGGGTTTATATACACATTTCATTAATTTTGTGATCTTTGATTTCATTTTTTATATGGTTTTTCATTGCTTTCTAACCTTGTAAATATTTTAGGCATTTTTAATCTCTGCATAACAATGGTTTTGTTCTAGATATTAGGTTTTTTACTTTATATCTCTTTTTTATTTCTTTTTAGATAACTTGTAGGTTTATTGGATTATTCTTGCATACATATTACTAATATTTTTATGTAGGGTAGCTTGCCAAAGAATTAAAAAGCTAAACCAAAAATTTATTTTATTTATTTTTACTAACTTTATTTTTATTTTAAGTTTGGTTTAATTAATCAAGTAGTAATAAAATCACATATAATTTATTTCAAATTTTGCCTAGGTGTGTCATAAAATTTTGTGTATGTTCTTTCCTTATCATCACATTGGTGATGATACCTATAAATTAAAATAAACTTTTTTGATTTTATGTTACTCACATTGCACTTGCATATACATTTTCCTTATAGTTACATTGGTAATGATACCTTGAAATTAGAAAAAAGTGTTAATATCTTTATTTTTATTTTTCTAAGGTCTATATAGATCAAGGATTTCACCACCACATGGTAGGTTAAATCTTGTTTACCAATGAGATATACAAATTAAGTATATTTTGTTTCAATTATGTAAGAGTTTATGTATTTTAATCACACTATTATGTGGGGGTTTCATCCTCCAATACTTAGGGTTTCAATAGTGACCTCATCATCTTTAGGACATGTTTTATTGATAACCTATAAATATATGTAGACTTTGATCCCCATTGGTTTATGAGTAACTGGTACTATATTAAATATCCACTTTGAGTAGTATATTCGTCATATGAAACCAACTTCTAATTATTTTTCACAACTCCACCTTTACAAGTAGTGCCACCTTTGGATGCATTTTAATAATTTTTTATTTGATTCGTTTTGCATCTTTATGTAAAACAAGGTGATGAACAACTATTGAAATATCCAATCCTGGCATGTCTACATATTACCATGCAAAAACATCTGAAAATTCCTTGAGGAGTAAATATAAAGTGGATTGTTCTCTAGATTAAGGGAAACATCGAGTTTCATAACCTTAGGGTTATCTTTGGTTTTAATATTGATGAAGATGATCTTTTAAATTAATAAAGTTTATTATTCTTGTAACATTTTTAGAGCTAGAGAATATTGATTTATTCTTCAAGGTTATGTTGATGTGAATGTCTTCATTTGATACTATAGAGGATGTACCTACATGAATTTGATTGTTTTATGAATGATGTATATCTAAAATATCCTCAAAATATGATAAATTATCCAATTGAATTGAAAAACATTTATTATGATCTCCTACTAGAATATAATATCTAATTCTCAAAAACTTGAATATCGTCTTACCATTAAAAAAATGATCAAGTCAGGGTGGTTATTCTTGGTCACATAAGATAAGCTATGGAAAGGTTAAGTCAAAATGGTTTTATTATGAAATAGGTTGGTGATGGATAAGTATTCATAATGAATATAAATTTAACTTGTTTTAGTGTTTGAATATGCTTCATCAAATGTGGTAGAAGAGTCACTATCATAATTACATATATCAAACTAGGTGGTTTGAATTCAATACCTTGAAAGGATTCATTTGTTATAGACATTATTAGTTTTTTAATACCTTGTTTGTGGAGACTAGGACCTTTTCATTTATAGTTCATGATATTACACATAATAGCTTTAGGTATAGGATAATGATTACTTGTGAAATATCTAGCTAACTCATCAGAGTAGAGCCAAGAAGAGTTTTAATCTTCAAATTATTCTTCAAAAAGCAACCTACCTTACACAATAATTTTTGGCAATCTTACAAGCCACTTATGTTTTTTTATGTATTAGGGTCTACCATGATTTTTTGGGGACATATAAATATTTCCTAGATAATGGGCATCTTGGATTTCATATTATTCCATACCCACATCCATAATGGAAAAATATAAATGGTGGACATGTGTAATTAGATGTGGATGGTGGATTTATGGATGTAGATGGTTGATTGGTGGATGTATATAGTAACTCATTAGTATGGACATAATTATTAACCTTTATTGACTCCTTGTTAGGTTCATGGGTATCTTTAATGAATGGTATATTATGATTTTTATAGATCCCTTTCAATAGATTCAAATATTTAAAGGGTTGAGGATCACCTAGAATGGTAATATCTATACCATCATGATAAAACTTTAAACAATAATGGAGGGTGGATGGAATGGCATTCATGACATGGATCCATGGATGACTAAGGAGTAGATTGTATGGGATATCTAGATCAAGAACATTAATGAGGGTTTCTTAAATTACAGATCCCACTATGAGTGGAAGATACATATTTCCCACCAACTGGTGCTTATTATTATCGTTTGACTTTATATTAATGGCATTAGAATCTATTAATTTCATGGAATGTCCTAAATGCTTTATCAAAATTAATGTACAAAAATTTAATCATGACTCATTGTCTATAAACACCATTTTCAATTTTTATTTGGAAATCAAGACTTCTATATGTAATAGAAAATTATGAGATGAACCCATGGGTGAAATGTTTAAATGGTCAAATGTTAATTGATTATTGTAGTAAAAGTGTCCTATAATTACTTGGACATTGTATAAATTTATATGTTTTAGAACTTTAGATTACTACAAGGTTTTGTAAAAAATGTCCTTAGAAGTGGGAGACGTCTCAAGAATGTCCAAAATGGAAATTTGGGATGGAGTTTTCTCAATTTTATTTATGATGTTATATGTACCTTTAAGGGTCAGAAAAGGGACACTTAAAATGGTAATCTTTGCTTGCCTCATGGTGATGGTGAAATCTTGGTATTTAATTTTAATAAAAGAAACAAGATGATCCATAAAATTAATGTGATTGATTATATAATCAAATTAATGAGTATCTTGGTTTTCATTATTCATTTGGTCTTGACATTAGTTTTTTTAGTACACTTTTTCTCGTGATTCAAAAATCTATCTTGATATATCTATATTTTTTATTGATACAATTTGATGCATGATCCTATATTTTTATGTCATCATGATATATCAATATTGAACATAGTGCTTGAGTCTCATACAATAGTTATTGCAATTCCCATTGATTTTGTCATAGTGTAAATATTCATCATCTCTATACCAATTAGGTTTTGGAGTAATTTAATCAAAGGGTTTAGTTTTTGGAAATTTGATCACGTTTGTGGCAACCAACTTATGAAAAATTACTTTGAGTGATGCTCATAAAGGAGTGAACTTTCATTTTTAGTTTTATTGTCAAAATTGACTGCTAAGTATAGTAATTTTATTGATAGATTGGGTGTTTTGGGTTTGTGTAACATTAATTACACCATCCCATACCACATTATTATTCTTAACATATAACTTGTATTTTTCATTTTGGATTGAATATGAGTTTTTTTGTTTGAATATTTTGATAGTACCCTTGTAAACTAGTGCTCATTCAATTCTCAAATGATGTACCACAATGGAGTTGCAATTAATAAGAAAATTATGAATTGAGATTATTTTTAAATATATATAAGGTGACCATGAGAACAAGCTTTCCAAGGCAAACCATCTCTATAATAAGGAGGAAAGGCTATCCCCATTACATTGTTTAGTGTTGTATAGATATAACATGGTCAATTCACATTCAAAATTACATGAAAAGTGTCACACAATTTATTGGGAAAGGTCCTTAAAGGTTTTTATGGATCCTTTAGGTAATTTTAAGCCACTCTAATGTTTGTCCCCCTAGACTACGTGTAAAGAGTCTTAATAGATCATTATTACTATAAGCAAAATCTGAACATGTCATGTAAAACTCTTTAAGGTTTTCTCTAGGATATCCTTTTCCTTTATAATTTTCAAATTTTGGGAGTTAAAAATGTGAAGGAAAGGTATAATCATCATATTAATGTCAAAGGGGTATGGAAAATTTTGTTCAAAATTATACTTATTACTTTGGGATTAGCTACCATTTTATAATCCTTATATTTAATCCTTCATAATTTTCCATTCTTGGGAAAATCTCATGTCCTTAAGTTGTGATGTTTGGTTTGGGTTTTGATTGGAACTTTGATTTGGATTTGAAAATTAATTTTGATTTAAATTTGAACTTTAAAATTAATTGGTATTTGAAAATTTAAATTGATTTATAAATTTATTTAGATTGGCAAATTGATTTGGATTTATGAATTGATATTGATTTGAGTTTAAACCCAAAGTTACATTTGGATTTGGATTTCGATTAGAATTATAATTAAAAGTGTTTAGATTTATATTCAAAGTTGAATTAAAATTTAGATGTTGATTTTAATTGGTGTTTGGATTTAAATGAGAATTTGAATATGACATTGGATTTGGATTTTGATTGATGTGAGGTAACCTTAAGATATTGGCATTATTGATAGAATAACTCAGATTTATTTTTGGATTGGTTGAACTTTTGTTTGAAGGATTATTGGACATGTATTTAAGATTAAATAATTCCTTTTCTAACCTTTTGACATGGTATTCGATGGAAAATAATTGGATTTATTGGGATGTTCTGTCTAGAACCACCTTTCCCTTATCCATATGGGTTTAGGAGACATTTTTAGAATTGATAGTGGAAGACCCTATGATGGCCTTATTATTTCATAGAGAATAATTAGATGTTATTTGAAATTGTATAAGAGGTGTTTAATTTCTCCTAGAAATTAGGAGAGATAAGTCTTTGGGATCAAAATCAAGTGGAAAGTTGGCTCCTAGCCATAAGAGTTATAACAAGACTTCATTCTTATTCTCCAAGAGATAATCAATAACTTGAATTTTTCTTTTACTTAGGTAAATTGATATCATTTTCATATTCCTTTTTAATGGGTCCATAATAATTATCATTTTCATGTATATCAATAGAATGTTCTTGGTTTCCAAATTGCAATGGGTCATTTCCAAAAGGCTCTTCTCTAAACCTAGGATTATTCAACAAGGCTTGGTGCCTTATGATGGAAGACATTGTTTAAAGTTTTTTATTGATTGAAAAAGGTATATGAATCAAAAATAAAAAATAAAAAATAAAAATGTTTGAAAAAAATTTGAGTTATTTGGATTTTGTAATTTATTGATTAAGGATTTCTTGATTTTAGACTTTATTTGAAGGATTAAAAATTTAATTTTCAAACACACAAAAAAATTATATGGATTTCAAAATGAGATAAAGAAAACAAAGACACAAAATTAATTTATAATTCAACAAAAAAAAATGAAAGTCACATATAAGGATAAAATCTAGGCAAAGGAACTAAAAATGATACTTTTCTTCATTTCTATCCATTCTCCCATATGAACATTTGAGGGGAGCATCATTTAGTCATTAAAATCCACTTAAGGAACCATATTTATGCATCAATTTCCACTCTAATTTTTATTTCTTATCTAAAAATTTATTTCTTCTATTAGTCGCAACACCCTTTCAAAGAGGGGAAAATGTAGATACCTAAATTCTTCCATATTTAATGTCATAATTAACTTTCTTTAATATGCACACACTAACTCAAATACCACCCTACATTTGAATTTCATCCTCAAAATCACATCCTTCACTTTTTTTAATAATTAATCAATCAAATTATTTACACATATTTCATAAAACTAATTAAATATGTAATTTATGCCTCATCTAGACATCTTCCATGCTTCTCTCAACCAAGTGTTGAATCATATAATTGCTTCCCTAACTTCCTCAACAAATTATTGAGTCATTATTGAACATTTGAAATAACTTGGTGAGTCATCCAACTACATTGAATCATTCATAAAACATTTTTAACTACCAACTAACTTTCCCCTTTTCTCTCACACACATGAGGAATAGGCCTCTTCTATTTGGATGAGGATTCAAATCCAACGGTCCATAGTTAACATTATCAAATAAATCTATATTTATTCCAACCATTCATATTATCCCATAAAAGTATATAAATATATGTGCCATCCTTCATTTTCATCATCCACATTCAAGCTATAAAATTTCTATCAAATTTATCTTATGCATCCCTTGATAAATCAAAATCATATGTCCATTTGTTTCCCAATTTACCTTTTTTTTTGAATGAATTCAGCACCCATATTACAAGAAGTAAGAACAAATAAAAAATAATAGTAAAGAAGGTGATGATGTATTCTACATGGTTTTGTACATATTTATATGTTTATCTTTATTTCATTGTATTAGCTCTATTGAAGATTTAATTTGTAATGAGAATAGGATTTGTATGCATGTCATTTTTTCATTTTTTTAGATTCTAAATTTTAGATATCATGGTTATGATTAGTTCCTTGTCCTTTTTGGTATTTGATTCACCCACATCATATGTATGCATATAATACATTGGAATGGGTTATGATGGAGGAATGACATAATGATCTTCTAACCATGATCGGGATCAATTCTCATTAGTAAATTGGGTCATCTTACAATATTTTAAGGGGCCATCATCTATTTTTTGTGTACATTAATTACCTTTATGCATGACCTTGATATATTTATGTATTTTTTATGGTATTACTTCCATAACATGTATCCAAGGTAGCCAAAAATTAAATTGTAAAGTAACTGATTAGGCACAATGTGGAAGGTAGTAGGTATTCTTGGGACCTAATTTTACATCCAATGATATGGTCCCAAATATTTGATGTGGAGTGATGTCAAATAATTTTATGCATTTGTATAAAATTTTAATAATAGATAGGTTGATCCCCTATTTTTTTTAATAAGGTAGTGTTATAGATATTCAATCCAAAATCATAATCTATGAACACACATTTGATAATTTTAATTTTCACTTGAACTTGAGTGAAAATTTCAAATTTTTCTCTCTTGTGTTTTGCTTAGATAATTCTTACTTTTCAAAGGTGATGAATTCATTTATATCATTTAATTTATTCTTGATAGAGGTAAATGATGTAGATTATGTATCATTAAGGAGAGTTTTTTCTCATAATTATTCATATAATATGTCTTTATAGACCATTAATATATTGAGTAACTTTAAGATGCAAATCTTAGTATGGGTGTTCTTTAGTTATAAATTATTTCATACACTTTTGGTTAATTTTTTTATATTTTGGAGGTGTATGGGGTTGAGGATTAACATGTTGAATACCTTAATGCAGACATGCATGATAGGGCACCCTACCTCATCTAGTATTGACAAAAATAATATGATTTTATGAAATCTTGGGAATGTTCATTGTTAATTTTAGTCATATTAGTGTTATTATATTTTGTCCATTTTATTATATAATTGATCAAAATGTAACATATTCACACAGAACAATATGAAAATATTACCTTCATAACTTGCATTAACAAATACAAACAATGTTTATTTATTAAATACATGTGTAATGCATCTATTAGGAACAATCATAAATAAATTCTTAAAATGAAACCCTAAGGATTAAATTTTAAACCCTAAGGAAGAACTATGGTTTGACATGGTTTGATAGATGTATAGGTTCACAAAGTTTTTTACCCTAATTTAGATTGATATGCATTACTTAACCTAATTAAGATAGAAACTAGTATTTGAATCCATATTACTAAATATATAATTTTATCATGAATATTAATATAAAATCTTGAGATATATTTCAATTATTTGACAAGTGGCATATGTTTAATACACCAAGTACAACAAATGGATAAGTACTTAGCTCTTAAGATTGATAAACTATCTAATTGTGACTATATTATGAAATTAAAAAATAGACTTAAGGGGGCCTATTATTATTTTTAGATATGAAACTTTAGTTTTGATTATGGAGGGTTTTCTTCATAAACTTTAGGTCAATATTAATTGTTGGTATTGCCCTACAGGATTTGTGACCTATAGTATGTTGTACCCAACATCTGCCTTTTCTTTAGGAAGAAATGGGGACCCAAATTTTTTAGAATTTATTCTTAATATTCAGCCCATTTTTCATATGTTCATGTAAATTCTATAAAATCTAAGGTATTTCAATTTTGGTAGGATGATATTGCCATTATGCTTCAT
Source organism: Torreya grandis (assembly GCA_037957365.1). Lineage (NCBI taxonomy): Eukaryota > Viridiplantae > Streptophyta > Pinopsida > Cupressales > Taxaceae > Torreya > Torreya grandis. Next base: position 792,116 of record JARHVA010005524.1, on the reverse strand, counting down.
GAGACTAACTTTTGTTCTACAAAGACTATTCTTTGGGTTTATATTTTTAGGCTAATTTTTTCAACTCTTATGAAATTTATCCTTTCAAGTTCTATGTTTCAAGGGTTCTTGAGCCTATTTTATCTCAATCTTGCTATTCTAAAAGTCTTATTTTATCAAGGAAATCGTTTCAAGGATTTTGTCTGAAATAATTCCCCCAAAGGAATTCGACCTGTGGGTGCTTTGCCTTATGAAATTTTAGACTACAGACATTTTGCCTAAAATAAATATTGATGGATTATCCATTTGACCCTACCAAACCTACCATTTAGGACCTATAAAATGACCTTAGTTATATGAAAGTACCCTTCAACCTTCACAAAGTAGATCCTTTGAGTAAGTTTTGCCATGAAGTATAACCTTTGAATCCTTCCATATACCCTTCAAGACTTTTGAACCATATCTTCAAACTTTTTTAAAATGTCCTTTATCCCTTCATCCTTTCATAAATTTATCACTTTACCCTTTCTTACTAGATCTTTTTATGCACATACCCTTAAATTTTTGTGTAAATGACCCTTCAGGACTTTCATCCCAAGCCCTTTACCCTTCAAGACATATTCCTTGGTATATCCTTTTCAACCCCTTTTCCCTATGAAAATTACCCTTCATCCTTTAATTATTGAACCCTTTGACATGGAAATATCCTTTGGTATTTTTTCCCCAAGCCTTTGATCCTTTTGTTTAAGTAGCCACTTACCCTTTAGAATAATTTCCACAACCATTTTTCCCTACCAAAAGACCCTTCAAACCCAAGGCACATACCATTCAAGTTTTGTGTAACCTACCCTTCAAGACTTTTGAAATGATCCTTAGTTATATGAAAATACCCTTTGAGGAAATTAAAAGTTCCTTTTAGCCCCTATGAAGTGGACCCTTTGGGTCAAAAGTACCCTTTGGGGAAATTGAAAGTGCCTTCTAAGCCTTTGAATAACCCTTCAAGATAATTATCTTGGGACTTTTGCCCAGATAAATTCCCTAGGGAAATTGTTTCTAACATTTTATCTAAAATAATTAGTCTGTGAACATTGACCAAAAAGCATTTTTTTGATGTAGACCCTAAGTGCCTAGTTACTAAGAGTATTTCTAGTCTTACCAAACTTAGCTAAAACCAAAGCAAAAATATTTCCTATAAATATTTTAAAATACCCCCTACCAACCTAAGCTAACAATTTTGAATTATACTAGAAATAAAAGCCAAATGAGTGCTGAACATTTATGTCACACAAAATGATATTCAATTCAATATTCTATATAGGTGATATGCCATGATTGGAAAGCCATCATTATATTCAAGATAATATGCATTTGAAGTCTTCTACTTTTATCATAGATATGAACAATTCTAGTTCATACTTTAAGAGTACTATGAGTAAAACAACGACTGAGCTAGAGCCAAATTATTTGTACAAGTATACATAGTGCATAGAGGAATTAGCATAGAGTACACAATAATGGTATCTACATCTATAAAATTCTAAGGTATGAATTCACCATCCCCATATTCAATTAAGGACTCCATACAATTCATGGATATAGTCTTCAATGTCACATTATTTGGAGACAAGTACAAAAATTATTCAGTATTATGGGATGTCATGGATTTAGTGGACATGTTTTTACTAGAAGATGATATGACATTAGTATACTAGTTTTTCATTAAAGAATTGTTGGCATTCAAATGCTAAAGATTTCACTTTGCATTAGCCAAGATATAATTAATGCCATACATTGACCTCTTAAGGGACCTATTCTTTTTAGGGAAGATATCATAGGATGCTTTCCTACATCATCATAATAATATAGTGGGTGCATGCATTTCATGGGTATATTTATAGAGATACATATCTTTGAGTATCTATAATGCCTACTTAGACAAACACACATTGGTGAAATTTAATGTAGAGACCTTTATGGAGAAGGTACTATCTTCATGGATGCTCCTAAACTAAACCATCACATAAAAAGGGAAAATATAAAGGAATCAATCATGATTGATAGATTCAAGATGGGAATTTGCATTGGTACACATCTTCTCATTTGATTATATAGTATGCATAACATTTACTTTGTTAATTTGGATTGGGTGTTGTTACTATATATGATTCTTACACATGATGCCACATACACCCTAGGCAAGTTAATAATCCTTTAGTTGAGGGAGAAAACTATTCATAAAGATAAGTGCCCCATGCCCTCTAGATAATTTTACATGATGTCTTACTTGTTTGGCATAGTTATGGGTACGTGTTAGAATGATCTTAGAGAATTATGGGCTCTAGCCATAGGTTATGATAAGAATAGAATTTATGATCATTATTAGTTCATGTATGTTTATTTTTATACCAAGCATATGGTGAGGATCTCTAAGGATGTCTATCCTTAGGTTTGGAAAGCTATTCATGGCTCTCCCATGCTTTGAATTAGAAAAAATATTGTGAAGAACTTGGCTAGGAAAGGGAATTATTTCCTTTACCCAAATTTCACTATCATCATGGTGTGGGGAAATAAAGTTGCCCCTGTGTCTTTCAAAGTTTATACCAAACAAACTAGCTAAAAAAGAAATCACCTTCCAATTATGGAAAAGCATTGAAGAGGATTTGTCAAGGAAAAATAAGTCCTTGTAGTAGGATGATGTATATAATGAGGAAACATCTTAGGGAGGTAGGTATAAAATGTAGGAGTTATCCTTTCCCCACACTTACACATATATACTAGGATATGCATGGGCTAATCCAAAAGCACATTCATGGATTAAACATGATATATAGTTATGAGCCTTATGACTATGATTTCCAATTTTTTAATTCCAAGTCTGATGAGGATGTATTGGAATGGTCATAAATTTCTAGGTTGTAAAAAGATCATTTGAGAATGATCAAGTATGATCCTTTTGTTTCTACCAAGGAATTAGATAGCAAAAAAGAACTCTAGAAAGGGTGGTAGCATTAAAAGTTTTAGTGAGGATAGTCTGAGAATAAATCCAAGGACTAAGATGCTTCTTCCTCCCAAAGACTTCCTTTGAAATTAGAGTTGAAGATAGTGAAGAAGGAACTTGGACTACTTGAGCCCATTTTTATTAAGGGAAGATAAGAAGGGGACCCCATCAGCCTTAACTCTAATGAAGAAGAGAGAACACAAGAATTACCTACAGTATGTTCTAGTCAAATTTCCATTACTCTGCCCTAGATACATGTTGTTACATCCATTGGGATAAAAACTCCAAAATAAGCAATATCATCACCTCAAGACTCCCCCATGTAAGTAAGGACCCCCTTGGTTTACAATAGAAAACCTAAGACTCTTACAAGTTATCTTATAGTAAAAGCATCATAGAGTTTGTGCACTCAATATCCACATTTAAAATAATCTAGGGGAGATGTGGTGATCATCAAATATATTAAGGATGATTATAATGAGGAATTCAAGTTAGAAATAGCCAAGGCCATGAGCCTCCAAATAGAGACTATGGAGATTACTCTTCTAGGTACTCAATCTTTTGTTAGTTTTTCTTTGTATTATATACCCATGTTTTGGTAGGATACCTCTATATAAGTTCCCACATCTATCCCCTCCACTTCCACTACTACCATTGATCCCTCTTTATCCACTTCCATCCCACTCACCACATAGGCCCCATATATTTCTACTAGCACCTCCATTGTTAAAGACCTCAAGAAGAATAAAATGTCTAAGAAGGTATAAATTACATTGACCACCTCATAAATCCATGTCCACTCCACTCAAATAACCCTTCTACTACCATCTACCACTTTTATGGAGGAAACCACAACAATAAGTATTAGCAAGGGAAGGAAGGCCAAGCTCCAAATAATCAAGATCCATCCACTTCCTAAATTTGGAGGATTAGATTGGTCTAAAATCATATAACCTTCCTTACCTAATGTCATAACCAAGGGCCACAAGAAATAATAGAAAAATCAATAAGATGTTGAGGAAGAGGTTGTTGTCACAACCTTTGATACATCCTAGTTATATATTCCTCCATGGGTAGTGGATCTAAGGAGCAAGACCTCTCAATTGCCAAACTTCATACTTATTGAGCTTCCCTCTATTTTTAATTTATTTTATCCTCTAACTGGTAGTTTTTAAAGGGTGAAAAAGAGGAAATTAGAAGATGACAAAGGCACTCAGATCATCCTTAAATAAAGGCAAGAAGTGTTCCCCCTTACCAAGAGGTAAAATAGATAGCCAAGACAATCCCTATATGAGGAGAATATAGAAAACCTAGAACAAGAACACAAATATGCCTTTGTAGTAATTCATGAAGTCAAAAATTTAGATTGATATGATATTGAGGTTGAAGTGTAAGTATTAGAGGTAAAAGTGGAGTAACTCAAGGAAAAGGCCAAGACAGTGCATATTCTTGTGGGCATAGAAGCTAAAGTTCAAGAGGCAGCTTCAAGATGTTATGACTCCTTGGATGCCATGGAATTCATAAAGGTCAAGATGGCCCCTCATGTGAGTTATCCAATTAATTATTTAATTCCTTGAGAGATGATAGTGCAACTCTCTCTATAATCATCTCGACATAATGACAATGTTCAAGGCATCTAATGCCTTAAATCTAGTAGTCATTTAGTAGGAGGTAAAAGATTAGTTACAAAACATTAGGGATTTAATTCTCAAATATCAGGCACATGAGGCTCAAATTCTTCAAATTTTTCATGAGCTAAAGTTATCAAAAGTTAAAGACTCCTTTGGTAAGTTAATTAGCAAGTTTAATTTTTATAATCTTTTTTAGGAAGTGATCAATGATTTTAAATAGAGATTGCAAGGTTTGATACTTAAATAAATTTAGTCTAAATTAATCAAAGCTCAAAAAAAGGTCACTAAATTTGTAATCTTTAAGAGTAAATTTCAAATAACTAAGGATGATCATGAAAATCTCCTTGAAATGACTATATGAATTCATCAGCCATCACTACTAAATTTAGACATTATATGAAAGTAACATGGAGTAGAAAAAATTTATACGAAGATAATAAAGTAGATAAGATTCAATTTTATAGAATTTCAACTTCATCTTCAATTTCCATGATGACTTCTACACCAATTAAGGTTCATGAAGCACTTCAAGCGAGTAAGCCTTGACAGGTTAGAATCTTACGCATGTATAATTTTGTAACGGTGAGTGTAATTATATTTTCCTTGTATTTTGAGTGGATAATTGTAAAATTGACTTTATATTTTTTGTACATTCATGTGTTTCATACTTTTGGAAAATTTAGTTTATTTATTTATTTATTTTAAACTTTTATTTCTCTTTTAGATGGTTTTTAGACCACAGTTAGAACTACATGTTCTAACTAACACTTGTAACTACCTTGCATGAACTTGGAGGATGAGGCAACCCCTTCCCCAAGTTTACATATACAATTGTAACCCAACCTTTTTTTTTGAATATTTTGGAATATAAGTTATAGAAACAATTTTGATCATCAACAAAGTGTTTTGAGTATTGTCTTTCCAATTCCATGCAATTAGTTATTATTTCCATGGTTGTATGTTTTAATAATCTTTATTATGCTATAGCTATGAATATATTATTTATTTATTTATTGATATACTGATCATATATGTAAAATATATATTGAAATATTAGTGGATATATTGATTAAGTTATTCAAGTTGATTGAATCATATTTCTAAATGTATATTTGTGTTTTTTTTAGTGTAGTTTTATGTGTGTGTATAGCATCTACCTCAAATAATTCATTTTCTTGAGCTATAATCTCCTAATTAAGGGTGTGCAATAGCTACCCTAAAAGGAAAAAACTTTTTTTGAGGCTTGTGAATTCCTTTAATTTTTATTTCCTTAGACTTCCTAATTGTGTCTGACTGTATGTGTTATTACTACTAACAACAATCATAGGTTTTAGAAAGCATAAGTTTGTTTAGAAAGCAAGCAGGGAAGAGATTCCAAAGAACCACAAATCCTTATTTTCTACCCTACCTTACCATCCTTTTTGAGTTTATTACCAAGACCTACCCACTTTATAGTAGAAACTAGCCACCCATCCAACTCATGTATAGATTCACTCTATTAGAAGGCCACACCTCCATCCAAAAAATATTTTCAACAACCTACATACCCTACCCATATTCCATCAATAGGTTGAAGTAAACCACATACCTTCAAATCATTACCTGGAGTGGATTTCACCTCCATTGAGATCTTAAAATGTTAGAGGCTACCTCATTCAACTATAATCTACATAAAACCAACATTAGATTAGTCAACTTAACCTATCTCCAAAATCCCTATATATGTGTGATGATAAACCCTGTTGATGCACAAAACTCTATAAATCATCCTCCTTCACTTTAAAACCCTAGGTATGCTTGTGATGGATATAAACCTATAAAAATTAGGAAAGTATAATGGAATGAGATAACCCTAAATAGCCCCATTGATGATTGATCATTACATACATATCTTAGACTCTAATGAGAGTGATGAAATTATGATCCTTCACTATAATAATGCAACTAATGACTTGGATTTGATACTTTATAATAATTTATTTAACTTGAATTTGGTATGATTCAAACTTGGATTGCGACTAATTATAGTAATTGGTTTGTAAATTGGGAGGAATATGGCACTTTTTATCAATGTGAAAATGTTCATATATGTGTACCAAATAACTTTTGAAGTTACCTATGATGTGAGGTCTTGATTTTATATAAATATAAGACTAATTGGGTAATTTCTCATTCTACTAGCATGGTATGTAGATGGGCCCACCTTAATGAAAGATTTGATTTTAAAAACAAGCAATTTTTTGGGAGGGTCACTATCATTAGGCACTGATTAAAATCAACTGGTAATACTAACTTTAGTGAACCATGCATAAAATAAATAAATTGAATATTTGGGGATGTTTGTATGAGATAATAATCTAGTTTGGCATAGATTGTAAGGTTCATAAATATTTTTAACAATAAATATAGTGTCAAACTCATAAGGTAACATGTAGGTGTGAGATAATGGTGAGATAGTACCATACATGTGTGCATAATTCATGCATGGTAAATATATTTTAAACTTTTCATTGTCAATTACTTAATACTAAATTTTAATATCTATAGTACCATGTTTGTATGTCTATATATATAATTCCTAATTTTGAATAGGTGTATGGAGGATAATGTGAGATCCTAATATAAATAATATATGATTAATAGACACATGCATCATGATCCTAATGGAAAGATATAGGTGGTAAACCTTTAGGGACATGTGTGTATGATTCCACCAATGGAAATATATATATATATATATATATATATATATATATTGGATTAATCAATATCATGATATAGTGTGGGTGCAATGCCCCCAGTGGAAATTTATAGGTCATAGTATGGATAATAATATGGAAAAAAATATATTCCCCTGTCTATTAATGTTATATTAGGAGGGAAATATATAAAAGTGAAGCACACAAACAATATTAGTGGTATTCTCAAATAGATGTATGGTAGATACCATGGAAACATAGGATATAATCATAGTATACCAAAATTAATAGTGTGTATAACATGTTTAATGGAATAAAGCATAGGGTATTATGTAGTATTGGATAATGGAGTCACACATAGTCATGCAAATGCACATAAAATATGTGTAGCCATAAAGAAATAAATATAAACTAAAATATATTAATGACAAACATGATGACTAGAGTATTATCTATGGATAATATTAGATTAAAAAAATGTCATGAAACACATACACAAGAATAATCTCTCACATGTAGGAAATCAAGAAGTAATAGAGTATGCAAGAGATTACACAATGTATGCATATAACATGAAATATGTAAGAGATAAATAGTAAAATTTATATCTCTACATCATAAATGTAAACTAGGAAGCATAGAATCTAATACTCACTAAAAACATGACCATGGTATAGGTATTCATCTAATGTGGTAATTACTTTAGGCATGGGAATAATAAATCCACAAAGCATCTAGAAATTTATGATCATATGTAGCCTGTATATCCTAAATCTCACCTACTCATATAATACCATGAAAATAACATGTGTAACATACATATGCAATCATATATCATAGGTATATAATCATGATATGCATCTATCAAAAAAAATTGTGTTTCAATGTTTTTTACTAGTTTGTAATATAAAAAGATGACACAAGGATAAATCCAAGGAGTGAAATCTATAGTAAGATGTTAAAATATGACTTTATACCCCATTTCATAGACTATTATATGTTTTTCAACATACTTTTATACTATTTATTTTTATTTTAAGAACTTTTATTTTGACACTATTGTATGACTAGTAAATTGGCTAGATTAGTGATGATTATATTTTGATTATATCAAGTCTTCTTTAGTTTTAGTTGATACTTGACTAATTTCTATACCTATGGATTATATTAACAATGAGTTAATTCAATTATCATGATTAATTATTAATTCTAATTCATTTCTAATACTTTATATTATTAAATTTAGTTATATTATTACCATATCAGTCAGGTGTTGTTTATTTAATTTTTATATGTAGGTACAGATACATGAGCTAGGCTGGTAATAGATTCCAATAGTTAGGGAAATAAAGGATAGAGGTAGTGAGTAGTCAGGTGATACCGACATGGTTAAAGGGATAATATGAATAAGACATCTAGTCAATTATGTATAAATAGTCTATCATATTATTCTTTCATTTTAGTTGTGTTGTCCCACTCACTTTTTAATATTGCCTTTTATTATATTATCATTATTAATTTTGACCCTGTCCTTGCACTTAACCATTATACAGAGTGGTGTTTTTATTTTGCCTACCTTGTTTTGTTTTGATTGGCATGTGTTAGACCACTTTTTTGGTTAGTTATCTTAAAGGGTTCATTATATTGATGTTAATTCATGATCCCTTAGTGGTGTTGTTTTGACCTTTTATTTATTATTTTGATTTACTTTATGTAAAATAACTATAATGTTTTTTTGCAAAATTTTATTTTTCTTAATGATGACCCAAGTAAGGGAGGTCATGGGCCTTTGAAAAATATAAAAAAAGTAGAGGTTCATAATGAACAAAATATTGGTTAATGGGATTAAACAAGTCACATCATAATTTGTTTAGAATTATCTCTCCTCCCATAGTGCCACATTTGAGTAGTTACGTGAGGGAGGTGTAGGAGAAACACTTGGGGCAGGGGGGGAGGGGGGGTGGAAGAAACCCTATCAAGAAGAAAATGGTGTCAGTTGTCAGTAATGGGGTTTAAAAACCCTGCTAAGAGAGAGGAGGTATAATGGATTAGATTCATTCATGGGAAATAAATAGGGGGATAATATAATCTTTGAGGGGTAAGAAATAAGAAAATTAAATCCATTATACTTATGGAGTGAAAGATTACTCACAGGTAAGTAATGCATTATTTTGGAGAAGGAAATAGAATGAGTATCTATTTATTTATATTAAACAAGTAAAAATAAATTATTTTTAGGATCATAAGGAAGCCTTAGGACTTCATGATGAATCTATAAAACCCCAAACTAATTTATATTAATATGAATC
>JARHVA010005524.1:770000-777500 GCA_037957365.1 Torreya grandis | reverse complement strand
TGGGGCTAATGACTAGATCATAAACCTACATAAATATTCTAACCTGAATGACATGCCATCAAATGTGAATGCAAGGGTTATTTTCTATTATTTAAATGGTCCGTATACCATTTAGTGTAATCATCTATATGCCTTGGATGATATCAACCTATGAAACTTAACTAGACAAATTTTGAGATTAATTTATAGAAAAGGCAAATGAGTGAAAACTTCAAGGAACAAAAAATAACAAATCTAATTAGGAAAATATGAATGTTTCATAATATGAAAATAAGTTATTAAAACTAATACATCATGTAAACTCTATGCATGATGAGGAAATTGAAATAACCAAGTTCAATTTAAGGATAAAATAAAAATTGATGCATGAAGTCAATATGATTAATCCTAATATGTTAGGAATTCCTATAGAATCTAACCATAGGATAGAAGAAAAATAAAATTATCAATAACAGGCAAGACAATACTTAAAACTAAACAAGCAGCAATCAAAACCAAAAACCTACCTCCAACACCTAAACATTTTAATAAAATAGACTAGAATCATAATTTATAAGGGAAAAAAAAGTTTTAACTAATTCTAGGGTCAAAACAAAAATCTTAAGTCTTATGCCACCTCAAAAACTAGGTCTTTTAAGAAGGAACAACATCAAAAACAACAAGTGTGGGCCATGAATAGTAAAAAATTGGAAATTGATTTTTAGGCCATACCAATAAAGATAAGAAGTAATATATCTAGTAAATCTATGACTCTTTTAATTGATTTTAGTGAAATAGATAGCTTTATTGCACCTATTGTAATAAATATGTGTAAGCAAATATCTATGCAGTTAAGAGAAGGTTGAGAAGTTGAGTTTGGTACTATCAAGAGGGTATATATACAAGAATTCTTGAAGAAAACTAAACTTGATTTGGGCATTTTCAAAACCAAGGTGAATTTATTTTTAGCAACCTTGAGGTCTTATGATAACATATTAGGCACAGATTATCAACAAAAACACCATGCAACACTTGATTGATCCAAAAAAGGGTGTAATATGATTATGAAATTGGAAAACATGTATAGATACAAGGCCTTTAAAGGCCAAAAACTCATAAAATGATTTCATCTCTATAGTTAAAGAGAGATGTGATAAAAGGTTGTAAACTCTATGCATTCTAACTACGAGAATTTCCTAAATGAGAAGAATAGATATGTTAATATTTTCCTATTATATGGAAATTTATGGGAATTTTTCTACAAAAAATACTTGGTTTACCACCAAAATGTGAGTTTGACTTCCCCATTTAATTTATTCCAAGGATTTCCCCTATATCAAAATCCCCTTATAGAATGAATGTGGTAGATTTTCAAGAGTTGAAAGTTTAGCTACAATAATTTTTGGACAATGGAAGCATCTATCCAGGTGTGTCACCTTTGGGTACTTCAATGGTCTTAGTAAGGAATAAATATGAAACCTTAAGAATTTTCAATGACTACTACATGATCAACAAAGTGATGATCAAAAATCATTACACACTACCCTAGATTGATGATTTATTTGATCAAATGAAAGATGCAACAGTCTTTTAAAAAATTGATTTAACATCTAGCTATCATCGACTAAAGATCAAAGAGGAAGACATACAAAATATCCTTATGAACACAATATGACCTTTATGAGTTCACTATTTTTCCTTTTGGCCTCACAAATGATTTGTTGTGTTTATGAATCTAATGAATAGTATTTTTAGAGATTTCTTGGATAAATTATAGGCCCTAGGATATTACAAAATATATATTTGTGCTAATGTATGTCTTAGGCCCATTTATATTTTTTCATCCCATCTTCATTTCATCCCACATAATTAGTTTCACCAATCACCATTTTACCCCACATAATTAGTTTTCACTATTTACCATGTTATCACACATAATTAGTTTTACTAATTACTATTTTACCCCATGTAATTAGTTTCACTAATTACCATTTTACTACATGTAATTAGTTTTTGCTAATTAACATTTTCCTACTAACCACTAAATCTATCCAAATCTACCAAATTACAATAAAATTCAAATGGTTTAAACTCTTTAATAACCTCCCTCATAGAACAAAACCTATATAACATCTTAAAGCTCAGTTTAACCCATAGTTGAAATAATCATAACAACTTTTATTAAAAATGGATAGAATCAATAACAATCCCCATAATTGACGTCGATCTGATAGGATCAAAGTCAATCTATTCCCAAACTTGCCTTTGGTAAAGGACCATAATTTTTCTTCTAAAGGATAAAATAATTCCTCTTATATGACTTTTAGATGATTGCTCACCCCTATTGGAAAGACACATTTCCATGATATTCCCTTAACACCTATCAAAAGGCCAAAAATTAGCATATCAACCTCATGATTATCATAGACTTGGAGTGATGTTAAGGTTAGTATATTTCATTGTTTACAGTAGTTTTATCTTTATTTGTTTTGTTTTATGTTCTTATTAACCATATTTACCATCCTTAGAATATCTAAATCTCACTAAACCAACCTTTAGCTCCTTATTTCCAAATATTATCTTTTTTATCAGAATCAAAATTGATTTTATATGATTGACATCGATCCCTATCTAGATATTTTATGTATTAAATCTGAGACCTAATTTTTAGCACATAAATTAATTATGGTTATTTGCTCCCCAAATAATAGATTTTATCTATAGATGACACTTCCTAGAACCTCACATGAAGTTATTACCATTCATGATTTAATAACTATCCTTCAACCTTTCTTTGTCAATCATAGAAATATTTCCTTTGAGTTAGGGATATGTGTGAATGTGTTTCCCATACTATATAAGCTATTTATGATCAATTATAAATCATACAAGAAGATGAGAATTTCATTGAAGCCTCTTTTCATGATCACTTTGATAATATTAATGAAAGAGATGTAGATTAATTCAAAAATACTTCAATTTCATATTTATATCATTATATACATCTTCTAATTTATTTTACCAATTTTATCCACTTAATTGCTTAAATAAGTGGGTTGACATCCTTGTTAGGAAGTTCATTATTTTTTGGGACTAGTCTAGTACTAGGCAACCCACTATCTTATCTTATTAAGCAAATATTTTCCAAGTTTTTTCATGTGTTTAGGTAGTCCTTCTGATCCAAAAAGGATCTCCCACATTCATTGGATCAATGGTTCACAACCTTCCAAATCATAGGTACACTTTAAACCTTTTGTTTCTGTTTGAGTTTTTAGTAGTCAATTTTATAAATGAATGAACTAAAAACTACTTAAACATTTTAGCACACCCAGTGGGACCCTTTTTGGGCCTTATTATTCTTGTTTTCTCATTCTATTTCTTTATTTTTTTAATTTATTAGTGTAATATTTTCTTCATTTTCATTAAAGCAATAAAAACAAAATTACTTTATATTTTTGAAAGGAAAGTTGTATTTATTAGTTTGCTTATTTAATTAGTGCACCTAGTGTAATTATGAGGATCAATTAAAAAAATTATATGCACTCCTTTTTCACACACTAACAAACTAAAACAATCTTAAAATAATCAATAAAACAATTCCTAACTCAGTGGACCCACTTGGATTTCATCACCAAAGGGAAAGTTGATTCAGTGTTCTAGTCGAGTATAAATAATTAGTTGGTAGTACAAAGGATAAATTCTTAACACCCGTATTGTTGAGGGACCATGAAGTGATGGGGTAGGCCAAAATACCAAGCCATGTACTTACACCAACATATGTTTAGGCCTCATTATACCTTCATGTATATTAAGGATACCAACTTTAAACAAACTTGAAACCAAAATTAGCTTACCTCTTCGTAGGACCTTTATCTATCCAAGACACCATCACATTTTTAAAAATATTTATTAAGAAAATTATAAATAATTAAGTACATTTAATTATATTATGTTTTTTATCCTCACTAAAATGAGATAAGCAAAACATGTTTTGTGTGATTTTGCATTTGTTCTTTATTTTGTTATTTTAGTATTACATAGTTGTAACAAAATAAAAAACATAGAGACAAACAAAGTCACCACATTCATATTCCTCAATGGGACATTCACTTATCCCCCTACCTCTCTTTAATCCATTGGGGATGACTTCCTTAATTTTACCCACAAGGAGATCCTGACTTTGCCAATATATTGGATAACAATCTAATTGCCTTAAGTCATTACCTTAATACATGATCCATACAAGTTCATATTTCCCCTCAATCCCAATATTCCAAAAAAAATTTATGGCATGCCCATAATAGGTTCTAATACCAACATGACATAACCTATAAATACTCCACCACCATTAGTATCTAGTAACCCCTATGTAACTATTACCCAAACTCAAAATGTTATTATAACACAACTCACATCCAATAAACCACCCTCTCCCATGCTTAAGATTTTAGTAGTCTCAATCCCTGCAACTCTCCCATTGATCCAAACACATGTAACCTTAAATTCCTAACACATCACTCAACCACTATAATCCACACAACAAATCCCCCTAAGTCAAACTATCCAACAATAGATCCACTTAACCACTAAATACCTAATTCCATCACAACACCCTATCTTAATCCATCTCAACAAAAACTTCTAACCATTCTATTCCTACGATATGCAATTGCATCTCAACCAATCATTACCACTTCTATTAGTTATCCCCTTTCACAATCATTCCCTACTTTGCTTCCCCCTTATCAACATTTGAAATAAAATGTTTTAGGGGGTATGCATAAATATAAATCCTATCTTGACCTCATGTTTATCCTCATGGATAGCATGGTCAAATTAGAAGCTTCTACCTCCAAACAAAAAAAATGATCACATATGAAAAAATTTGTAACAATGCTATTAACCCCATCATTCTAATTAGGCCATATCTAATAGTGGGAACTTCCCAAGTTTTAAAAAATTCAAAACAAGGAGGACCCACAACAACACATTAGGGAATTTATGTATGCATGTTACCTTATATCCCATGATGATGCCCTAAACTTTCCCCATGTCACTAGCTAGATAAGCTTTAGATTGGTACAGATCTATCCCCTAACATTCCCTATTTTACTTTGGATAATTACCTCATATTTTGTTAGAGAATATTTTTTTACTATCATGAGTAAAATAACCATGATTGACCTCTATTCCATTATAAAATTTTAAGAGGAGTCCATTTTGGATTTCATGCCTACATGGCAAGGCCTCACAAATCAATTAACCTATTCCCTTCCCTAACCCAAATTAATTGAGTTATTCATGAGGTCATGTGTAAAACATATCTCATCCATACTCCAAGTTCAATCATTAAAAATCTTTGATAAAGCCTTTACCATGGCCCATAACCTATAAATCTAAGCCTTAGAAGAAGGAAAGGTTAATTTACAAAATAATAATTTTAAACCTAATCCTTCCAAAGGGACCAAAAATCCTAAACCAATGGGCACAACAAATGCCATTTTCCTAAAATCATCTCCCCCATAAAAAACAATCTAACCAAGTTCTTCTACTTACTAGACACAACCACAAATAACCTTAACATAATTTCCATCTAGGAAATACATACCATTATGAGAATCTTATGATGTCATCTTGGAAAAGCTATTAAAAGTGTTAGTTATTTAACTCTCTCTGATCAGGACCATTAATGGCTCTTATCCTAAACCTAGTTGGTATAAAGAGAATGAGTTTTGCACCTATCATCATGTACCTAGTCATAAGATCAATAGATGTTATTTTAAGAGCTTGGTCTAGAACCTTATCGATTGAGGGGAATTACAATTGGAGAATTCAAATACTCCTCCAAACCAATCCCTTGATATCTTTAGATAATCATACATCTTCATCCAATTTTTTTCAAATAAATATGGGAATCACCCCAAATTAGGAGGCCCACATAATAAATGCTATTCATGATCAAGTTTTACCTAAATAAGTTGATAATGCTCGTGAATCATCTTTTGAAGTAACAAGAATCTTGGACTTCCTTACAAGAGATATTTTTGAACCATCTAAATTAGATAAACCCATTTCTACCATTCATTTAAGGCTCCCTTATCTCATTACATGGAATCCTCTAAAGGAAGGGTCATCCAAATGTGTTTAAAATAACCCACTAAAGGTGGAAGATAAAAAGTTTACTCCAACCACATGGGAAAAATTCCTTGGTATACTAAAGGGTAAATCCCTATAACACCCACCTATTAGTCTTTAACTCCCCCAAACATTAAAAAATGTGGACCCTCAAAAATTTACATTGGCAACCTCTAATCATGCTTAAAAATGGAAAATGACTATGCCCCAATTTTAAACTAATACATCCATATTAATACCCCATCCTTCCTCTAAACTTAATATCATAATTATAGAATCACCTCTCAAGGGATCTAAGATAGATTAAAAACTTATACCCATATTACCAACACCAATACCCCATATCAACCTTGTGGATTTTTATTACCCCCAAAACTTATCTAAAATACCTCTACCACCCATTAAAACCACTCGTACAATCAACAAAAAAATGAGAGTGAAAAGGTAATCATGGTTAAAAAACTATTACCCCAAAAAATGACAAAATATCACCAAGATCCTTTGTGAGGATCCTATTCTACCATCCTAAATCAGCTTCTATAGACTTCCCTTATCATGTTACCACCCATCAAACCAATTAATCCTTGTATCCAAAAACTAACATGTTATAGGGATAACAATATGTGTGCTTACCATAGGATACCTAGAAATTATACTGAGAGATATAATGATCTCAAAGCTATAATCTAGGATCTCTTGGATGAAGATGACCTCGTAATTTAATAGCCTTGTCATGGTCCTCTCTTCAACCCAAACACTAAAACCACACCCATAATTGAGACTAACATAATAAATACCTTAAATAATTTACAAGAAAGATCAAAATAAATATCAAAAATCTTATTTAATATCCTTTAATCCATACCTAATCAACCCTTTTCCAACATCTCCTTGGGACCTCCAAACATGGATAACACTAGAACTTCAACAAGCCCTCCATTATTTCAAATTGATACAATAGACATAGCCACATGACCTCAAATACAAAAGCCCAAAACCCAAAATCAAAATAAGGTCATAGTTTCCATTTCAATGGCTCCTACCTCAAACCTAGATGCCTCT
The DNA here is from genome assembly GCA_037957365.1 of Torreya grandis. NCBI lineage: Eukaryota > Viridiplantae > Streptophyta > Pinopsida > Cupressales > Taxaceae > Torreya > Torreya grandis. Next base: position 770,324 of record JARHVA010005524.1, on the reverse strand, counting down.
AAATCCTCCACTTCAAAACCAAAATTCTCCATTCTATTAAAATCATAGAAGAACAATTCATTAGAATTAATACATATATCAGTTTTGAAATAACTTCATCAAATCCCAATCAAGATGTCCCTATATAAAATCATTAGGAACTCCCCAAAACATCATTAAGACATGATAGAGGAACTTTAGTCCATTCAATTAAACCCAATGAATCCCAACCTCTAACATCATTTATTAGAGCTTTGTATATGGATTCATCTATCAATTTTAGTAATTCAAAATAGTCTTATTACCCTATGAAAACCAAGACAAGCCCCTATTTTTCACTGCTCA
>JARHVA010005524.1:600000-765000 GCA_037957365.1 Torreya grandis | reverse complement strand
TGACCCTCTTAAAACTTTGAATCTATATCCTTTATACTATTAATAATATTTAAATAAACTACAATCAGCATAGGTTCTTCTACTTTGCTTTAAAAGAAAACACCCCCCATCTTTAAAAATATCTTATAATGATAAAGAATCATGTGGATGTCTGGCAGCATACCTGTCTTTATAATAACCCCAAACAAAATTTTATCTAAAATTATATGAAATATTAAATATATTACCAAAGGGAACACCTACATGAATTTTTTTTAAACTTTATATAACATGCACATGCTTTTATATCAAACTGGCAAAGTACATAATGTAGATTTAGCACAATGAGGTCCTAAAATCACTCAAAATTCACATGCATGGAAGGAAACACTGCCCAATTGAAATATACGATTTTTATTTATGATATATATATATATATATATATATATATAAATAAAATAATAAAATACAGCCACACACACAAATATTAAATCTAAAATCTAAATATCCACACAATTGCAACAAACATGATGTTCCCAATGCCCTAGATTTGGTAATTTTGGCATCTAATTGCTCAAAAATTCCCACATATATGAAAGGTGGAATATTGGAACCTTATATATATAAAAAATAATGATATATACTATTTATAAGTTTAACCAACATAACAAAAAAAAATTGGAAATCAAATCACAATAAAGGATACATGAAAATATGTAAACAATCTCACCAAACTAAATATGAGAATCTATAAATATATGAAGATCCAATGAAATATATATATATATATATATATATATATATATATATATATATATATATATATATATATATATATATATATATATATATATATCCCTCATTAAATCAAAGGGTTTCATCCTATGATCTCCAGTAATCTAAGGGGGTTCATCCTCAAATATTGTAGTTGATGCACAAGTGGAACAGGCATAAAGAAATTGTTAGTTTGGAAAAATATCCCCAACCAAAGAGACTTATCTTATATAAAATGTTATGAACACATACTACCCCTTATTTTTAATTTGTTATATACTAGTTTATATGGATGCATATGATTTTTAAGTCATCCTATGAGCATTTTATTTTATCCCACTTTCATGAGAAGTAGTAGTTGTTTATATTAGACTTAATGTTGGTGTATTTATTTTATTTATTGCATTTACTTGTATTTATTATTTATATTGGTACATTAATTACTTATTCTAATTAGTTTATTATATTTATTAATAATTTACAATAGATAAGATAAGCTTGCTTAGCTAGTAGTCAACTTGGACACCTATCTTGTTACAGTGAATTTTCACTCCACTATTCAGGGTAAGATAGGATAAGATTAATTAACTAGTAGTCAACTTGTGTTGATCATTTACATAAGTTGGACACCTATCTTATTAGTGTGGAGTTGCTCTCCACTATTCATGTAGTTAGATATTAGTTAAACTACATGTGTTGTGTGAGTTCCTTGATCTTTATCTTGCATGCCTTTCTCTATATAAGTAATGGCTATATGTGTATTCTACATCAGATTAGTATTGAATTATTAGAGTAATTCATCATATTTGATTTATTTATTCATTTCAATTATTATCTCAGATATACAGTTATTATTTATTACTATTACTATTTTATCTCTTTTTTATGCTTTCTATTAGATTCATTAGATCTTGTAGCTAATTCTAACACTTAGTATATAAGTAAGTGTTGAGGCTAATGAAGGCATCTATGAATTTAATCTATTGAGCTTTCTCAAAGGAGGTTGCCCCCTCAAAGTGGCATGTGATCAATATATCCCTTTAGTGTTTCTATTAATTATATAAATATATTGTTTCTTATATTTTCATTAAATAAATCTGTTATCTCATGCATTTTCATTAATTTATTGCAAGAGGATCCTCTCTTCAGTATCAGAGGGCTTTCCAGGGCATATTGTTTTCTCTCAAAAGTGCTTTTTTTCTGCTACATAATTCATTTAATTATTTTTCTATATCATAATAATTTGTTTTAGATTAAGGTAAATACCTATTTATATAACTATGGTAAGTGCTTGGGTGTAAGCCCTAAAACTCATTGTGAGGAGTACCCTAGGAACCCAAAAGTAGCTAGCCCATTGAGAGGACCTGTCAGCAAAAAGGGAAAAAATCCCATCCTGATTGACTAGTTCCCACCCATGAGGAAAACTAGGAGCTATAAATTAAGGGTAAATTCATTGACAAAAAATTTCTATAGAGCGGTACTCACTTAGGCATTGGTGGCCAAAGAGATATATTTTAAACCTTAGGTAACCATGAAAAATTGGGGCCCATTTTTATCAATTTTAGAATATTACCAATAAAGTATCAAAAAATTACCATATTAGATCTTTGCATATTATTGGTAGAGTATCAATAGAATTTCCATACCATTTTCTTCATATTACTAGTAGAGTATCAAAAAAGTGTCATAAATGATCTTTGTATATTAACAACAGAGTATCAGATCACTTGTCATACTAGTTTTAGCATATTACTGGTAAAGTATAAAAAAACTACCATATTAGATCTACGCATATTACCAATAGAGTGGCAGAAGACTTGTCATATTAGTTTCATAATATTCATAGTAGACTATTAGAAAATTAAAAAAAAATCTCTTATTCTGGTCATGGTAGTAACCTAAATATCAGCAAAAAACATGGAGGATGAAATTTCCATGCTCAAGACCCAAATCAAAGATCTTGATGAAAAAATTCTTAGCCTCAATATTTAACATACCACCTTGAACAACAGATGGCATATAGAGTCCTCTTCAAACATTGGGATTTCTTATTCTAGTAATTTTCATGGGCTAAAGCTTTATTTTCCTTAATTAAATGGTGTAGATCTAACTAGTTGGATCTATCAGGTAAAACAATATTTTAGTTTGCATAATACTTTTAATGTCAACAAAGTCCTGCTTACATCATTTCACTTAGAACATGAATCCCTTAAAGGTATCATTGGTATATCAAGGATCATGATGAGCCAATATGGACTGATTTTTTCACCCTTATTTTTTAATGGTTTGGCCCTAGTGATTTTGATGACTTCACTAGAGCACTCACTAAACTTAACCAAATAAGAACCATGAGAGAATATCAAAAAAAAATTGAAAAACTAGCTAATCACAAAGAGGGATTGTCTAATGAATTCTTTAAGAGTTACTTTGTCAATGGACTAAAGGATGTAATTTTATTTGAGGTTAAAATGTTTTGGCCCAACATGATGATGGAAGACCTAGGGTTAGATAAGTTGGTGGAGGACAAGATCACAACTCATCAATGATTCAAATCCAATTTTTCTCTATTTATAAATATAACTCCATAATGATCTCAAGTAACTCTATCCCCCAGAACCACTCCTATCAAACATTTGACTGAAGTAAAGATGCAATAACATAGAGAAAAAGGACTATGTTATGATTGTGATGACAAATTCACTCAGGGACATCAATGTGTCAAGAAAAATTTCTTCCTATTGGATGTGACTCTCTACCCAAAACTAAATTTTGGGAAGATGCTCAAGATATAATAGATGATCTAAAAGAAGCTCAATCGATTATGGAACCTATTACTTAGGAATACCAACCAGATATCTCTCTCCATGCCTTAGAAAAAGTCACCACCCCACAAACCGCATGTGTTAGGGGTTACTTCAAGATGGTCCAAATTTCAAGTTGGGTTAAGTAAATTATATACTTGTTAACTTATAAATGTTTAGATGGATTGAAAGGCTAAGTGATCATTAGCTTGAATTGCATTGATAAAATGAATATCTATGTTGATTATTTTGGTTAACTGAGGTTTATTAATTAGTTTGTGTAGAACATAATAAATACTAGTTGGATGCATATAAAATCTGAATTTTTATTCCCTTGTTTACTCATGCTAAGATTGTAGTATTAATTGTTTAATAATGATCAAAATTGAGACCATACTTACATATAAAGTTAATTCTTTTATAATTTATAAAAAAAAATTGCATTCATGTTAGTATGAATCATAATAAGTTCATTTTGATGTATTGAGATACACTATGTATGAGGTTTATATAGTTGTACATAAGTTCTCATTGTGGAATGATTAAGCTTATAATTGACTAGATTTAGCTTGTTATTAAAAATTATTTTACATTAATATTTGTATGATTTTTTGTTTTCTATTGGAATGTTATATCCAAGTGTAATTAGGATTGAATTCAGTCATTAAAATAAAAATGAAAATAATTCAAGTTCCTTAGTTTGGGCACTTTTATTTGAGTTAAAATTCTCTTAGTTTTGTCATTGAAATTGTATAAAATATATCATGGGAAAAGTAAATGCATATTGATAGTGTTAGGTGGATATTTCATACTCAAAGTGTGAAGCACTTAGGTTCCTAAGTTATGAATTAATTTCACTTTTAATATATTATCAAATTATTGTTTTAAATATGGTTCATATTTCCTAGTTGGCTTTTTATGAACTAATATATCAATGATGGAAGGTTACTAAATTGACACTATGGTGTCAATATGACTTCAAGATAAATTTAAGAAGTTTCATCTTTGGATTATAATATTTTTTTATTTTAATAAGTTAGTTTAGCAAAGAGCATGCTTTGGCTAAAAATGGAAATAGACATGTTTAAGTGTTGTAACATGAACATGAATAAGTTATTATTGGTTTAAATGGTTTTGATGTTCTTCGAAGAGTTATTAATATAAGCTAATGAATATTTAAAGAAATTAAAATATAATAAACTAAATATAACTAACATAATTTTATTATAAGTAATAAATATAACCTACATATATAACTAGTTCTTATGGATAACGACTAGTTGAGAAGTGGGCAACACTATAGAAAGTTGATCTCTAAGTGACTATCTACAAGATGGTCTAGTATTACCATGAGATCAAGTTAAGTGTTATAGGTCAATGGTATAATGCTCACTTGTGTGATGAAATTGGTTTGTGACAAGACCATGGTAACTTAAATGGATTATAACAGTAAATTACTTGGTGTAATATGTTTAGTGATAAGAGAAAGCACATAGTATGGTGATTCCTAAAGCTTATAGATCATGGTACAATGATCTAAATGGAATAGTAATATAATAGGATTTTCACTTACATAAAGTTTATTAGGTCTAAATATTTCAATAGCTTATTATTATTTTATGGATTTTATAGATATACTTTTTAATTGCTAACCTTGATATTGTGACCATCCTTGATTAAGTTAGATAGTATCATTGAATCATGGATTGTAAACAAACGTCATAACATCTGATTTTATGAATAAAAAATAAAATATTATTATTTATTATTTGATCCTAACATTAAAATATGATTAATAACTTGAATTCTTATCTCAAACATCCCAAGTACAATAAGATTACCTACCCCAACCTATACCTGGGCTTATCTAGATGTGAGATACTTAGGTAGGGTAAAGACACATAAGGGTCCTATTGGGAAGAAAATTTCTCCCATTTAGATCAGGACCTATCCATATGGACCCGCATAGATATATGCCCTACGTTGGATGCAAAAATTAATAAGGCAACATCCTTTCCTATAGAACCTACTAGAGGTGATCTCCCTAGTTAAGATTTTTCATACACGTGATTTTAGTTATGGGTTATGGGCTCAATAAATTTAAATAACAAGTGAATATGAATAACATAACATGAATTAATGGTCTTACTCTTAAATTTATTTTGTAACTTGAAAGTAAAAATACTCAAAAAAATTTGAGGGTGTTTCATAAGAAAGGGGAGCTCAATCAAGAAATAAAGAATCCAAAGGAGATTTTTTGGAGAAAATTAGGTAGGTAAAAATGTGAGGGAAAAAAATATGTAAGAAAAAATAATATTAATATTAAAAATAACCTATAACATCCATTATAAATCAATGCATATTAGGGTCAAAGGCCTCAATGTATATATGTTGTCATCATCAAGAAGTCCATGTAGTCATTTATAATTAGATTAACAATCAAATGGGAAAGGGCCATGGAAACATATAAATAAATATAAAATAAAGGGTTGAGATAATGTAAAGTAAAATTGAGAAAAAGGCTTAGATGTCAAACTAAGAGGATTGATGAGGCAAGAAAAAAGATGAAGGGAGGAAGGAACATGGAAGATATGACATATATAATAAAGGAGAGAAAATAATATATGTATAGTAGATAATATTATTGAATCACATGAGATAGGATATCAAGGATAATTTATAATCCCATCAAACCATGAATGTGGGAATTTAGATGTGTCATTATAAATATCATGAAGTGATCAATAGACATGTAGTAACATCAATCTTCATCACAATGGGAGCCATAATGGTGTAAAGTTATAGGATCCACCTTAACCTTTAAAAAATAATCACATGTATTAGTTATAATTTTATTTTCTATATTTTAACTCTTTATATGTATTTGATCATGAACATATGTGGAAAGTGGTAAAACAATTGTATGACATGGATGAATAAGTACTCTAACTCTAGGTGGTGTAATTTTAGGAGATGTAAGTCTAATATTTTTAGTTTTAACTCACAAAACTAAAATGTAAATGTAAAAACTATAAGGACCATAATTTTATGAGGTGTAACTATAAAAGATGTAACTTAGAGTTGTATGATTTTTTATTTAGGAACCACTTTGGGTAATATATCATGTTTTTCCTACTATTTTAGGGGTAACTCACAAAGTATAAAATGAATTGTAAATACATTATTATCATGAAAAAAAATACATTGGTGTAGTGTGGATGTGAGATCTCTAGTTTCATTTATCCATGCGCATCAAAATAAAATATCATGTGTTCCATTAGCCGAAAATACATAGAACCATACTAAAATGGGTTTAAGACTTATGGTGATTAGTAACATGATAACCTTAATATGTTTCCATGTAATAATTTCATAACTCTTAAGAACAATGGTTGTACCAATTAATGATTGGTTATTATACCTCTACTAGCTAATATTGACATTATACATAAGTTTTTACTTAAATCATTATCTATCATAAATCCATGTGTAATCATAGGATGTGAACCAACAAAAGAATGTAGAATTAGTGCACCATTTTTATTTTAATTATTTATAATATTACAGTCATATAATGTGATACATGTATTATTTTTTCATGAACATCTAACCATACCTATACTAAAATATAATATATTCTCTTTGTAAATTGTTTATTGATGTGTAGGTATTTCCAAGTGAAGTTTTTATTGATTTGGAGAATCATGATTTGGAAGTGGATTATTAAATATTTCTAATCATTGATTTTGTTCACAACTAATTCATTAAATATAGTATTATGTATTTATAATTTAACAACATTAATATATATTAGGCCTTGTATATTATGTCTTGGTGTATAGCATCAATTTTTAGTATGTCTTGAATATGTATGTCACTCATAATTTACATTCACTTCATAGTTTCTATGCAATGTTTGAGATATATCTAACTCACATTGGGTAGGTAAAGACATCATTTTTCATTTAATAAATTGTTGGGGTTATTTGTGAACATTCTTAAGTATCAATTTAAATTAGTTATACTCTATAAAAGATCAAATAAAAATACTAATATGTGGTTTTGAGACTACATTTACTATATTTTTTTTCCTCATTCTTAATTTTAAAAGAAGGATTATCATTTTTCTTAAATTTTAATTTTAATTTACCTTAATATTTGTATTTGGTAGAGGTTAGAGTATTAGACCCATATTTAAACATATTCGTCACTAAAATTTTAATCACATGGTTGTGAAACATATGGAAAATATATGGATACATGTTAAACATGACGTTGTATTTTAGAGGTTGAAGCAAACTATTAGATAAAATACTTTGTAACAAAATATAAAGCATCTAAAGATATGTTTTTTAGTTTTAGTCCTTAATATAATAAGATACTCACTAACATTATCATTAAGTCCTTTTTTAAGTTGAGATAGTTGATAAATTTTGACATTTTGGCTAATTTTTATATAAAAGTGAGATGATAAGATATTGGTAGAATCATTTAAATGATGAATGAAGTCCATTGGAAAGGAATATGACCAATACAAGGCATAGTCCTTAAGACTTATAGGAAATATCTTAGTCATCAATAGATCAACATGTGCAAAACCAAATATCTAAGTAAATAAATATATAATATTATGTAAATGATAACCCTTGTCATTATACACTTAAAATATAGTAAATATAAAGTTATTAGGAAAAGGGTAGGTAAGGAACTCTTGAGCTAGTGGGTTTCGTAACATTTCTTGAGAAGTGACCAAATGAATGGGTATTTGAGATCCTTAGGTAAGTTGTTTTATTTTTACTTAAATATATTCAAGTTATTGTTGAATAAACTCATCCTTAAATATAGTATAATGTGTATGTGGCAAATCATGACTAATATTTTTAGGAATGGAGGCTTTAGTATTATTGCTAAGAATAATACTAATAGGTAAATAATTAGTAACATACTAAGATAACCCATTAATAGTAAGTGGCACTAAATAAACATTAATATGAGTAGGTGTCTAGATATTAAACTAAGTACATGTTATAAATGGTGGAATTAAAGTATTAGTAAGAGCACTAGGAGCACTAGCCTCACCACCTAATGTAAAAGGATATCCTGTAGTAGGTGGATTATAAGCATTAAAATAATCAATGGTTATATTTCCATTTGTATGTGTATATTCTTTAATAAAGTATTTTGTATTTATTTATTTTAATTTTTTCAATACTTCTTTTAAATTTTTAGTAGTTTCCATAATCAATTGTCTAAAGAAATAAAATAAAGCCTTTTGGCTCTTACTTGATATACATTAGTATTATTTATGTCATTATCCTTAAAGATATTCTTTCATCATAAGTGTCATAATTAGACATATTATCATGTTAAACATATTTATATTCACCATTATCATTTGAAACAAATTCACTATCAACCAAAGAAGGACAAAACAAATCACTATCATTTGTCATTTTTAAAATAAAATAAGCACAAGTACTAAGCAAAGGAATATAAATCAAATCAATATTACCACAACTAAATTTATAAATTCACCGAGTAGGGATTTTAGATATATCCCTATTAATTTACACAATATGTATATATAAGAATCATGAAAGAATATAGGGCTAATGATAAAGAAATAAGGATCACCAAAATCTAAAAATTATATTTGAAAGATGGAAAATTAGGGATTATAGGAAAAAGGGAAATGAAATCATAAGGTTAGATAATTAGTAAAATCAATTTCACCAAAATGATTTGAAAGAATAGTGCATAATGGGGATTACACTTTATAAAATGAAGTAAAATAATGACATGAGTAAAATGAGGATATATGTATAAAATTAAAATAATTCATATTTACCTAGAGATAAAACAAAATAACTAAAATTACCATAAAAGTTGTAAATGATAACTAATAACTAAATTTTGGATGGAGAACACTAAGAGCAAAATTTTGAATTCCAGTGATGATAAGAAGAGGGAAAATTGAATATCAAGGATGATCCCATGAAGTATGTACTTGATTATTTTTAAATAGTAAAAGGTCCACCTATTACATCTGTTGGAAAATATTTTGATTAGCTTCGTGGGAAGAAATCGATATCATGGGTAGATATGGTGATTAGAGAAAGACCAAAAAGAAAAATGGTTGAAGACTCCCCACTGGTCCCCACATGCAAAAGTGATGATATTTGTATAGATGTCCCTAATATAGTCATTGATAAAGTTGAATCCTAATTTTCAAACTCCCTTTTAGCCAAATTTATTAATTTTAGACATAACATTAATTCCTCTAGGAAATCAAAAAAATTTAAATGTCGCCCTAAAGGATAGATTGATATCATCACCATGCCTAAAAATTATTCTTGATTAATTTAGATGATTATAATAGGATCCTATTGGGTGGCCCATGATTTATGGGCAAATCTAATAGATGCCTTTGTAAGTGAAAAGTGGGATTTAATCTAAATAGTATGGTCATGGAAGATATCCCTATTTGGGTTAACTTTCCATAATTGCCTTTGGAATTTTAGGCTCCAGAGGTGATTCTAGGGATCATAAAATCTCTTGGATAGCCTATTTATATAGATACCATTACTAGGTCTAGACGTAGACTTCTTAATATGAGATTCTATATTTTCATCTTGACAAATAAACCCTTGATTTATTTTATCAAGATAATATCCAAATATGGGGTTTGGAATAAAAGAATTGTTTTTGAAAGAGACTCAAAGATCTATAAAACCTATAATGTTTTGAATCACTCCTTGAAATATTGTCCTCTCTCTAAGAGGCCTTCCCAAACCCCCACTCCCCAATGGGTGAATAAACCTCCTACTTCAAACCCTTCCCCTCATCCCCCCATGCATCCCATCCTACTCTTCCTCCCCTCAACTTAGGAAAGAGGTTGTTAATAATTGATTTAGTTAAGGTTTTAAATACCTTGAATGTTCCTAGTCTAACCCAGCTTGTACAAAATAATAATCCCCCTTGAAGATCCTCTTTGGTCCCATATCTTTAGATAAATATGAAGTGGTTATCCTAATAGAACCATAATTAATCAAGGTCCCTTCAGATCCTCCTTTGGTAGAAAAATTGGTAGAGGCAAATTTTGCTTCTCCTATTTCAACTCCATTAAAATCTCAAGAAAAGGAGGAGATTCACTCTGATGGTCAAGATGCTCTAAAATATCATCTCTTTTTTTAATCTTTACTTTTAAGAGGAGACCTAGTTTTACAAAAATGCTCTCTTAAAAAGGAATTGTTAATGCAAACCTACAAGGAAGGGTTATATCAGTATTTTTCTCCAAATCTATGCCAATGCCTCTTAGCAAGTAAGAACGTAAATAGTGAGAAAAAAAAAGGAAAAGGTAGAGGATCAATGGATAAAGGTAAAACCTAAAAAGGGTATAATAAATTAGAAGTAGGAAAAGATCAAATATCTAGTGGTAGAATGTCTAATATGAATGTCAAAGGACAAGAAATAGATAAAAAAAAGTTGAAATGGTTACTAAAATGACCCTTAAAATTTCCCAAGCACAAAAAAATGAATATTATATCATGGAACATAATGGGTTTATATAATCCCATAAAATAGAGACTGCTCAAAGATATTATTTATAAACACAAGCCTAATATTTTGATTTTTCAAGAAACTAAGATGCATGAGGATAAAATTTTGAAAAATAATGATAATATTTGGGGTAAATAAAAAAGTTTTAGCAGTAGTTTTAGATGTGTTTTAGGTGGTATTACTATTTTCTGGAATCCTCTAACTCTAGAGGGATTGATTCTGTTAAAAGCTAACTCCCATATAACTATTAATTTCAAAGATATTCACAATAAAATGGAGTTGATTCTTATAAATATCTATGCACCCAATTCTAGAAATGATAGAAAAATATTTGGGAAGACATGGTTGAGATTAGGAATATTATAAAATATATGAACAGGATGGTGGTAGGTGACTTCAATTCTCCTCTTTCCCTAATGGGAAAAAAGGGGGGAATATGTTCACTTAATGATAGTAAAATGGAATTTAGTGACTTCATGGCTAAGGTATGGCTCATGGATGTGGAATTAAAAATAAATATCTACACTTTGTTGAATAAGAGACTGGGATAAAACCTTATCTAAGTTCAAATGGATAATTTTTTGGTTTCTATGAACTAGAATATTCAATTCAATAATTCTCTTTACTCTCTTCCCAAGATTGGTTCTGACCACAATCCCTTGATATTCATAGGAGAAAATATGACCAAACCTAAGTGTATTCCATTTATATTTTAAAAAATGTGGTTAACCCACCTGTCTCTTATTGATTCTTTAAAGGAGTGGTGGAAATTTCTAGTTCAGGGCTCAGATATGTTCATTCTAGCCATGAAACTAAAACTATTAATAATAAGCTTAAGATAAGTAATAAGGAAGTATTCAAAAATATTTTTACCCAAAATAATAAAATTGAGAAATATTTATGTATAATTGATGAGGATATCAATGTTTCCAGTTCTAACCCCACTTTTTAAGCTAAATAAAGGGATCTCATGAGTTCATTTCATAACTTGGAAGCCAAGGAAGAAATTTATTATCATCAAAAATCAAGGAAAACCTAGCTCAATGAAGGAGATATGAATACTAAGTAATTCCATCACTTAGCTTCTAAGAATCACCAATGCACAAAAAAATTAGAAGTCAAGGGAGAAGATGGGGTTCTTTATAAAGAGGAAAAATAAATTGAGTTGTAAATTGTTAACTTCTATAGGAATCTCTTGGCATTTGTCCCTTCCTAGGATATTTAGTTAGAGGAATAGGTTATAAATCTTATTCAAAGGGTGATACCTCATGAAGATAATTCTTCTATTGTATCTCCGCCTTCTAATGATGACATTATTTATTATTTTCTCTTGGGAAGGAGACAAAGCTCCAAGTTAGGATTGGTTCCCCCCTTTCTTCTTCCAAGCTTTCTAAGACATTATACAAAATGAAGTTTGTTTAGTGGTGTCTAAATTTTTTAAATCAAGGATAATGCCTTAGGAATTTAATAACATTTTTATATTTTTTATCCCCAAGAAACATGGAGCAAACTAGCTAAAGGACTTTAGACCTATTAGCCTCTACTCCATCTTGTATAAAATCTACACTAAAAGTCTAACCTTAAGAATTTAAATTCTTATTGATAAGTTGATAGAAAAATAATAAGGGGAATTTATTTTTAGTAAACAAATATCAAATGGTATCATCATTGCACATGAAAATGTATACACCCTAAATTGGTTAAGCAACCACACATTTCATATCTTTTCATATTCCTTTTATAGGAGACTCTGATAGGAGAATATGAGCTTTGTTCACATTAGCTATGTCTTTTTTTTTACTTATATTAGTCTTGTTTCATGCTCTAAACACCTTTTTGCTTATTTCCAATCATACTAATCTTTTCAAAAAGTCATTCCACCTCAATAGGTCATATTTCCCATGTTAATTCCATCCTCCTAGGTCTTAAACCTATAGGATAGGAGCACTAAAATTATACTATACCACTAGAACCTAGGGTGTCTATTTATAACACTCCTATCTAATGGCATTTTGAGTCCTAATGATTAGTTTCCATCACTTAATCAGTCCTAATACCTTCTTAGCTTCATCCTTAATTTTTCCTAATGTCATCCAAGTGCAAATAAAGATCCCAAATTAAAAATAAAGAGTCTCCTATATAAAGGACTACATAAGGCATTTTATATCTAACACTTACTACTTTGGCATAGTAATAATTAAAAATTAAACAATAGTATAGCTCAACATTCTACATCACACATAGACTTGCATGCTTGATCAAGGAAGGGCCTAGGCAAAATTTCATTCTTTTATCTACCATGCATGTTGATTATGCACATTCCTTAAGGGGAAACTACAATTGATTTGAGACCCTATCTTGAGGGTTAATGAAGGCAATGATCAGGATAATAGGGGTTCTAGATCATGTGATCATACAACCCCTGACCTAGTTTTTCCCCTTATGTTTTTGATGTATTTGGTATTTCATGTGTGTAGATAGACATAAGATTTTAATATTGAAATAGACCTATAGTGATATTTTTTAACATTCAACCTCCAAAATTTCATGTCTAGGTTCACATAAAGTAGTGGATAAACCTAAAAAAATAAGGTCTCTAGGATAATAGCAAAAGAAAAGGACTATAACACCAGACCCTAAGGTGTCCTATTTTGAAACTCCTAACCTTTCATCAAATGAAAGCTAGATCTAGGTTCTTGACATCTTCTCAATCCTGTGCAGTAGTTTTTAACCCCTAATCATTTGTTTTAGCCTATTTTTTTAGATAATTTTATTTCTTTCTATATGTAATTAATTTGATTAAATTTATCAAAGCCTATATTTTTACTATATTTGATTGAATTTTCCCCTTACTCTAGACCCTTTATTATTTAGGAACTAGACACTAGTTTCCCAAAAATAATAAAACATTTGGTGAACCCAACTTACTTCGAATAAATCTAAAACCCTAGGAACCCTAAGGGTTTTTCCTTCATATTTTGTGCAAAAATTAAATTTCAAATTTCTGATTTTTGTATAAATTTTTATGCATTAATTATATTCAAAAATTGTTTTAGAATTTAAATTATTTCAATAATTTTTTAAAACTCTAAAAACCTAACCTAAAACCCTAGATTTCCAAACTAGGTCCTCAAATCCTAAGCCTCCCTCACAATTTTTATAAAAATATTTTGTAATTTTTGTAAATTGTTTGAAGTGTCAAAAATATTTTCAAATTATCTATGTTGGTAGTTATTTTGTGTAAAAATTCAATTTCTAATTTCTAATTTTTGTATAAATTTTTGTACATTTATCTCATTCAAATTTATTTTAGAATTTAAATTATTGTCATAATTTTCAAAAATTTTAAAACCTCAACCCCAAACCCTAGATTTCCAACTAGGTCCTCAAACCCCAACCCTTCCTTTCAATTTCTATAAAAATATTTTGGAATTTTTGAAAATTGTTTAGAGTGTCAAAGATATTTTCAAAATCGCTATGTTAGTAGTTATTATTGCATTTATTTACCTAATAGTACTTTTACATATTTCCTTTGGTGAAAGAAATAAAATGGACATTAAATCACTTCTTCCCTCTCATCCCACAAATTAATTTCTAAATTTTTCTCATAATTATGACAATGAATGACAAATTTGCAAAATTACACATTATCTAGAAATGTGGAAAATGATTTAATTTACAATGAAGATAATTACTATTTTTGTAATGAGGAATATGATGATACATGTGAAAGTGATAGTGAAGAAAAATTATATGCATCTTATTCTCTAAAACCTATCTCTTTTATTCCTTCTTCTAAAGAAAATAACTTTGATAGATGGGAAAGGTACTTTTCACCTCATTCTCCTATGCACAATACACCAAATGAATAAATTAGTCATGCACTTCCAAGTTAACCCTTTATTAGTGATAATTTTATTCCATGTGAGCCTAATATCTCTCTCTCTTTCTACTTCTATGTTCAAATTACAAAAATTAAATTCAATAAAATCAAATTTCCAATAACTAGCTCAAGTGATACATCTCATGCTCTTAATTATACTTTGTCAAAATAATTTTTAAATGATAACTCTCTTCCTCTTACTTCTCATATTGCAAATGAAAATAATTCATACACTCCATCCATGGATAACAAAGATGCACATAATATTCCAAATTCACATGATAATTTGTTAAATATTAAAAAATAATTAAATTATTCTCTTACACCTCTCCCTAATGACAATGGAAGTGATAATGAGTATGATAGTGAACATGCAAATGAATATGAAAATGAGAGTGACTATGAGCAATATTTTTCCTATGATAATAAATGAAATAATGATGATTATTATTTATATAGTGAAGATGAAAATGCATCGCATGTTTATAACTCTTCTCTCACTCCTCCTCTAAAACATAATGCACTACCAAATTTTGTTTCTACTTCTATGCATGATTCTATTTCAAATACTGCACATGTGAATAATAACATATCTTCTACTCAATTATAATGTGATTCACTAAAACATAAAGATACCAATGAATCTCCCAAGCCACCCCCTACTATAGTAGGACCTATTTCTCACTATTCATATAAAGAGAATGGTATCCCACATCCCTCTAATAAGGCCCAAGTTACCATTCTTCCAAAGGTTCAAGTGAGAACACCCCCTCTATATGATCTAATTGATAAATGCAACATTACCATGGATAAAACTAATGATCAAATTTAATGATTAAATGAACGACTTCAAGATACTAATATACCATCATAGGATATTATGTATTTGATGCATGTAGTTGGTGAATTACAACACCAAGTACATCTCCTTACCCTAGAAAATAAGGCTTATAAGTCTTGGATGGATTCCAATGATTTACAGGGTAACCCTCTACTAAACACATTCATAAAAGCTTAATTACCTAAGAATTTATAGATACTATCATTGCCTCACTTTGATGGAACTAGAGATCCATTCATACACCTTCAATCCTTTCAAAAGGCTTTCCCATCTCATGTGAGTCCTTTGATTCTACTAAAGTTGTTCTAGTATACATTAGTAGGGGAAGCATATAATTGGTTATTTCATCTACTCCCCATCAACTCCTTGCACATGTATGATGACTTATAGGAGGTATTTATTATATATTACATAGAAAACATATGCCCTCATGTTACATATGAAAAACTTACAACATTACATCAGAATATTTTAGAGCCAATTAGTGATTTTATCTTATGATTGAAGACATAGATGTTAATATTGATATATAAACCAATATTTTTTTAACTTCATCATATCTTTATTAAGGGGATTCACCAACCCCTCGTAGAGCATATATTATATTAGATAGAGTCCTCTTTCTAGAACTTATTCTATACATTTCTAGCTTTGGAAAATAAATTAGGATTGGTTGAGGTAGATTCTATTGATCACATTACTCTAGAATTCATAATAGTACCTCCATCTATAGCTCCAATCACATAATATCCACCATGTCCTAAACAAGATAGGATACCTAAAATAGAAAAGCAACCAATTAAGAATAGAGAGCTAGTTTCTAGAGCACAACCTATAATATGCACTACAAAGAACAGCAGCAAGGTGCCACTATAGTTTGATTTAGAGTAGGATATCCCATGTGTCATATCATCATGACTATTAGATAGGAGGATAATCACATTTCCATATAATCATAGATGGTATCCACATCTACTATATAAATAACTACATTTGCCCTTTTGTAACTATCATCATATCCATGGACACAAAGATAATGATTTTTATGGACTCGGGGTTTGCATTAATAGATGTATTGATAATGACATCATATAATTTATATAGGGCGCACCAAGATCTCCTCCATTATGGATTCTTAGACCTCATTCCTTCATGGTTGAGTCATCCTAGGACATTCCTTCACCAGAATCATTGTCTACTCATCATGAGAGTAATGTAGCTTCTAGGATAGAGCCTCATAAGATATCTCCTATTCCACCTATTTAAAAGGTTTAAAAACTAGTACAGTGAGAGAAGGCTACATATAGAAATGTATTTCAATGAGTACATAGTGGAGTTCCATATACATATCTAGCATAGTCATAAGCATCATAGTAGAGTATTGCTTCAGAGAGATATTCACTATGACTAAGTTTTTTGGGTCCTATCTAATGTAGTAACCCACTATGGTTAAGATTAGATGAACCCACATCACAAAGTATTTCTCTAAAGAGATATTCATTATGAACAAGATTTTAGGGCCCCATTTCATGTAGTAACCCACTATGATTGAGATTATATGAGCCACCATCATAGGTTCTATATCCATCTCGATCTATCACTCAATAATATGCATCACAATAGAGGCCATAGGGTACTATTTCATGCAATAATCCACTATGATTATGGATAGATGAGCCTTTTTCATAAGACATATCTTTAGTTGCACATCTAGTAAGGTTACATTTGGTAGACTCTCCACACACAACTATATTTATTTCATAGTAGATAGTATTAGATATAACATATGTTTTGACATAGCATGAGTAGTATGAGCACTTGTTCAATTGGCCATCAAGGTTCAGATAGTTATATAACACACATTCTACCGACATCAGTTCATAGTTTCACTTCATAGGGAAATGATGGAGCTAAATGGATAGCCTTTGTATTTTTTATCCACCTTATTAGAGGGATTGGATACATAGTTCAAACATTGATTAACATAAACATGATTACATAGATTCACTTAGTATGAAACAATAGAGCCAAATAACTAGTGTTTGTATTTTTGAGCCACTTTTGGGGAAGTGATATACATAGTGTGCTCTCTTACATCCCATTCTATTAAAAACTAACATTCTTAGTTACTAATAACCATCCCCAGCCAAACCAAATTATCTAACTCCTGACCTTATCAATATTTTATGGTACTAAGCTTAAACTACTTCATTTTATTAAAATAATTTACCAATTACAAAACTAACAAAAAAAATTCTCACACATAAATTAAAAATCAAACCTAACATCACACTTGAACATATCAAAAATAATAAAATCACATATCCCAAGTATAATTTTAACAAAAAAAATATATAACCTCAACATCAATGTCAAATAAACTATTTCTAATCAACCTTTTGCAATAAATATACCAATTTATTTCAAAATCCATAACATAATATGCCTGAATCCAAAATCAAAACTAGTATCCATATATATATATATATATATATATATATATATATATATATATATATATATATACAAAGTTTTTAAAACATATACATCACATCAAATATAATCAATCATGAATGGGCATCAAGCCCTCACTCTTAGTCTCACTCTCTCCACTAGTACTAGTCCCATAATCCACTCTAGCACTCAATGGTCCCTCACCTCCTCAAGCTCATGAATGGCTCTTATGATGACTCTCTCACTCCAATAGCTTATCATGATCCTCATGAAATTCCGCATACCACCTCTTAATTTTTGTATACTCATCCATAATCTTCATACTCATTGATCCAAAATCAGATGGGGGCATCCTATGCCTATGAAGTCCATCCCTCAACTCATCTTTCTTTTCCACTACTCTAACATACTAAATTATCTCTATAGTATATCTATCAAATAAATGAGCATGAACACCATTGTAATTATCACTCACTCTATCAAACCCTCCTCCATTGCATCATTAAGAACATGCCATGTGAGCTCTTAGAGTATAGACTCAATGATGATTTCCAAATACTCATCATCTCCACTCCCCACCCTAGTGTGTTCCTCATTCTAAGGACCTCCCACTCTACCTACACACAAATTACAACACTACATTAGAGATATAGTTTCATATAAAACTAAAGAACAAATTCATTCATAATTTAACTATAATCACTATTTACCTCCCATCATCTAGATTGATATAGGATCCCCATATTTAGGAGTATCGCCTCCATCAATAGGATATAATGGAGCCACTGATACATCATCTACCATGTAGTATATTCATATGTGCATCCAACATCATCCACATCAAGAATGTCTATAGTTGCATCCTATGCATCTAAAGGTAACAGTGCTAGCTCAACCTCTATGGACCTCACACAAGATCTTGCCCTCATTAGTGCTCATGTACTCCTTACCCACACCAATTATTTAGGGGGCACATATTGTGGTACTCCAAAAAATTTAGTCACATATTCATATTTAAATTAATCATACACTCCAACCCAGTGATCATGTATCCAACAACTAAACTTCATATATCACAATTGTACTCCATCCTCAGCCCACCCATTAAATGCTCTATATGGCCTTCATATAATGTCACCAGCCACTAGTATATCTATAACCCATCTATAATGATACATCCTAGGGGATTAGATATCTAATGTACTCATTTACCACTCCCCAAATGGCTATGAAGGTGCCCACCTCTCCCTTGGTAGTCCTATCAACTACATAACCACTATGTGCTCATAAGCCTGATAATGTAATAACATCACTACACTCAATATACCACTAAATGCCTCCTATGTGAACCTATAAAGATCCCTATTTATGTAGGAAAGCATAATCCTACCCCATGAGAACATATTTCCATATACCTCTACATTATGTATAATCTTATGCATCCTATATGCAATCGACACTCCACTCCCACTCGTAGCAATAAACAAGGCCAAGAACATAACCAACCACTTCCATAGGTGTGGAACATTATACTATAATATAAATGACAATAGCACGTCACTATCACTACCTCTTTGATGTCTACCTAAAGTTACACTATCAAAATACAAGGATACATGATCAATAACATCAACACCCATATTATCTTAAAATGTCACACATTTTCCACTAACTAGTAAATGCAAAATACAATACACATCCTCCAGTGTCACATTAATTTCCCTTATAAAAAGCTAAAAAGTACATGTATCTGCATTCCATATCTCACATAAGGTGGTAATAAAATATCTATGCCACTGCACTATGTCTAGGTCACACACATGACCTAACCTTACCCTATCCATGATAGCTCTCTCATTAGTAGATAATGGTAGCAACTCTAATGTCTCCAGAACTTGGCCCTTATAGAACTCTCTCATTTACACCTCACCCTAAAAACACTAGAAATAACATATATATTAATCCATAATGTCAAATAACTATCCAAGTAAAAACAACAACAACTAACCAAGCAAAATCTCAAAAAATCAAGCCTCTAGGATAATAGCATTAGGTACATGACAACAACATTGGACAAGAGCACTACAACCTAGATAGTAGTGTTGAAACCTAGATAGGAGTGTTGACTCTAGGATAAGAGCATTGGAACTTGTGAAAACTTTCCTAGGATACTTTAAAAAGTTCCAAAAGCACCAAAATAGGCTCTCAAATAGGTAAAAATCAAATGTTTTAGCTACTTACCAGGGTAACATCACCACCAACCTAAACCTGGGCTACCAACTACTCAAACTGGGCCATATAGGTGCTTGTATCCTCAATATATCTCTCACTCTAGAGTTCCAAATCTCAAACTAGTCAATACAAAAATGAATCAAGAATCAATCAAATTTCCTATATCAAACAACTTGTTCATTCAAAGCAAAATACCATTTTACCCATAACTTGAACCTCATAACTCTATTTTTCAAATTGTTTTCTTCCACAAAATCATGACAATGATACTTTCAACATCACATGTGCTTCACTCTTTTACTACTTCATTTTCATACTATGGCATGCACATCTACATATTTATATTACACCCAGACACATGCCTTGATCATCACCAATCAAAATTTATAATTTCAACAACTCAGTTTAATCAATCAAACAATTTCTTAATCAATTCAAACTATACCAACCTTGTTTCTATCATTATACCACTAGTCATCACTTTTGGCTCAACCTCCTCTATCACAAATTTTATCCCTCTCCCCAAAATGGGGGCATCATCCTTACTATTCCTATTCCTAAACTTACCCAACATACCCATCCACTCTCACAGGTGGATACACCTTAGTTCTTACACCTCTAATATTCAGACTATCAAATTGAACTCAGATCAAAAATATATAGTGATTCAAATTACATGGGTCACTCAACATTACTCAAGACATTAAAGGGGATATACCTTCACTTTATAGATACAATGGTTTAGACCATATGAATCCATAATGATTTTTGCTTAAAGACACACAGACTATTTAGATATAGTGGTTTAGACCATATGGATCCATAGTGATTTTTTATTACATATACATAGACTATTCAGATATAGTGGTTTAAATTGTATGGATTCATAGTGACTTTCATATAGATGTAGACTCAGATACCATATTTTGGGGCATTAACATTACTACATGTCTCACATATATAGCTTCATACAACATGACACAGTTATAGGACCAGATAGCATATTATAGGAATAATGTAGAGCACAGTGTTTGCATCTCTAGTTTTATACATGATGTATGGAAAAATAGTTCATATCACATGTGGTTATATAGATTACTATATTATACATACACATCACTCACATAATATAATTAGGGGCATAACACAAATGTTCATGTTCTTCATCATCCAAGATTATACAAATGGAATGGCAAGACATGTCATTCTCTTCTTACACATTGACTAGAGATTTAGATTACACCTAGTTATACCTAGGTTGTCACTAAGTTAGGCCACAAAACCATCTATAGTAGTTGGTCCATTATATTATCCAAACCTAGACTACACCAGTTTGTGTGAGATAGAGGATAGACACTAGTTTTGGTCATCTAAACATTTTTTAGTTCTAGTTCAAATATTTAGAGTGGGGGCATGATAGATTTTGATATTCATCGAATATATATTCTATACACATATTTCATATTACTTGAGTTTATGTGTGATAGAGGGTAGACATTGGTTTGGGCCTTCGAGCATTTCTCATTTTAGTCAAATTCAACACAGGGGGCAAGTATTTCCCTCCTTCTCCATAGTACATGGTTTCCACTTTTAGATTCAGTACAAGGGGTATCCATTTTATGGTTTTTTTATTTCTCCAAGAACTATTTGGCTTTCCATCCACTTCCCAAGCTAAGAAGGGAGTTGGACCCTTTGCAGTACATTTATCTCCATATAGGTAGGTTTATGCATGCATTTTCTTTTCTTTCTTTTACTCTAGTACTTCATTTCATTGCATCACTAGAATAAAAGGGGGGAAATGTATGCACCCTAAATTGGTCAAGAAACCACACATCATTTATTTTCATAATCCTTTCATAGGATACTCTAATGGGAGAGTATGAGTCTTGTTAACATTAGCTATGTATTTTGTTTTACTCATCCTAGTCTCATTTCATGCTCTAGACACATTTTTACTTATTCCCAGTCATCTCAAATTTCTCAAATGGTCATTCCACCTCATCCAAGTTATAATTATTATGTTACTTCTATCCCTCTAGGCCTCAAGCCTATAAGATAGGAGTGCCAAAATTGGACTATAGTGTTGAACCCTAGGGTGTCCATTTTTAGCACTCCTGTCCAATGGCATTTTGAGTCCCAACAATCAATTTCCCTTGCTTAATGAGTCCCAATCCATTCTTAGTTGCATCCTTAAGTTTTCCTAATGTTGACCAAATGTGAATAAGGATATTAAATTTGAAATAAAGAGTCTCTTATATAAATAACTACACAAGGCATTTTATAGCTAGCACTTAATACTTTGGCATAGTACATAATTAAAAATTAGTCAATAGTGTAACTCAACATTCTACATAACACATAGACTTGCATGCTTGATCAATGAAGGGCTTAGGCAAAAGTTCATTCTTTCTTCTATCATGTGTGTTGACTATGCATGTTCCCTAAGGGAGAACTACATTTGATCTAAGATCCTAGCTGAGGGTTAATGTAGGTAGTGATTAAGATAATAAGGGTTCTAGATTATGTGATCGTACTTCTCCTAACCTAGTTTTTCCACTTTATGTTTTCGATGTATTTTTTGTTTCATGTGTGTAGATAGACCCAAGGTTTTGAGATTGAAATGGACCTATAGTGATATTTTTTGGCATTTAATCTCTAAAATTTCATATATATGTTCACATAGAGATAATAGATAAAACCCAAAAAACTTAGGTCTCTGGGACAATAGTCATAGAAAAGGACTATAACATCAAACCTAAAGGTGTCTTTTTTCAATGCTCATGTCCTTTCAATGAATGAAAGCTATAACTAGGTTCCTAACATCTTATCATTCCTATGCAGTAGTTTTCAACCCCTAAATCATTTATTTTAACTTATTTTTCTTGATAAGTTTATTTCTTTCTATATGTAATAAATTTGATTAAATTGATCAAAGCCTATATTTTTACTATATTTGATTGGATTTTCCCCTTACTCGAGACCCTTTATTGTTTAGGAACTAGACCCTAGTTTCACAAAAATAGTAAAATAGAAACTATCCATTCCATTTCCAATTCTTATAGACATGGATATGAACAAAGCCTATGATAGGGTCTCATGGCTCTTTTTGGATAATGTTCTACAATTTTTTTGTTTCAGTTAGGTGGTATATAATCTAATTTTATCATGTATTTATTCTCCCATGTATTAAATCATCATAAATGGATTTCCTAAAGGATTATTTTCAATGGGTAGAGGTCTTTATCAAAGAGACCCTTTATCACCATACCTTTTTATCTTGATGGTTGAAATGCTAAGAAAAATCATCGAAACTACTAGATCTTCTATAATTATCAAGGGTGTTAAGGTGGATCCTAATACTATACTAGTAACCCATCAATAATTTTCTAATGATACCTTGATGATGGGAGAAGCCTTAGCATTAGAAGTTAAATGCTTCAAAAAAATTCTTAATATCTATGAGTAATTATTGGTATAATGTGTTAACTTTATAAAAAGTTCTTTATTTTTTATCAATATTCTGGTTAGCTTAAAGGTGAAGATTTATAGCATTCTCAGGTGCTTAATAAAAAATATCCCTTCTTCCTGTTTAGGTATCAAAGGTAAAATGAAATCCAAAATTTAGAATCTACTAATTGATAGGATCTAGAAGAAGTTGACAGGTTGGAAAGGGAATATGTTATCTCAAGATGGTAAATTTGAATTACTCAAAAGTTCCCTCCAGAGCATCCCTGTCTATTTTATGTCCTTGTTTATAATTTTAGGTAAATTGGTGGACCAATTAGAGAAATTACATAAGAATTTAATTTATAAGGGGAGGAAGATAGTTTTATATTTCTCCTTATCTCTTTGGAAAAGAATGCTTTCCCAAAGGGAAAGGGGGATTGGGCCTCATGAGGGTGAAATCAATGAGCCAATCTCTATTGGCCAAACAAGGTTGGAAGTTGTTGAAGGAATACAACCAATGGATGAGAATAATTAAAGATAAGTATATAAATTCTAAGGAGGGTTCATGTTTCCTTTTATAATAAGGGCCTAACAATGGGTTCACTTTTTGGAAACCCATTTGTAAAGGAAAGGATCTCCTTAAAAGAGGCTTAAAATGGAAAATAAGAAGAGGAGATAGAGTTGATTTTTGGGATGATCCTTAGATTAATCAAGTTATGCTAGGCTCCTCTCAAGATTTTTAGGGGATTATTGGTCATTTCAATTAGGTCATGGGTCATAAAGTTCAAAAATACTGGCATGAAGTAGATGACAAAAAAAAGTGTAAGACTTACATAAAGAAGGAATGAATCAACAAGAAATTTTCTCTAGAAGTTAAACAACTAGCTCTAGATTACTCGTATTAATAGATTCTCTAAAGACTATGAACTTATTTATAATGTGAATCATAGTGGTTTGTTCTTAGTTAAATCAACATATCAATTTTTATGGGACAAAGAAGGTTTGGAGGAAGATTGGAGTATTTTATGGTTTAAAAGTTTGACACCTAAAATCAATGTTTTTATTAGTTGGCTTCTTAAAAAAAAAAATCTCGCTGTGGAAAACTTAATGAAAATGGGTAATAAAATTCCAAACAAGTGTGTTCTTTCTAAAAATTAGGTTAAATCATCTAATCATCTCTTCCTTTGGTGCCCTTTCACTTCTTCTATTCTTCATTCATTTTTCCTTTTCTCTAATTACTCTTAGGTCTCCCTGAACTCTATTTGGGACTTAATTATCAATGGAAGGCCACTTGGGACTACCCCACTTTAAGTTATTAGTGGGATTTATCTCTTACCCATACTTTTTGGTAAATTTTAAAGGCAAGGAATTATGTTATTTTTGACAACCTAAATCCTTGTCCCAATTCCACTTTTAAGAGGATTATGGTATGTATTAAAGAGAACTATTCATTATTTACTTCTTCTTTCTGATATCCCCCTCCATTTCACCTTGATTAGGTCCTTAAATATTTGAATTTATTAATCCTTTCTCAAATTAAAAATCATAATGTTGATAGATCATTGATAAAGTGGATTCACCCTCTAGATTTATAGTACAAGATAAATTTTAATAGAGTGATGAAAGGGAATCCTAGCCCTATAATGAGAGGTGGGGTAATTATGGATTACAATAGTAATATTTTGGTAGTATATGAAATTATTATAGGAATTTAAAATAATCATGTGGTGAAAGCCTTTATAACATGGTGGGGGATTGAGTTGGCTACTAAGATGGGAATAGAAAATATTCAAGTGGAAGGAGATTCACTTAATATTATCAAGTGTCTAAATGGAAATTCCAACCTTCCTAGTCTATTGATATAATTATGGATCATTACAAATCCATTTTACCTTCATTTAAAGGATTGTCCATTTTGCACATCTATAGGGAAGGTAATAAGGGTGCTGCCAAGTTCACTAATATAGGGTTAGGAGCGACTCTCTCAAGTATTGGTATGGTGATGTGGACATTCCTAATAATGTCATACCTATCATTCAATATGAAAAATACCAATCAAATGTGTGATTTAATGATAAAAAATATTGATAAATCTAATCCACATGGGAATATTTTCAAAGTCATGTGTTTTAAAATCATGATCTATTCACATCTAAGGCTACACAAGAGAAAAAAAGCTTAGCTTTAATTTTAATCATTAAATGGAAAAATCCAAATAATGGATTTATTATTTTGATAGCTACTTGTTCTATTTACAAAAATCATAGTAAATAGAATAAGTTAAACATGGGTGGTGATAGAGATAAGGTGGAACCGGTTTCTTATCAGAGGTCAAGGAGGACCCCTATGTTTGGAAGAAAATGGTGATGGGAGGACTGTCAAATTTCATAGAGAAGATAGCAGGGCATGATGTGGCTATGTCTCATGATTGTGATAAAGGATGGTATAAGAGATAATTCAAGATGTGTGGATATAAAATTACTATATCTAAATAAATAATTGGATAATTCATAGGTATGGTTTGTAATGGGGTTAAGTCTTTTAAAGATAAAAAAGAAAAGAGGAGTTGTTTAATATTTTTTATAGTACTAAAAAGAAAAAAACTTAAGTCTTATAACTAGAAAGGGTTTCTCTATGTTTAATTTCATGTAAAATGGCCAAAAGTGTGTTTATAGGTTATGAAATACATAACTCTCAAGGTCAAGCACATTGTCATCTTCTCCAACCATTTCTTCCTACTCAACCACTTTAGAGGGCACCCTATTAGCATTATTTTTTTATTGTTTAAGTATTTAGAGGTTTATATTAACAATTTCAAGAATAACACATTTGATGATCTTATCCATTAGGTACTTATCTTTTTTATTTTTAAAAGGGGTGAGCCACTTTAGAGAAAAACTATTTTGGGGGCAATCCATATCCAAAGTGACCAAGAATATTTTGCTAGGGATAGCAATGATTCTTCAAAAAATGGAGAGGGGAAGCCCGAGGCGATATGGGGAGAAAATGTTTTGGGTGATTTATCCCCTAAAGGTAATTAGAAGGGATACACTATATATGTCAACCCTATTTATAGGATGGGTCATTTTTCTTTTAAGAATAATATGACTGATGAAATTTAATAATCCCTATAAAATATCTAGACTAATTTTGTTATTCAAAGGTTATTTTGATCTAAAATCTTAGATGAAGTTAATAATCTCATATCATTAGTGTCCTTTGAGGAATTTTTCTCAAGGAAGGGAGATAATTAGAAAGAGGATAATGAAAATGTGGGAATGTTTGTTTCAAACCCACATCTTAAAAATAAAATCAATAACCAGATCAGAGAATGAGAAGCAAAAAGGAATGAAATTGGTCAAGAAAAGGTGGAATTGAGAACTATGGGGATTAAAAGGAAGAAGTAAATTATGAACTCTCTATAGGGAATTAGTAATAGGACTAAGGAAAAGGAAAAGCATAAAGAAATCACTAGAACTAATAATCTGGTCCTTTGTTTGGATTCTTAAGACTCAAACTCTTAACTTCTTAGATTTTGGTTTTTTGTTGTCTTTTTTTAGGTTCTTGGTGAAGGATTGTTTGTGGTAGTAGATTATTATTAGTTGGTTGAGCCTTATGGCTCTACTCGATTTTTGGTCCTACTTGATGTTATTGTTTATCTTCTGATTAAGATTTGTTATTGGGCATAGGTCCCTTAACCCATTTATTTACCCCATATAATAAAAAAAACATAATAAATTAAATCATATAGATATAGATATTTTGTATCTTAATATAACTTACTTGGGTTATAGAGTTAACCAAGGTGTTAGAATAAAATATGTGATCTAGGAGGATCTAGGTCACTAAATCATACTGACATCACTATTGTTGCACATCAAGGCTTGTGATTATGTCAAAATGTTAAGAATTATGTTCTAAACCTACACATGAATATTTTCAATACAATTCCACTCTTTCATTACTTCATATCTTCTACCATGTCATTCATGTAGTTTGCATCTCATCAGTAATGGTAATAGTGATGTCACCACCCTCTTCAACTATGAATAAGTTGTTATCAACTATGTAATGGTTTAATTGACACTTCATATTCCTTTAATGTATAATAATTTACACCTACATTATTTTTAATTTGTCACAACCATATAATAATAGAGTTAGGAATTACATATACACTAGAGATATGTTTTCATACTTATTGTATAGAACTTAGCATAATATAAATTTTATATTATAGTTATACTTTATTTTTAATTTATTTATTACTTTCATTATTCTTTGAACATAGTGTCATTCATATTCTCTATAATTCAAAAAAAAAATCATGACCTCTTAAATCCGTTTAATTAGGTTGTCGAATGGGTCTACCTTAGGCCTTGAATCAATGGTATTAGAACATGCACACTTTAAATCATGGTGTATCTAAACTTCATGATTGTTTATATTCCCACTCATAAAAGGTATAAATATAGGAATTTATGTATCAAGACTCGTGAATATTCATCATACCTTCCTTCATGCCCTAAAATGGGAGACAAATTTTTAGTGACAACACCTTCAAAAATATTCCAAAATATTATATAAATTTCACTAAAAAGACAATGGGAATATTTAAAATAATTTCATGCATGTGAATTATCAAATATATTTAATCACATATTGTCACTTATAAAAAAATAGAATACTCCCAACCCATCTCATTCTCATTGACCATTTGGAAGAACACCATAAAAGTATAAGCCAATCTAGAAATTTCTTATGTTTGATGGTAAAATAGATGTAGATGCACTAGATAACTAGCTTAACTTATTTTTTCATATTATTTAGTTAATAAATTATCTTACCAAGAAAAAAATACATTTTCTCTTCTAAAATGTTCTTTATCAATAAATAAATGGTGTAAAAACTACTACACTTCATGAGAATTATGAAGATGAAGCCAACTTAGACACATCTATACACACATGGAAAGGGTTCTTAGAAGAACTTAAATAACTCCATTATCTTATGATAAATTATGATGACTAGTACATTATGTTCTCTTAGTTAAACTAAGGAAAGATAATTTGTACAATAGTACACATATTATTCATAATTTGGTGTCCAAACTTGGGATCCATGATTTAGAATAAAATCTTGTTTTGAAGTATAGGTTAGGCTTCAAACCTCCTATCTAATAAAATTTTAATTTCCTACATATATATTCAATTATAAAATCCTATATATTTGATTAAAATATTGAAACAAAATCTAAGGCCAACACTAAGTAAAAATATTTGAATTCTTAGACCAAATAATAATCTAAATATTCTAAGTAGAATTCAAAATCAGGGAATAACTCCAAACACCCCCATAGAAGAAGTAAAAATCATCAAATCATCAAACTAAGTAGTATAAATTTGTTAAGTGGTGTTTAGTTCATCACTCTAGTAGTCATTCTAATAAAATAACATTACATTAGGAAGACTACTTACATAGTTAGAATTAATAAGTACAAACACAACATCATTGAATAAAGGTAAGTATATCATGGATACTAAGCCTAGTGCCATAATGGATACTAAAAACATCTATAGTACCCCTAAAAAAATAGAAGAATAAGAAAGAATGTTCCATTCTTAGATGTGGATCAATGCTCAACTAGTAAAAATAATTTTTGACAATGAAAGTTAGAAGAACTTTATTTCTCATAAAGTAGTTTGTAGATTGAACTTGTCATTGATGCCTCACCTATAACTATACTCTATTGAATGGTTCAGTGCACCATTTGAGAAATGCATCACTCAATAGTTTCAATTGGAGTATAAAATAAATCCTTTCAAGATACAACCCTTTATAACATCACTTCATTAGATTTATGTGATGTTCTACTTAGTTAAACATTTATTTACTATTGACATGCAATCTATGAATCAAATCCTAGAAATATTGTCATAGATGTTAGTGATATGAGATATCACACAACATAAGTAGTTCCTAATATATCACTCATTATATCCAATTAGTGTAATAGTATAATCACATCTATTAATTTTTTTGTGCTTTTTATGGTAAGATTTGAACCCAAAATATCCTTACAACACCAATTTCTACCATAACTCATCTAATAATCTTATTAGAGGCATTAGATTTGAAGCTCAAGTTGGAAAAATACAAGGATATATTTAAACTACAAAAATAAGTGCCTACAAATTGTGTGGTGAAGAACATTATTAATTTTATCCCTAGAATACCTCTACCTAATGCTTATTTATGTTGTCAATCATTTATAGAGAATGAATAAATCAAGCAGTAGATCCATGAACTTATGGACAAAATAGATACTAGGCCCAACTCATCACATTAAGGAAACCCAATCATGCTCACACCAAAAAAATATGACACATGGATATTTTCCATTGATTATATATCTCTCAAAATATCATAATGAATAATTGTTATCCTCTTCCAAGGATTGAGGATCTACTAGACCAGCTTTGGGTTGAAAAATACTTCCCTAAAATTGATATTAAGTCTAAGTATCATCATATTCATGTTTAAATATACGGGAAATAGACTTTAAGGAAAATAAAGATTATTTTATTGGTTATTCATGCCCTCTAGTTTTACCAACTCACTAGCTACATCATGCAGATGATTAATGACATTCTTAGACCATTCCCTACTTCATTTGTTTTAGTCTAACTTGACAACATCTTGATCTTCATAAAAATATGGGATGAAAATCTATGCCATATACAGAATGTCATTGAAATTTTTAAAAAACACAAGCTATATGGAAACATATATAAAATTTAATTTTAAATTCATGAGATATAATATATAGGATATATAGTAGACATACAAGGAATGCCTATGGACCCAACCACTATTCAAGTCATCCAAGAATATCCACAACCAAATAATCTCATAGATATTCATACCTCCTTGGGATTATAAAATTTATATATTATATTTTTACTTGGTTTTTCTAGTGTGACTTGGCATTTGAACCAAGTCACCAAAGGTGGAGCTAAAATAAAGTTCATTTAAGAAGACACACAAAAGAAAGCATTCAAAGAATTAAAATGTAGACTTTGTTCCACACTAGTACTTTCTTTACCATAAATTTAGAAACCATTTTATCTTTAAATATATTCCCATAAATTCATACTTGGATTAATACTCACTCAACATGGTCATCTAATTACTTACCATAGTGAAATTTTCACTACACCAGTAAGAAACCACCCAACATATGATCATGAGATTTATGTTATTATTCAAGAAAAAAAGAATTGGAAGCATTATATATTAGGAAAGGATATATAATCCACATATATGAAAAAAAATTAGTTATTTTAGACTAAAATCAATTTTCATCAAGATTATCATCAAAAATAGTTTTTATATCTTCATCAATTCCATCTGAACATCACGCATAAGAAGGTAAGTGAAAATGTAGTCATAGTTTATCTAAGTCATATGTTGGTTCAAGCTCTCATTTTAATGCTTATGCATGTGGATATGGATTCAATTAATTATCACAATTGTATACATCTGACATGTAATTTTTGGGTATCTATTAAAATTTACTCTGAAGTAATTCAGATTGATATTTTTACTTGCAAGATGGACTCCTTTATTATGTTTGGGAATTTTGAATTAAATATGAGGTAGAGAGATAAAAAATAATATGGGATGATAATTTTATCAAGGTTTTAGTACATTTTTCTATTAAAAATACTCTTTCGATGTTGGAAAAGTATTTCTTCTAGACACGGCTTAGGCCTGGTGTATTAAAATATATCAAATCATGTACTCCATGTGAAATTTATAAGCCTATAAAAAATAATATAGGTTTTTAGACACCTACTCCAATTCTAAAGATACTATGGGATTATATTTCCATGGAATTTATCTCAAGATACCCTACTACAAAGCATGTTAATGATTATATTTATGTAGTGGTTGATAGATTCTTAAAGATGGTAATTCTCATACCTTATAAGAAATCAATATCAACTATAGAAACAACTAAATTATTCTTTTAATATGTTTGGATCCATTTTATAATCCAAAAATCCATTATATCTGATATAGATACAAGTTTTTTGAGCCATTTTTATAATTCACTCTGGTCTATGTTAGACACAAAGTTGAACAAATCCACCACCTTTAATCCATAAATTAATGGATAGTCAGAAGTGGTAAATAGGATGATACTACATAAAGATATGTTGTAGCTCTATTGAATGAAAGGTAGGATTTCATCCAAAATGTGTTGATTATTATAATTATATATCTCTATTACACAACCATTTTTATGTTTTCTTAGGTTTCTAACCTTTAACACTTATTGATGTATATTACCCTATACCACCATCAATAGTTGAAATTCCTTTATCTCAAAAGGAATATAAAAAAAATTAATTCATTGAACACATTTTTTCAATAGTAAAATGTGAAATACAAGAAGTACCATGAAAAGCATCAAGAACAACACACCTTCTAGGTTGATGAACAAGTCTTCTTACACCTACATAAGGAAATATTGACATGATATTACTAAAAGCTTTATCTACTTTAGTACAAGACCTAAACCATCACCAAGCAAGTAAGAGATAAAACTTTTAAGATTAATCTTCCATATTACATTAGATTTCATCTAATCTTCAACTGTAACTCTTGTAGTATTACTTTTCACCCCTATTGGAGAGCTTATATACTACATAGACTCTTTAGTAGATAGATATCAATCCAAATTTTACCATTCTAGTAGAATCATATCAATTCATTTACACTTGGTTTAAACAAAAACATCCACAAGAGACTCCTTTCTTTGAGATCATAAATTTAGGTCATGTGCTTTCTAAAAGAAAATGTTTTATAGAAGTAAACATTTCTAATTTATCCCCATAACTACATGTAATGAGTACCTTTAATCTTCAATAAGGGGTGACTAATTCAAAAGGATTTGGATCACGAGATCATATTGAACATCATCATTATTACACATCAAGTCTTGTGCTAATGTTAGTATCTCAAATAGTAGGTTCTACACCTATGTGTTAATTTTTTCAATGTAATTATACTCCTTTTTAATCACATAGATCTTATAGTCTCAGTGATGTATCCTGTAACTCATTAGTAATGACAATTAGTGACATCATTTCACTATTTAACTATGAAGCAATTGTTACCAACTATTATAACAATTCAACTAACACTTCATCTTCCTTTATTATATAGTAAAGTACACTTCCATTATTTATAGGTTATCAAAACTATATAATAATAGATTTAGGAAGTATGTAGACACAAAACATTTGTTCTCACATATATTTTATAGAACTTAGCATAATACAACTTTTATATTATAGTTATACATTGGTTTCCATACCTTTCTTGGTTTCATTATTCTTTTAACATAATGCACCTTTATATTCTCCAACATTTAAAAAAATCTTCTTTCATAACCCGCTTAAATCCATTTGAATAAGTTACTGACTAGGTTCTCATGGGCCCCGCATCAATATGAAACAAACATAGAATATACTATAGGAAATATAATGTGTTATAAAATCAAGATATAATATTAGTATTTTTGATTGTGACATGTGATAAAATTTATTATTAATTTTAATCCTATGTTTCTAATTTTGACCTTGGTCTACAATTGTTTCCTTTTCCATTTTTTAGGGTTTAAAAATTTACGTTAGTTTGTTGTAAAATTATAATAATAATCATAGGTTTTCTTGATCTATTTTATGTACAAAATTATTACATTTTAATCTTCTTTGTTTCAACCATAATGTCACAAGATTATAGGAATCGATGTAAGAACATCACTCCCAATTTATAATTTTGGTTTGTTGTTGTTAATTTTGGATTGATTACATTTATTTATGGGTATTAAGGTCATATCATTCACTTATTAATCATTTATAAGTGTTTTCAATAGGTTAGGTTAGCTATAATTTGAATTTGGCACTTTCCTACCAAAATTCAAATTCAATTTTTGAATGGTTATATTTAGTTTGGAAGACTTTGCACTAAATTATAGTGATTTTTAGGGCTGGTTTTAGGTTTTTTAAGTGTATATAGAGTATTAAATTGATTCATAATTTTCATATTACTAATTATTACTTCATTTGTCATTTTGGTCATTGATATAATTTAAACAAATACATCTCAAGTCTATTCAAGACCCACGTTGGGGTAATCTTGGACAATTAGATATTTTATAGGAATATATATTTCCATGTAAAGATTTAATTAAAACATAATATAATAAATGAATAATTATGGAATCTCCAATAATTAAAAATGAATATAACACATGCCTAAGAACAAAATTGTCACAAAATTATGTGCAAGTGCATACAAGGTTTGATTGTCAATAAGACTTGATTGACAATGAAAGATTTTAGTTTTTTAAAGTATTGGTTTGTAATTAAATATTATATAAATTACTAATATTAATTATTGTTTCATATTTATACATTGAGAGATATTGATATCTAACAATCAAAAATAAGGCTAATTCAGTCTACACACGGTCAAGTGAATTATCTTAATTTTTAACTGGGTATTGAATATATTTGTCTTGCTTAGTTGTGTTATATAAGTTTTAAATATTAAAAAATAATTTATAATAAAATATTTATAGTCTTCAAACTTCAATAAATACTCAAACATAGTAAAATTATAAAATTATGCTTATACATACATGTACCCTACCTTTTGGGTGCTTTCTGCAAGTTAGTTTGATGGTTTCCTTAATCTTGTGTCAATAAAATAAAGGTGTGTTTTACTATTTGAGTGTTTATATACCATAAATATACCTTTTAAAACCTTAATCAATACCTAAAACCTCTTCTTGTTCTTGAAAATTAACTTTTATTCTTTCTTAGCATGGGATAAAGACCTAATGAAGGAATTTGGCCATTTCATGGTTTGAATATATAGAGAGTGATTCAAACTCTAAAATTTGGCATGTATTATTATTTTTCCATAATAAATGTGAATAAAACATTATTTTTCCATTTTTACACATGTGAATCCTATTAGATCCGAAACATAGTTGTAGACCTAAGAGACCTAATAGGAGACTTAATTGTCGAAGAAAGGGATTGAGTTGTTGTATTTAACTAGTTAGTTTATAAAATTTGGTAAGGTGTTTTAAAACCTTAATAGGTATCTAAAAATACCATTTTTTATATAAAAATATATATGTTAAAAAAATCAAGAAAAGAGCCTCTAGAGGGCTATTAGAAAAAGGCCTAAAATAGCAAAGATATTGAAAACATAGCACTTTCATTTTTTAGTTTGAATATAAAATTTGGTGTGTTGTTAGGGGGTGAAATTTTTTACTTTAATCTCAAATTTTATGTTTTTAAACCTTCTAAATTTGTCTAAACACTCAAAATAATGCTTTGAGAGGGCTAGTAGAGATTGGCTCAAGAAGGAAAGTTTGTGTTTAAGTTTCTTGTACTAACTCATCTACATCAGTTTGGTATCAGAGTATGTTTTATACCTTAGGAGATTAAAATAAGGCATACACTCTTAGATAATAAGAGTTAATTGATAGTGTTTTTATCAGTTAGCTTATAGAGTGATTTTTGGTCAGATAGCTTTGAGAGTAAGAAGACAAGATGCTACCTAGAAGGAATAGAGACAATATTCAAAATATATTAGAGGAATTTTAGAACCTATGGATTTTTTCAATTCTAAAATTGAATTAGTATAATCTACACAAAAAAGGGGAGTCATAACAATAGATGAAAGTGATAGAGAGGTAGAAATCTAAGAACCATAAGAGGAAGGTGAAGAAGTTAGAGACCATGATGAAAATGGTATTGAAAGAATAATAAAATAAGTAATGAAATAGGTTTCCAAACCAAAAGTGTAAATTAATAAATATTTAAGAATCTTATATAAATAACTTATTGACTAGATTATGGAACTAGATAAATACTTTAAGCATGAAAGTGTTCCAAAGGAAAACCAGGTGAAGTTTACTCGCACAAAATTGAAAGGGAATGCATCCCTTTGGTGGGATTTAATTAAACAATAAATAATAAATAATGTAAATATAAATATAAATTATTGGTATAATATGGTATCCAAGTTGAAGGTCAAATTCTTGTCGAGTGACTATGGAACAAATCTCTTAAAAAGATTGTAAACATTGAAATAAAATGTAATGAGTGTCAAGGAATATACAAAGGAGTTTTATAGACTAGTCATCAAATCATCTCATATAAATTAGGATAGATAAATTATTGATAGATATATTATAGGATTAAGATAAAGTTTTTAATATGAACTAAGTTTAGTTAGCCCCAAGACTCTTGAAGAATGTTATCAATTTGTATTGACAGCTGAAGGCAAGATTAGTATAAGACAAACACAATAGAATAGAGGTAGAGGCAAAAGTTATAGAGGAAGGGCTCATCAAGGATGTATACATACCTCAAAAATAAATCAAGGAAAAACTATCACTTTATTATAATATTCATTTAATCTTAGAGATGGATTTAGAGGTAGAAGACTATATTTCAGAGGTGGATACACATCAAGAGGAAGAGGATACAGTGGCTTCACAAGTAAGTGATTCAAGTGTAATAAATTTATATGGAATAGGTTTTGGGATTGTCCATAAGGTGAAAATGTATGAATTTATATAATTTAAAATATAAATTGGGTTATTTAAGCAATAGAAAAGGAGAGTGTTGGCTCTCCATATAATGTGAAAGAACTAGAGGTAGGTGAATATTTGCTTATGAGAAGGCTTTTGATTACGACACAAAGAAAAGGAAATTACAAAAAGAATAAATCTTCTTAAAACCTCTTGGAATTTCTAAAGTAAATGTTTCAAATTAGTTATTTATTTGCGTTAAAAATAACTTAGTT
Organism: Torreya grandis; assembly: GCA_037957365.1. NCBI lineage: Eukaryota > Viridiplantae > Streptophyta > Pinopsida > Cupressales > Taxaceae > Torreya > Torreya grandis. Next base: position 728,129 of record JARHVA010005524.1, on the reverse strand, counting down.
TCAGTTGAAATGCTGGATAAACTAAGGTTGAAAAGGCTACCTCATCCCACTCCCTATAAAATTTCATGGCTACAAACAAGATAGTAAGTATTGGTTAATGAACAATGTTGGGTGGAGTTTCAAATTAGGATTTATAAAGATAAAGTCCTTTATGACATGATGCTAATGGATGTGTGCCACATACTACTTAGAAGGCCTTGGTAATATGACAGGAAGACATCGTGTAATGGAATGAGAAATGTTTACATTTTGGATAAGGATGGTATAATCCATACCTTTTTGCCTATGAAAGAATAATATGGTAAACAAAATATTGATTCAAGTGTAATGGTAGTAAGTGAAAAGGAGTTGTGAATGAAATAAAATAAGAATAGATATGATTTGTAGTAGTACTCAAGGTTAGAATAGTTATAACATTTGCCAAGGTGAATGAGTTAACTCAAGAGGTGAAAGATGTGATCAAAGACTATGTTTATATCATAGTAGATGAATCACCTAGTGAGGTTCCACCTATAATAAAAATAAGTCATCACATTGACTTCATTCTAGGATCAATTTTTCCTAATAAGGTTGCATATAAGATGATACCATAGGAAAATGATGAGATAAAAAAGTAATTTTAAAAACTACTATATAAAGGGCTAGTGAAGGAGAGTCTCAGCCCATGTTTAATACTGATAATGTTGGTTCTTAATAAATAAGTATATTAGAGGATGTGCATAAACTCAATATCAATCAATAATATCACTATAAGGTATAGATTTACTCTCCAAAGGATTGAATAATTGATGGATTGTTTGATTGGGTAAAATTATTTTTCCAAGATTGACCTCAAGATTGGATACTACCAAATCATAATTAGGCATAGAGATGAATGAAAAATAACCTTCAAGACTAATAAAGGGTTGTATGAATGTTTTGTCATGCCATTTGGTCTCACTAATGCACCTAGTACATTCATGAGACTCATGAATGAGGTTATTAAGTCATTCATAGGTAATTTTTTATAGTTTATTTAGATGATATACTGATTTATAGTCATAGTAAAGAAAAACATCTCCATCATTTGCATTTGGTTATGAAAAGGTTATAAGAGGACATGTTATTAATAAATGTCAATAAATGTGTATTCATGAAGACATAATTATTGTACCTTGGTTTTGTGATATCTCAAGGAGTATTAAAAATGAATAAGTACAAATTGAAAGCTATAATGTATTGACCAAATCCTAAGTCATTGGGAGAGGTAATAATTTTTCATGGCCTTTCAAGATTTTATAAAAAAAATCATTAGAAATTTTAGTGCAATTTGTACTCCAATCATGAACGCTATAAGAGGAAATAAGAAAAAAATTATGTGGACTAACATGGCTAAAATATGTTGAGTGTGGAACCCTTTAGGGATATCACATGACCTTAGGAGTATATTTTGGGGGCCTATAGAGATCAACAAATGTGGGGAGCACAATTTTCCCTACTCCACCTTTTGTAGAACCTTCACTTGTGAGTGAAATATTCCTAATATTATCTAATTTTTATGTTTCCATGTTTTATGGAGTTGGTTGTTAGATGTCTATTTTCCATGTTGACTTCCTTGATCTTAGGGAGTTGGTTGTTCATTGGAAAAGGGGATGCCTTACTTGTATCTAGGAGTTGTTTATGATCACATTGTGTTGGAAAATGTTCCTTTAAATGTGAAGAGATAAACTTGTCATGTTCCTTCTTGATGGAGCTTTTGGAGAAGCTTGTTGAGGTGGAACTGAGTTATTTTTTAGTGGACGATTCTTATCTTGGATAAGTATGGTGAGTTTCTCCTTATTTAGTTGTTTTTTCCTTGGTTTGATATATATATATATATATATATATATATAGTTGTGGTGTGGCCTTTAGAGGTTGATTATTTATTTTTAGGGTGTGGCTTTGGGAATCAGAGTCAAAGTGTAGATATTTTTACAAAGTGCAGGTGTTTATTGTAGGGTATGGTATAGTAGCTTGTGAAATATAATATTGTACAGGTGCAGGTGAAAGTGCAAAATTTTATTTATACAAAATTTTCTATGGGAGATATTCTATCTCTATGAGAGTTTATTATAATCTTGTTTTAGATTACTATTTTATTTGAGAACTTTTTTGATGGATGTAGCCCACATTGGGTGAACCACGGTAAATCTATGTTATGTGTGATGGATACTTGTTCTCTCTATTTATGTTTTCATAATATCTATGATTTTAGGAATTTTTATATGATGCATTTTATTACATAATTTAGATCTTATTTATGGTCATGTTTAATCTAGTTTAAAGTTTTTAATTCCTAACAACTAGTATTAAAGCCATTGGTTGTATTTTTCTAAAGTGGTAAATCATAAGAAAGGCTATTAGATTGATTGGGAGATATGGGAGAAGAGATTGGAATCATATTAGATAATTTTTATGGTAAGAAATTTAATTTTTGTAAAATTTAGATGAAATATTACCTATATCAGAATGAGCTTCATCTCCCCTTGGAGGAGAAAGTAGAACAACCTGTAAGTATGAGTGATGTAGATTGGTCATTACTTGATAGGAAGGAATTGGGAGAAATATGATTATGCCTTGAATATTCTATTTCATTTAATAATTTTTATGAGAAAACCATAAAAGATCTCATGGATAAACTTAGGAAGTTGTATGAGAAACTCTCAGCCTCAAATAAAAAATTTCTTATGAAAATATTGTTTAACATGAAAATGTCTAAGAATGGTTCTATTTCTAATCATCTAAATGAATTTAATATGGTTGTAATTATGCTCACTTAATTTGGAATTTAGTTTTATGATGAAGTTAGAGCTTTGATAATTTTATGTTCTTTACCTGATAGTTGGGATAGTTTGGTTATGGCTATTAGTAATGTAGTCCCTACTAAGGCAAGCTTAAATTTTGAGGATGTTGTAGGTGTGATTATTAGTGAGGAAATGTGAAGTAAAATCACTAGTGAATCATATTTAGGTAATTATTTATTTGTTGATACTAGAGGGAGGAAAAATGACAAGAGTAAAGGCAACCATGGAAAGTCAAAGGGTATATCTAAATCAAGATCTAGATCCAAGATGATATATTAGAATTGTGGGAAGAGTGGACACTCAAAGAAGGATTTTTGGTCACTTTAGGATAAGAATTCCAACAAGGAAGAAATGAATGAGGTAAATGTGACAATAGGTAAATCATGTCAAGATGCCTTAATTATTTCTATGGATAGTTTTTTTAAGTCTTGGGTATTAAATTTAGGGGCTTATTTTCATGCCACCCCACATAGGCATTATTTTACAGATTATGCTCAAGAGAATTTAGGAAATGTTTATCTTGGTGATGGTGAACCATGTGAGATAGTATGAAAAGTTTTTATTCAAGTGAAAATGTAGAATGGGAACACATGGCTACTAAAGGATGTCAGATATGTGCCTATGTTTAGATGAATTTGGTTTCAATGGGGCAATTAGGGAGTGAGGGTTGTTTGGTAATTTGTACTATAGATTCTTGAAAAGTTACCAAAAGTGCTCTTGTGATTTTCAGAGGTAAGAAAGTTGGTACTTTATATTTGACTGGTAGTTTTGATTATTTTGATTTAGTTGCTATAGATGTAGATGCAACTATATGGCACTACAAGCTCAGTCATATGAGACATAAGGGCATAAAAATCTTAAAAGACAAGTTTCATAGATTGAAAGACATAGATCTAGACTTATATGAGAATTTTATGTATGATAAATAGAAGTGGGTTAAGTTCCTAAAGGTTATACCCATAAATAAAGAGCACAAGTTAGATTTGGTACATTCAGATGTATGGGGACCAGCTCAAGTATATTCTATTGGTGGATCTAATTATTATGTCACTTTATTGATGATGCAACTAGGACAGTTTAGGTTTATTACATTAAAAATAAATCTAATGTACTAAATAGTTTTAAGAAGTGGAAAGCCTTGGTTGAGAATGAAATAGGTCTCAAGTTGAAATATCTTAGATCATATAATGGAGGTGAGTATTGTAGTAATGCTTTCTTTGAGTATTTTTATAAACATGGAATCCATAAGTAAAGGATGGTTCCAAAAACGCCATAATATAATGGTGTATTTGAAAGGATGAAAAGAGCAATAATGGAACATGTTAGGAGCATGAGGTTACATGTAGGGTTGCCTTTATAATTTTGGGTAGAAGCAGTTAGCATGGTATTATATCTGATTAATAGAGGACCTTTTATGCCTTTGAATGGAGGCATTCCTAAACAATCTTGGTCTAGTAATAATGTTTATTATTCTTTTCTTAGATTCTTTGGATGTGAGGCTTTTGTTCTCATTAAGAAAGAAGATAGGACAAAGTTAGAGGCTAAATTAGAAAAATGCACATTTATTGGATATGGTGAGGATGAATTTGGTTTTTATTTATGGAGCATTAAAGATAAGAAAATATTTTGGTATAGAAATGTAGTCTTTAATGAAAAATTCATGTATAAGAATTAGTTGCAAGAATAGGAACAAGAATAAAAATAGTACATAGTATTGGATGTCATTACAGATGGAAAATTATCTAATGAGTTAGTTTAGGAACCTTCTACACAAAGACCCCAAACTCCTATAGTAATAAGGTCTTATAGGGTAAGAAGAGAATTTGAACATTTTTCTTCTTTGAATTATTTGTTATTCACTAACAATGGAGAACTAGAGTGTTATGAGGAAGCAATGCAGGTAGATGTCAGGATGAAGTGGGAGCAGGCCATGGATGAGGAGCATAGATCTCTCATGGAGAACCAAATTTGGGATTTGGTAAGGCTACCCAAGGGCAAGAGTACATTACCAAACAAGTGGATCTTGATGATAAAAGAAGAGGATGAAAGGAGAAAAAGGTATAAGGCTAGGATGGTGGTTAAGGGGTTTGCACAAAAATCAAGTATTTATTTTGATGATATTTTCTCTCATGTTCTAAAATGAATTCTATTAGGATTGTTCTTGGTTTAGTTTTAGTTGAGGATGTGTACTTAGAATAGTTATATGTGAAAACTACTTTTCTTCATGGTGATTTGGATGAAGAGTTCTATATGAAGCAACCACAGGGATAAGAGGTCAAAGGGAAGGAGAACTTTGTGTTTAGACTAAAGAAGAGCTTATATAGACTGAAATAAGCTCCATGGCAATGGTATAATAAATTTGATTATTTTATGTTAGAATAAGAATATCAAAGGTGTAATTTTGACCATTGCATGTATATCAAACATTTTGATGGTGGTTCCTTTATTAATTTATGCTTGTATGTGGATGACATGTTAGTTGTAGGAAAGAACATACAACCTATTCATATACACAAGAAATAACTTAGTGACTCCTTTTCTATGAAGGATTTGGGTGTTGCAAGGTAAATCCTTGGTATGAGGATTACTCATGATAGGAAAGAGAGGAAATTGGTTTTATCCTAATTAAATTATGTGAATAAAGTCTTGGAAAGGTTTGGCATGTTGGATGTTAAATCTATTGGTACTCCTTTAGCAAACCACTTTAGATTATCAAAGGAGAAGTGTCCTAGGATGAAAGTTAAAAAGCTTAAGATGTCCAAGGTACCTTACTCATTGGTATTTGGTAGCTTGATTTATGCCATGGTTTTTACTAGGCCATATATTACCCAAGTAGTGGGAGTTGTGGGCAAGTATATAAGTGATTTAGGTTATGAGCATTGGCAAGTAGCAAAATGGATTCTTCGGTATTTGAGAGAAAACATGGATTTTACATTATGTTATGGTGGATTATATACCACTTTGCATGGTTATGTGGACTCATACATGGAAGAGGATATTGATAGCAAGAGGAGTATGATAGGATATATATTTACTATCAGAGATACAATAGTTAGTTTGATTTCTAGGATATAGAAGGTTGTGGCCTTGTCAACCATCGAGGCAGTTTATGTTGCTACCATAGAGGCTAGTAAGGAGATGATATGGTTACAAGAGTTTTTTCAATATTTGGGGCATGAGAAGGAAGTTGGGAGACTACATAGTGATAGTCAGATTGTTATTCATTTAGCAAAGAACTCTACTTTCCACTCAAAGATGAAACATATACTGTTACATTATCAATTCATCAAGACAACTTTGGAAGAGAACTTGGTGAAGCTAGAGAAGATTCATACTAACCAAAATCCTATGGATATGATGACCAAGGTGGTCATATTGGACAAGATGAGACTATGTTTAGATTTGGTTGGCCTTAGTGGTCATGGAGCAGTGATAGATTTTATTCAGGAAGAATGATCTCCAAGTGGGAGATTATTGAGTGTGGAGCCCTTTTGGGATATCACATAACCTTAGGAGTATATTTTTGGGGCCTATAGAGATTAACAAATGTACAGAGCATAGTTTTCCCTACTCCACCTTTTTTGAAACTTTGCTCCACATTTGAGTGGAATATTCCTAATATTATCTAATTTATATGTTTTCATGTTTTATGGAGTTAGTTGTTAGATGCCTATTTTCCATGTTGACTTCCTTGATATTATAGAATTGGTTGGTCATTGGAAAAGGAGATGCCTTCCTTATTTCTAAGAGTTAGTTGTGATCACATGTTATTGGAAAATGTGCTTTTAAAGGTGGAGAGTTAAACTTGGCATGTTCCTTCTTGATGGAGCTTTTAGATAATCTTGTTGAGGTGAAACTAGGTTGTCTTTTAGTGTATGATGCTTATCTTGGATAATCATGGATATTTTCTCCTCTTTTGGTGAATTTTTCCTTGGTTTGATATATATACATGTGTGGTGTAGCCTTTAGAGGTTAATGATTTATTTTTAGGGTGTGGCTTTGAGGATCAGAGTCAAAGTGTAGATGTTTTTTCAAAGTGAAGGTGTTTATTATAGGGTGTGTTATAGTATCTTGTGAAATATAGTATTATGTAGGTGCAGGTGAAAGTGCAAAATTTTATTTGTGCAACATTTTCTACAAGAGATATTTTATCTCTGTGAGAGTTATTTGTAATCTTGTTTTAGATTACTATTTTATTTGAGGAATTTCTTGGTGGATGTAGCCCACATTGGGTAAACCATGGTAGATCTGTGTTATGTGTAATTGATTCTTGTTCTCTCTATTTATGCTTTCATAATATCTATGATTTGAAGAATGTTTTCATGATTCATGCTATTACATAATTTAGATCTAATGTATGGTCATATTAAATCTAGTTTAAAGTTTTTAATTCCTAAAAAAAATTAACTTTCATTTTTTGAAGAGGAAAATCACTAAACAACCCATCCTAGAACTTCTTAATTTAAACAAAGTCTTCTAGGTGGAGTGTGATGCAAGTTGGGTAGCCATTGGGGTAATCTTAAGCTAAGAGGGTAGGCTTATATCATACTTTAGAGAAAAATTAAATGATGCTAAAATTAATTACTCATATTATGATTTGGATTTTTATGAAATATTTGAGGCCTTGAGGAAGTGGATGGATTATTTAATGCCTAAAGAGTTTGTGATCTTCACAGATAACCATGCTATACAATTCATCACTAGTCAGCCCAAGCTCAATAAGTGGCATATGAAATGGATATAAATTTGCATAATTTTACCTTTATTATCTAGCATAAGAAAATTCAAATTAATAAGGTGGTTGATAACTTGAGTAGGAGAGCATTTCTAGTCAATGAATTTTAGCTTGAGATTGTAGGCATTGATTCACTTTAGGATTTTTATGAGTGTGATGAATATTTTCAAGAAGATCACCTTAAACAAAGATCCATGGTTATATTACATGATAAAATATGGCTTATTGTTCTAATTAATATAATTATATATGCTAAAGAGTTTAATGAGGGAGAACTTAATCAGAAATAAGCATTGTGGTAGCATGGTAGGACATTTTGGACTTGACAAGATGTTGGAGTAACTTACCAGACATTAATTTTGGCTTAGAATGCAAGTAGAGGTAAGTAGGTATGTATAAATATGTAATATTTTTCAAATGTACAAGGGTAAAAGTACAAATTTATGTTTGTATTAGCCTTTATTAGTTTCAAATAGACCATGGGACTTTATTAGTATGGATTTTGTCATGGGGCTACTTAGAACTCAAAGAGGCTATGACTCTATATTTGCAGTAGTGGATAGGTTTTCCAATATGGCACACTTTTTACCTTTCATAACTACCAATGATGATACACACATATAAAATTTGTTGTTCAAGGAGGTTATAACACTACATAGATTACCACATAGTATCATATCTGATAGGGACAACTAATTTTTAGGCCTATTTTGGAGGACCTTGTGGAAGAAGCTTGTAAAAAATATGAGTTTTAGTTTAGAATACCACCCTTAGACTAATGGATAAACTGAGGTGTTTGAAAGGATTTTAGGCAACTTGCTCAAATGCCTATCAAGAGACAATACTAAGCAATGGGATTTGGTACTACCATAGTCAAAGTTTGCATACAATGGCTCTTATAATAGGAGCATTGGTATGAGTCCATTTTAATTAATGTATGGCATGTATCTAAGAGGAGTATTTGAATTTATAGACTTGATAAAAATGGGAAAAAGGAATGTTGAAGGGGAGGAGTTTGATGTAGCTATACAAGAAGTACATGAATAAGTGAAAAGGTAACTAGAAACAAATATCGATAAATAAAATAAACAAGAAAAATTTAATATAATAGAGGTTATATTTTATATTTGTGACATGTTTTTGGCTCACCAAAGAAAGAATTGGTTTCTGAAATGTGAGCATAACAAACTCAAGATGAATAAGATATGTCCTTGCAAAGTTCTTTAGAACTTTTTTAACAATGATTATGAGATATAGTTACCTATTAGAGTGGGAATCTCACCAATTTTCAATGTGTTATACCTATATAGATTAAAGGAAGGTGATGACAATGTGAAAAAAATATTATGGAAAATATCCCAAGAGTGGGAAAGTCAATTTCCAATAGCTAAGAAGGAGGAGCTAAAGATGATCTTGGATAAGAATATTGTCAAGAAAATAAGAAACAAAGAGTATTTCCAATATCTAGTTAAGTAGAAACATAATCCTCATTAATATTCCACTTAGATTAAAGAATAATAAATCAATCACCATGTAAATATTGTTGTAGACCTCATGAACAACAGTTTATGAGTCTATTTTCTGCCCCTTACGAGTATGATGCAAGAACATCACTCCAAATTTGCAATTTTGGTTTATTGTCATTCATTTGAATTTATTAATTTTTTTATGGGTCTTATAGGTCATATAATTCAATTTTTAATCATTTCCAAGTGTTTATAATAGGTTAGGTTATCTATAATTTAAATTTGGCACTTTCCCACCAAAATTTTTTGAATGGTTATCCTTAGTTTAGGAGACTTCTCACAAAATTATAGTGATTTTTAAGGATGGTTTTAGGTTTTTTAAGTTTTTATATATTCTTAAAGTTATTCCCAATTTTTATATTACCAAGGATCACTTCATTTGTCATTTTGGTCATTGCACTAGTTTAAACAAATACATCTCAAATTTATTCAAGACCTACATTGGGATGATCTTGGATAGATATAGATTTTATAGGAATATGTATTTCCTTGTAAATATTGAATTAAATCATAATATAATAAATTAATAATTCTTGAATATCAAATAATGAGGAATGAAGAAAACATAGGAGTAAGAACAAGACTGTCAAAATTTTATGCAAGTGCATCTAAGGTTTGATTGTCAATGAAAATTTTTAGCTTTAGAAAGTATTGGTTTGGAATTAAATATTATATAAATTATTTATATTTTTTAAATTTTCATATTTATACATTGAGAGAGACTAATATCTAACAAGCAAAAATAAGGCTAATTCAATCTACACATAGTCAAGCGAACTGTCTTCATTTTTAATAGGGTATTGAATATTCTTGTCTTATTTATATGTTTATTTGTTTTATAAAAGTATTAAACAGGTAACACTCATTTATTATAACCTATTTGGAGTCTTTAAATTTCAATAAAGACTCAAACATAGTCAAATTCTACAACTTTGCTTATATAAACATGTACCCTACCTTTTGGGTACTTTCTACAAGTAAGTTTGATGGTTTCTTGAATCTTGTGTCAATAAAAGAAAGGTTTTTGTTATCTCTAAGTGTCTATATAAACTAAACATACATTTTCCAACTTTAATCAATCCTTTAAACCTCTTTTTGTTCTTGAAAATTAACTTTTATTCTTTCTCAACATGTGATAAAGACCTAATGAAGGAATTTGGCCATTTCATGGTTTGAATATATAGAGAGTGATTCAAAATCTAAATTTTTTCATAGATGATGGGTTTTCCATAATAAATGTTAATCAAAAATTAATTTTCCATTTTGACACATGTGAATCCTATTAGAGCCAAAACATAGTTGTAGACATAAGAGACCTAATTAAAAGAGAAATGGCTTGAGTTATTGTACTTTTTTAGTGAATTAGTTTATAAAAATTGGTGGGGTGTTTTAAACCCTAAATTTGTATCTAAAAATTCCCCTTTCTATCTAATACCCTGTATGTTAAAAAAACTCAAGAAAAGAGCCTCTAGAGGGTTATTAGAAAAAGGCCTAAAATAACAAAGATCTTGAAAACAAAGCACTTATAATTTTGAGTTACAATATTAAATTTTTTGTGTTTTTAATGGATGGTAGTGGGTACTTTAATATAAAATTGTATGTTTTTAAAAAAATTACATTTGTTTAAACAATCAAAACATTACTTTGAGAGGGCCAAGAGAGATTGGATAAAGAAGGAAAGCTTGTGTTTAAGTTATTTATACTAAATCCTATGCTTAAGGAATGTGAAAGGTAAGTGTCTGAGTAACCCATTTGATGGTTTTTGGCTACATATATTGCACACTCATAATCATCGATTAATGTAGTTCTAGTATTTTTTAGTGTTCCCAATCCAAATGAAAATAAAAATTTCACTCCTCTCCCTAGATAATAAAATGAAAATATATGTTTTTATATGAAATTATCATAGTATAAGATGATGTATAAATAATTTAATTGATGATGATTTAAATTTAGTTTCAATGTGTATATTCTTAAAAAAACATGAAAATCTCTTGATAATACTTGGTAGATGTGCGTAAGAGACTTGTCTTGCAATATATTTGTAAAATATGAGTCCATGTGAAATGAATTGGGGTATATTTTTATATATATTATTATCAAGGATACATATATACAAAGTCCAACCATAGAAGATAGTGATAATTGATAATCAAGGCATGATAAATTAGCTAAATGTGGAAATGGCCCATAAGAAGAAGAATTTTAAAATTAGAAAAACCAATTGTGAACCAATTGAAGAGCCGCACAATTTTGACTTGACAATAAAAAGGACTTAAATAATGTTTCAATCTGAACAAAGGGTGAATAAATTGAGTCGTGGTATTGACAACTAGAAATTTTAGTTTTTTCAAGAATAAATATAGATGATAAAAAGTTATGAAGTGTTCAATGTGGATGGAAAGTGTCTAAAAACATCCAAATGTATTAAAAAAATCCAATTTTTATCAAACATAAAAAATGGAATGGAAAAGGGTTTTATACTATAAATTGGTGCCTATAGCTAGTCAATGTTTAGCTATATCACTCTAAGTTATTTTTTTAAATGGAAGATGGATTCTAGAGATATCTTTCCTAGTTGGTATGTCTCAAACTTGAATGTAATTATAATTAGAATTAGGAATGTCATTAATATGAAACTAAAAATGGAGACTAGTAATGACACAAATTATTAAATTTCAAGTTAAAAGTTAAAATATTTTTTATGATAACAAGATAAGTAAGAGAAGTAGAAAGAAGCATTAGTAATCATAGGGGAATCATGTCTAATCAAAATTCTAATCAATGTTATGGATCAAATGTAAGTTTCCATTTAGGACAAACTCTATACAAAATATTTTACTATTTTAAAAAAATTATAGAATAATAAACTTATAGATATTAACATTTCATTTTAATCCATTATTAGGACCAGTCTGAAACCTAATTACAAGTTTTGGTTAGGTAATTTTATGTTCTCTAACAAATTTTAAATGCCTGATAACATAGAACTAAGTAGGATATGCATGAAGGGAAATAATTATTTGGCTCAAGTTTTAGTGTTATTTTAGGATGTTTGAAATTTTTTTATAGTTATCATATTTAAATTAGTACACATGTATTATTAACTATAATTAAATTTATAGGTCAAGTTAATGAATCAAGTTATTTTAGTCTCTTCTAAATCTTCCGATATGGCTTTGAGATTAATTCATAAGAGGATGCCCTATAGATTGAGGGATTCGTTAATGTTACATTAAGTTTGGAATCTTGATTATGGGTTTAAACAATGAAATAAATTTGGTATCTTAAAAAAAATTAGTTCATAACTTTTAGGATACTAAAGATTTAATTTAATTTTCTAGGTCAATGACATTTAAGGGATAAAAAACTCAAAAACATCAATTTGAATAATGTCATTCCTAAAAATTTAAAATAATCCACATCATTACCTGAGATGATAATACCTATAAAAATTATGTTATCACTTCTACAAATTATAATAGAACCATATATGCCAAAGTGATAGATATCAGATGAATCCATCAATAAAATGACAATGTGGGTCACAAATATGTAGACCTAAAATTGATATAGAATACAATTGACTATTATTATTCCTTACCCTAAAGTTGTTGGGCATATTATAATTTAAACCCTTTCCTTGGTTTAAACTTGGGGGCATCATAAAATTCCAACCCTTCCTCAACATTTCACATTCAAAACTAAATACTCATAAAATTATTGTATCCAACAAACCAACATAAATAAAAATTTAACCAGTATTCAATAAATCAACTAATTCTCAAATTATGAAAAGGCATTATTATTAGGGTATTTTTTTCAATTTTTTTCATGATGTTAGAAATCTATCATCATCTTAATTTCATCTTATATATATATATATAATCATTCTAGCACTAGTTTTACACCTTAGCTCACTTTATATATGATATTACTCATTTTATCAAGCCTCTTACCTCTTCCTAATTTACCTCAGCTCTTGTCTCACTCTTTATTTAACTATAATATTTGATATTTCCTATTGTACTTCATCTCTCAATTATTCATATGGTACCTCACTTATTGTATTCTTCTTATTTTAACACCCCTCTTGGCTCTTTCTTATTAGACCCCACTCTTTAATATTTCTTATTTTACCTCACCTGTTTAATACTTCCTATTTTAAATTCAATATTTGATCCTTACTACTTTACCATGTCTCTTATTTAATCATAACTCTAGTACACATTTGGAATTTCACCTATTAATTTTAATAATTTAAGGTCCTAGGGAATCAATCCAGATTTCCCTACTAGTTATCACCTCCTAGGTTACCTTATATCCACTCTCATTCCCAACCATAGCTAAGTATTTCCTATAAATAAGGCAATGTTAGAGAGTGTCATCATTTTTCCTAAAGTCAATTTTATTCCTTGTGTAAAAACTAATACAATATACCTAAAAATATCCCATTTGCACTCACCCTTTATTGGGAAAATAATATTAATTATATTTTGTAATGTCATACCTTAAATATTTTTGTTGGGAAACCTAGTCATTGCCATAGTTTACTCTTACTTAAAACTCCCTATTAGGTATAATAATTTAAGATTTAAATAGCACACTCTTTTTTAAGGTTAAATTCTAAGAGTATCTAAGAATATTGGTCTATAATTTCTACTATATAAAAATTAGGTGTAAGCCCTCTAGTGATGTTATCTTAAAAAACCACTTTTATACTTTTGAAAATATACATAGGAGGACAATATAAATAATTAAAATCCAAATGAAAAATTACAAATGAAAAATTTGAAGGAAAAATTCAAAAGCCAAATATTAAATTCAAATTCTAAATATTCAAATTAAAAATCAATAAAAAATAAAATATGTGATAAAAATATTTGGCATGAGCCATATCCTAGTTAAAATCTCAAATTATATAACTATACTCATAGTAGAGTTGGATAATCATTGGATTATGGTAGGTCAACAAATTAGGATAGGATTTATATTGTTTATCATTAATATCACTTTCCATTTAATGCAAGAATCCAATACTTTTAGTTAGTAATTAGATCAAGAGGGGTCTTGAAGGATAGGTAACACATCATCTGAAGGTATGGATATTTACATTTCCATTCATCTCCTTCATGGGATATAAATTATACATTATTAATTTTCAAAAATTGTAACCTTACAAAATAAGGTTCCCAAACCTTTCAATGACAAACACTTTTAGTCATTCTAAATTTATCAAGGATATTTTAATATTATAAATAAGTTATCATTTCCTTTGTGAAACCCTCTTTTCCTCTCTGCTCTCCCTTTGACAAGTATAATTATTCATAAATCTCCCCATATTATGTACATTTTATTCTTCATATCTTTAAAACATGTTAGCATCATGATGACATTAGTGTTGAAATTTTTAAGATTATATGGCCTAGGAATCAACAAGTATTTCTATTTGATTCATCCTTAGTTGAATATCAATTACATATTTGGGTTTGGTGAATATATCTTGAACATTATTTTATTCTTCTTAGATTCCTCTTAGTTTTATTTATGATATTGACAATTTAGGTATTTCATACCAAATATAGCCTTTACGTTGGGCCCATTTGACCTATCCTAGCACCTTGTTATCATTTGGGTCTTATATACACAATATAGCCTTTATTGGTTATTATTGACCAAATTTGACCCTAGGTTAAATTTAGACAACCCCCCTACATTTTATAACTTTTCATAGGGTCCTTATAGGTTGTTTGGAAAGGTCCTAAATAAGGTTATGACATAGTTCGAGGGTCAATTAATATGTTTTAACCTTATCATATTTGTCATTTGTCTTATTGTCATCTTATGCCACCTTTTGGTCATGTTAAAAATTTGTACTTTAATTCCATAAAAATATAAATGTTTCAAGATTATATCTAATTTAATTACTATTATATAATGTTAGAGGACAATTTTGAAACTAAAATCTTGCAGGTTCAACATACAAACAAGAAGATCATCTAAAAAAGGTTAGTCTTATGTAGTTGTATGGACTGGATGACTCATATGACACATATGAAAGCTTTAGGAAGATTCCATGGCATCTTCATAGGTAATTTATGGCTCAAATGGTTTCAATAGGTTAAAAATTGATTAAAACTAGTTTCTATCTCCTATTGCTCTCTTGGATAGGTCAAGAAGGGTCAATGGTTTTCATTTGGTATGGATAGGAGAAGAAGAGTTGGAGTGAGTGAACTTGGGTAATTTTATTATTCCTCATGATATCCCATTTGAAATTCATGTCTTATATATTAATGGTCTATACTATATGAATAATCACTAATATTTTTAACATCTCTAAACTACCTATGCAACCCTAACACCTCAATTTTCTCATCTGATTGCATTGGTCTACATGAACCAAATAATGTATGTGGTCTTATAGATCATGTTCATACCTTTCATATTGGTTTAAAATATTTATAACATGTGGATATGAAGTCACAGGTAAGATCACTCTCTTGTATTAGAAGTGATCACCATTGAGGTTTATAAGAAATTGTTTTGGTAGTTACAATATTTTGATCTCCTATGAATGGCTTCAAGTTAAATTAATACATTAGTTTTCACCCCTAATAGCATGGATTGTTCATATTATCCATTTAAATAGCTATATATTTATTGTAATAGGATTCTAAGATAATAAGTAAATACTAATCATAGCCCTAATGTGCACAGTCACTTGTAGGTTTGTATAGAGAATAGAAGGTTATCCAAGACATAAGAGGTAGATTGTTTATTATTTCAATAATAGAATGGATTTATCAAGTAATTAACGTTAATTATCATATTTAAGACCAATATAGGTGTAGAGTTGAATAAATTTATAAAGTGGGAAGTTACTTCTTTGAAAGGGACTTTGCTCATACACAATGTCATCTTTTGGTGGACAGTTTTGAGGTCTAAGTTAGCGTAGTCGATTCATTATTGAAGCCTAGATGGAGATGTCACTTATAAACATGAAATAAGGCTAATTTTCAAGAGAATATAATGGTAGGTGATATTTCAACTTAGTCAAGTTTTCAATGGAATACTTAATGAACTATAGTAGCATTGAAACCAAATGAACTTGTAACTTGAAATGCAATAGTTACACTATAGTATGTCAATGATGAGAGATGATAACATGATATCAAGGTAGAGATGAAAATATTAAGATATAAAATTTCCTTAATGACCTTAGGAGGAATCCAAGAGAGGAAACATAGTGCTCAATCAATGTGTCACTATCTACAATAATATCTAATTTCCCTAATTAACACCTATAGTTTGATTTTAGTTGAGACTAGCCTAATCTAATGGAGAATGTAGGTTTAGGATTTTGAAAAAAGGTGTAAGATGAAATATAAATGTTGAATATAATATTAGAGTGATGATATAACACTTTCATGTAATCCTTAGAGATAAAAAATTAATGAAGAAGGTTGAATAGATAAGTTTCTAACTCCATGCTCAGGCAAGTAAATCCTACACACAGTCATAATATTAAAAGATAATCTTGATAATTTGATATTTTAAGGTATTTATAAGTTTAATATTATATTTAAACTTGGTACATAGGTTCCTCATGACCAAAAAAATATCTCTATGGTCTCAGTTGGGCCAAACTAATAGTGGAAGTGCCCTCTATTTTGTCTCAGACCAGAGGCACTCCACAGTTAACACAACCTACAAACATAGTACATGAATGGTGAAAGGATTAATGATAGAGTTATAAATAACTATAGGATGATGTGTAAGGTTTAATTGGAAATTAATAATTTTTAATAAATACATACATCTATTAGAAACACTCATAGGTGGTCATATACTAAAAACATAGTCTATGTTTGTTAGGCCTATAACTAGTCATGAACCTTCATTGAATATAATGACACTCATTCAATTGTATTACATTTAAAATAAACTTAATAGCCTTCATGGGATATTTTAGGATTTATTGGTCCCATTGGTTTACAAAGAACAACTCAAAATTGATCATTTTGGCCTAATTCTATCTCAGAGGTGTATGGAATGCATTGGAAGATCTTCATATCCAATTTATTTCACTCATATATGTACAAAAAACATGAATTGTG
The DNA here is from genome assembly GCA_037957365.1 of Torreya grandis. Taxonomy (NCBI): domain Eukaryota; kingdom Viridiplantae; phylum Streptophyta; class Pinopsida; order Cupressales; family Taxaceae; genus Torreya; species Torreya grandis. The sequence goes on along the minus strand of JARHVA010005524.1, from coordinate 710,929 downwards.
TCTAAATAACTTAGGTATAGTTGACGGGGGTCATTTAATCAAACTCAGTGGCATTGGTTTGAAGGTTAATGGCTTAAACTTTATGAATCATTGTCAACAACATGAATACCTAAAATCCTCATAAAACCCTTACGAGAACCTGATGAGAAAGATATGGTAAGAAAAAAATCCATAAGGGTTAAATTTACCTAAAAATTTATTTGTACATTTTTTTCACTCTCTCAAGATCCTTAACATTTAGTTATTTTATATTATCAGTTGTATGAACAGGCTAAATTCTATGTTTTATGCAAGATTTTAGGTTATTTAAAGGTAAAGAAGGGAATTGATAGGTTAAAATAATTATGGTATTTTTGTAGATATGTATTATAACTCCTTAAACTCAATTATCACCTCATTAATGGATGAAAACCTATCTGTTAATCTATTTGTTGAATTTGGTCTTGAAAAGGATAGTGAGAAAGTAATGTGACTGCCAAATTGTAGATGACAAGTATGGTTTGAATTTTTCATTGAAGCCTACATTATATACTAGAGGAAATATAAGTGTTGATTATGTGACTTAAATTTATGCAATGAATTGTCTTGGACATGTATAGGTCATCCTAGTGACAAGTGCATGATTTCAGGCCTAAAGGGCTAGTGATCAATTATAAGGAAGTGAACAACAAGTGGAAAGGAGAATTTCATTAGTTAAGGAGTGTATATGACTCAAAAATTTTGTCTCTAACTTCCAAAATGATTGTATATGTTTCATGAAATTCTAATGCAATTCAAGATAGATAGGTGGACTCATCATAAAGAAGGTAGTTTCAAGAAGGACATGGAATGTCTCTACGCCAACATCAAGAAGATGATATGTTTAATATTGACACATGTTCAAGATAAATTCATGAATTGTTTTACAACTCCTTTAATTTAATTTTAACTAGCCTTATATCCTTGAAACTTGGCATGATGACTCTTCAATGTCACTTCTTCTCTCTCCTCTCATATGCTCTATATATTCAATCCATTTTGGCCTTATAAATGATCCAAAATTGGTATGGCAAATCCCTAATGATTTGACATCTTATTTTTCCTTTGAATAAATTCTTGAAGCTGATTTATTATTTTCAATTCTTTCCTAATTATGTCAGGTAGTCTATTTATATGATAAGTGATGAATCTTTTTTCCTTGCTTCCATTTTGCTCTTGTATGTATTATGTGAATAGCATCTCTTATACCAAGTATCATGAAGTATATATGTTTTTTAGGTGTCTTTTGAAGTGTGATAAAGATTATTAGTGTTTGAGATTATAGATCTTATTCACCCACATCTATATATGCATAGCAATCTACCTCCATGTAGAAACACTTAAGCTAGATGAACCTTTAAATTGAGATCAGTTTTAGTAGTTTGTCTTCTTAGTGAAAATACAAGTATGTTTATGGAGTTATATTTTGTGTATCACCTCCATTATTATATGTTAATTTTATTTTTCCTTCTTCCCTCTTCACCCCCAATATTGATTAACCTTGTGTAGTGTGTGAGCCTAAAAGATATATTAAGGGAGCTAGCCCATAATCTAGAGATCTATCTCTTGTAATAGCTTATCTATATGTAGAGATAGTTCCATGTTATCCAAAATTTGAGAAGGTATATTTGAATTCTCTATGATGTTAATTTGGGATATATCAGTTATGGCACACCCAGTGGGACATGAATTCCAAGAAGGTTTTTCAAGGTGGATGTTGGCCTTGACAACAAAAGGTTGTAATAGCCTACTTCCTCTAGTATCTAATGACTCCAATAATTAACACCTCCCTAGTGAATTATTTCATTCCTAAATTAAGAAAAATATCTCATAATAAAGTCATTTATTTTTATATACAATAGATTTCCTACTATACACCTCCCTACTAATCTTGTCATGGCCCATACTATGTCCCTCAACATCACTATCAAAGTTTTTATGAGTCAAACATCCATATGGTCAGCCTATTAAATCTCTATATGATCATGATGTTGTTTAAAATCCTTATGAATTGAATAATTCTATCAATAATATGTTATTAAGAACCTTGAAGAATAAGTCTAAGATTTTTAAAGGCAACTTATTAAAGGCAATCTTCCTCAAGCTATACTTATCCTTCCTCAAGAATCTTCTAGTATTCCATATCAGTTTTATTGTGTCCATTATACTCATGAAATCATTCACTATCCTTAAGATGATCCTTAAAGAGAGCCTAATACTTTAAAAACTCCAACTTGGAACCAATTAGTTAAGTCTTCGGATGAGAAAAATGAAGAGAGCTAGGACCAAGAAGTTGATGCCAAGGAAGAAAACCTTATGTTTTTTAAAGACTCATTTCCTTCTCCCCAAGAACCTATAGCTTGTCCATATTGGAGGTCTATCCAAGAATATTTTCAACATAAATAAGAGGACTTAGTTGAGAAGGTGGAAGATAAAGTTTTAGTTATTAAAGAGCTTCAAGAGGGCTATGAGGAAGGTGAGGTGCTTGTTAAATAAAATGAAGTATTAATATCCTAATAAAACATTCTAATCCTTAAATAATTCTTTTAAGAATCACCCAACATTCCATCTCCCCAATATTTCAATCAAGAAGCCTTCATTCCCAAGCCCATTCATGAGCCATCCACCACACCTCATACTCCCTCTCCAACCTATTGAATTATTCACCACCCTCTTACCTCATCCCTTCTTGAAGGAGAACCCATCCTATGGGATATTAGTGAAGAAGATAAAGATAAAGTTATAATTGATCAAGATGTCTCAAGTGTCTAGGATGAAGAGTTCATCATAGGTACTCCCCTTGGTGAAGATAATCATAAGTCAAACTTCTTGAGTAAAGAAATAGAATATATAGATCATGATGTAGTTGTTTATAAAGAGATTGATCAAGACATGAGAGAGGAGGTATATAGACATAATATTTTCAAACTTTTATCACTTACTAACACTTTATATCTTACAATAACCCATTGAGTCTCAACTCTTTGAGTGCATGCCTTAAAAGGTGCACTAGAAAGGGGCGGGTATACCATTGGTGTTTTTTAAGATTGTTTTCCCTTTTTCCACTTTCCATATACACACATATAAGCACTAGATTATATTTAATTTATTTTTTATTATACATAAGTGAAATATTAAACCTAGGACCCCCTTAAGGTTATTGCATGATTGTATTAGTCTAGAGGCTTTGGAACCCTCTTAGCATAGTGTATTGTGATAAGTGATCCCATAATAGGGTCTAGTGGATCCCCATATTGGTCATGATCTTGCTTTAAAAATTTATTCCAAATTATAAGTGTACGTATGTTGTATCTTCTCTAATCTAAGATTTATTTATAGACATGATGCATTTATGATTGCATACATTTTAGTGAACCCAACATGAACTAACCCTTATAAGATTTATTCACTTATTTCATTCTTTTCATCATTATTTTTATCATATATTTATCATATTAGGTTAACTGCATTAACCCATCTCTAATTTCTATGCACAAGTTTTCATGTATAAGCTACTAGATCAACCCAATTGACCTAGTACAAGTTTTTAGCTTTCTAGACTTCCAGTCTAGACTACTAGATTGACCCATTCAACCTAGTATAGTTTCTAGACTATCAGATATCCTATTCAACATACTAGGTCAACCTAGTTGACCCTTTAAAGTATATTCACTTAGCAATAAGTTTCTACAGAGATTGATCAACCCAATCAACCTAATTATCAAGTTTTACAAGCATTCCACAAGGTTCATTTTTATCCTTTTATCTCTTTATTTACAATCTTTCCTATCACAATTTGTAATCTTCAAAACTACCCTTGTATAATCAACTAGATCAACCCTATTAACCTATTCTTGTATTTTGTGTGCTATTTGGATAAATAGGTCAGCTCTATTAACCCTATTCATTTTTAGACCTTACTTTTATAGTACAAGATCGACCCTATTCTATATTCTATATATACATTATTGACTACATTAACATTGTACCTTGTTTCAATGTTGGAATTAACCTTCATATGTTATTAATTAACTCACACTTAAATTTCTTGTTGCTTGCATGCTTAGAATAGATCACATAGTCTAATTAGATATATTTTAAATTAATGATTTAGTTTCACTATTTTCTATTTTATACACACATAACCAAATCAAAAAATCTAAACAAGCATTATAACATTTGACTACCCAAGGCCAACCTATTTGGATTTCATCACCAAAGGGGAATCAGACTTAATGTTTTATTCAAATATAAAGCACGGTTAATGGTATATTTTGGATAAGCACCTGACACCCTTATCACTATGGTATGTGAAATGAGGGGTAAGCCCCAATACCAAGCCTATATCATTACCACTATAGATCCCTTTCCACCCAAACTACCTAAAACTATCTTTAGATTGCTTTCTAGTTCCTTACTTATAGCCAAATTCCCATCATATTTAAAAACATATTCTAATAATCTTATAAATATTCAATTTGACCATTTAGCTAGTTATTTACTTTCCTAGTTGATTGATTTATCTTTTCTCAGTTATATTTTAGATTGTAAAAACTTGCATTATCTAGTGTCAGTGTAAGGTTTTGTGTTGTGTGCCTTAATTAGATTCACTAATGACAATATAGTTGATTATTCATTTCCCTTTAGTTCATACTTTTTAAATTACTTGAAAACATTATCTTGTTTCAATTCACAATCTATTAAAAGATTTCTAATTTTCCCTATTTATTGTACTAGGTCAACCTAGCTGACCATGTACATTTTTTTAGCCTTTGTTCACTATAATGGATCAACCTAGTTGACCTTGAACTATTTATTACCTTGGTCACTCTTTTTCCAACCTCTGTTCACTATACTAGGTTGACCCAATTGACCCTATACTATTTTTATCATTTCATGTTTCCTTGATTTCTCATCTCTCTTTCTTCCCCTTCATCATAAAATTTTTGGTTGATGACAACACTGAGTTGTAGTTAACATACATGATGAATTTTACCAATCCTCATAGGGTCTCCCATAGACAAACTAGGGATCCTCTCTTGGATGCTAGTAATGTTCACATTGCCACTTACACAATGAGCTATGGGAATCCTAATACATTTTTTGCAACATAATCCTCTCTTCTCATTAGAATATCAACCCAAATTAGAGTATACCCCTAAAATTCTCTTATTTATATTTGAATTTCCTCAACATTGAGGAAATGATCCCTCTACCATTTACAATCTTATGATTAATTGTCAATCCAAATAGCATCATTCACCTATTCATATATTCTCAACTGGATTTGGGGCTACCACTTCTTTTATTCTTATCCTCTTCCTTTAATTATGACCCCTTCTCACACCATAACCTCATTTTCTCTAAATTATTCCACCTTCATTCCTAGTATATCCACTAATATGGTAGATTCTACATCTAGTGGCCTCTCATAAGATCCACTATCCTTAATCCTTCCACTAGTGCTTCATTTACTACCCAAGTTAATCATGCTTCTAGTGATTCTTCCTCTCAAGCATTCACTAGTCCATCTTCTACTACATAAGAAAAATTTTCCACTAGTGCCTCCCACTCTCAAAATTCCTCTCAAGCCCCTATCAACACCAATAGTGGTACCTTTTATGGACATATATTTCACCCTATATGAAAGTACAAATGTTTAGGTCCTACTTCCAAATCTAGTCAAACATGGGAATGACCCTAGGATGTGGGTTACTTAAACTTGGGTCAGACCTATAATATTTTTTATGAGGCTAGCTCCTTAGATATAAAAATATAGTAAATTTTACTAATATTATGATATTGGGATGAAAAGAGAGATAAATACATGAAAGGAAATCTAGACTAAATGTGGTGATGCACCAAATGTTCAATAATCCACTTTTAGCTTAGACACTTCTATCACTACTAATGAATTCAATCAAGAAAAGAACTTGTCAAATTCTATGACAAGGTTATAAGCATGAGTATTTTTTATGGAGGATGGAAAGAGACATACAACTTGAAGGATGGAAAGGGATAGTTCTATATGAGACACTATGGACTTATGACACTTCAAGTGGAATATCACTAGCTAATACTTTATACAACCTATAAGAAAGTAATAAAATTGAAGCAAGGTACATGAATAACATAAAAATGATGAATAGAAACATACACTCTACACATCAAACTTAAATAAAGCACACTTATCATCCAATTATAATCTAAAAACTATCTTATATTGCTTCATGAAAGTGTTACAAAGTGATTTTGGTATAACTTCGCTATCTCTAACTAGGGATCCAAAAAAAGAGCTTAAAACTAGTATTTATAAGAATAAAAAAGGGGGAAAATGGTGCTAAAGGGATCATTAATGAGCCCAATCCCATTTATAACAACCATTGCCATAATCCTCCTTGATCCTAATCCTACATTAATTTTACTCAATCTTTTTTTGTCATAATGTAAAATATGAAAATCAACACAAGTTATAGGGGACAATCTCAGCTACCACATGATCCTTCTCAAGATCCTTCATATCAAAGTCCTTTATTGTAAGGGAAAAATATTTGTATTTAGGACCATGCTTGTGTCTACTTTTATTAGTTGAGATTATGGCTTAGGATGCTCTTCCATTAATTAAATATATCTACCTCTACTTTGAAATGTGATCTTAGGCCTATTATAGATTGAAAACTAATTTAAAATATTGGTTTTCCTATAGTTGATACATCCACCTAGACATGTATATATTACATGAATAGACAGTAGCCTACCTTGATATATATTAGGTATAAAAAGACCTATTTTATCCCTGTATAGTCTTAATGGCACCATTTGATCCCAAAATATCCACTCTTGGTCCAACCTAGATCATGCTCAAGTTCAGTTCCTTTGTATTTGCCTTAGTGAAAAACTACCCCTTTGACCTCCATCAAAAGTCTTAGGCTTGGCCCCTTTTTTCATTGATCATAAATTATATTAGGCTTGCCTATTTATCCCTAGACCCATCTTGCATCATCAATCTCCTTAGTATGAATGAATGTGAGCCCTAGATCTTTGCTTGACTTATTAACTATATCTAAGTTGGTGCCACTTAGTAGCCTCCTGTTGATCCTCAAAATCCCACTGTCAACATATATACTTCCATGTTCATGACATGTGGTGGCCTCATATTTAATCTAAGATATTTAACTTTTCTAACCTTACTCATACCATTGATCTACCTATGTATGCTCAAACATGCTCTTTTAGATATGCCTAGACCCACTGACCCATCTTTACTCACTCACCATTAGATTTGATTTGGGCACTTGAGATTTGAACACTTGTCAAGCCTACATTTAATTTGGGAAACCTTTGACTTGCTCACATCTTGTTAGATCTGAATCCATGATTGAACATGATCGATTGATTTACCTGGGTCTATTATCCTATCAGTCTTCTCTCATCATTAGATCTTCTATACGATTGAACATTGATTATTGATCCTACTTTTTAAATCCAAATGGCTATTCCACAGGGTTTAAAATTTATGTTTTCTTACCTTTATTTGACATTTTTAAAAATGTATTTGGTGTCTATGTGACCATCACTGAGATATTTTAACTTCAATAGTTATTTTTCATGGCTTGAATTTAATGTTTATGTGATTATCAAATGATGTCCATGTGATCATCACTGATGTCTATGAGCCTATCACACTTTGAACTCAAATAGATTATTACTAAGCTTTATTTTGACACTTATGTGAATGTCATACCTTTTGGATCAACTTTGAAGGCTTGGATCAAACAACTTCCCTGAAATAATTCTATTAGATATTTTGCATTGAGTATATTATTGTGAGCTTTGTGTCAAGACATTTCCTCAAACATTTTATTTGGGACACTTTCCCCAAAATAAAAAAGGTCTTCGATACTTATGTTGTGGATAAAATGTCTGAAAGAAACAAATCTACAAGATCTTCACCTTTGAAACATTTGTTGTGGATAAAATGTCTAAGTTAAATTGGTCTTCAAGGAAATTATCGAGGGATAATTTTACTAAAAGAATTTGATCTTATCTTTTTTTTAGAAATTTTTTCCCAAAACAATTTAGATCATTGGGATTTTTTTTGTGGAAAAAATGTCTGAGAGAGTGAGGTCTTTAGGAAAATTATTCAAACAATTTTCCCAAAAGAATTCTAGCACTTAGATTTTGCCTCAAACAAAATGTTTAAAATAAATTAGGGATTTAGGGATTTTTTTTGGGACAAAATGTCCAAAAAAATTCCCAATACATATTCAAAAACTTGAAACATTTTCTAAGGAATTAACAAAATAAAGGTTTTATACTTAACTTTTTGGCCTCCATGCTCTCTCAAACTTGTGTTTGAACTGATACTAGATCTTTGAAAGCTCGAATGAAATATGAAAACCTGAATCTTATGTAGACTTATTCCATGAATTATAAATGCTTTGATAATCATTAGAACCACTCAAACCCTTCACCTTGCTTTGTATACCTATCCCTCAAGAAGTGACAAAATACACTTCAAGTAAGATTAAAGTTCTTCAAAAGCTTTACACGCTACATGATTTATCTAGACCACTCATTCCATCTAGAACTTGTTCCACCTACTCAAATAATTTATAGTAAAAATCTCTATGTGGGCCAAATTTGGCCAACATTTCTAGTGACTCAGCTAGCTTGACTAGCTTGTTGGTTATGGAATCTAGAATTTGATCAAGCTCAATCATGATGACTTAGACAAGTGAAGCATTATTTATATAAAAATTCATATTATCTCATTGAAACATCTTGAATCAATGATATACACACAAAAAACAAATGAAGCAACAAAAGGATGAACAACTACCTAAAATAGCATAAAAACAACAAAGAAAAAAATGTGCAAGGGCACTTGGAAAAAAGATAGACCTATATACCTATGTAGAAAGATCATGATACAATATTAGTAAAAAAAATTGAGATATCTCCCATTTATAGGGATGGGGATTCTATCTCCATTCAACCTAGCAAGTTCAAAATCTTTGCTTTCCTTACAACTTGTGATAACATAAGGTCTACTCTAAAGACTATCAAACTTGGAGTGCTTTCTAGGTTTTACATGGTCCTCATCCTATTTGAGGACTATATCACCTTGTTGAAATGTCTTTAAGGAATATCTCTTATCAGATGACCTCTTTTCCTAGTGTTTATTGGACCATACTGATATGCATATTAATGTCCCTTGTCTCCTCTAGCTATATTAGCTCATAAAACCTTGTATAACATCATCCTTTAAAATCTTAACTTGATATGCACGTTCTAATATAGGAAGATCAAGAGATATGGGAAGTTTTACTCCCTTCCCATAGAAAAGTAGGTATGGGGAGTGTCCAGTATCTATCTTATGTATCACTCTATCTAACCATAGGGTATTCCTCAGTGTAGTATGCCATTCCCTCTGACTATCCTCCATAGTCCTTTTGATAATCTTTAGCAGGTTTTTATTGGTGGACTCTACTAGTCCATTACCTTATGGGTAATAGTTAGAGGACGCCTTGAGATAAATTCCATGTGAAAGAGCACTCTCACATTCCTTTATACTACTAAATGATAATTTATTGTCATAAATGATTATAGAAGGCACATCGAACCTAGTCACAAGGCTATCATAGAAGTCTAGAACAAAAACTTTGTTGGCTTTCGTGAGGGAAACTGCATCAACCCACCTTGTAAAGTAGTTTATAGATATAATGATCCATTTAGTCCCTTTACTTGAAGAGGGGTGTATCATTACTATAAAATATGATCCCCATTGCATAAAGGGTTGTTCTACTTGTATGGATTTCAAGGGAAGGGCACCTAGCTTCTGATTGCTAGAAAACATTACATATTTTGGGCATTTCCATACCCAAGAGTGAGAATATCTAAACATTGTGGGCCAAAATTACCCATCTCTAATGATTTTTAATTCTATGGTTTTGGTAGAAAAGTGCCCACCAGCTAGACCATCATGGAACTACTCAAGTAGCTTGTCTATTTGGCATGATTCCACACACTTCAAAATCATGCCTCTTATGTCACTCTTGAAAATCACTCCATTTATCATGGAATAAGGTATAATTTTAAAAATTAAGTGCCTTATTTTATATTTATCTATCCCCATAGGGAATTGCCCTGACTCAAAAATCTAATTATATCATGTGTCCAATTAAAGGCTATGTTTTTTGTAGCTATCTATTAGCCATCATGGACTACCAACACTTGATATTTATCTTGATTTACTTATACTATAAGGTGATCACATAATCCTCTTCTCCTCAAAAAAATTTTAACTCTAACCTTGAGGTCATACTCCATGCATATTTTCACCCATCCAACCTTTTTCTCACTAAGGTCTCTATTGATTATAAACTCTTTAATACTTGGGTGTACAACCATGAGTATGATCTTACTATTAGATACCATGTGTCTAAGATTATTAAAACCTCTCACTAATATAATCACATGTTTCTCTACAAATATATACCTATCTTCATACCCCTCTAAGGCCTAATTGAAGAAATTAATTGGTTGTTCCAAACCTTGCTCATTCTGCTATATCAACATGGCATAGATTGCATCCAATTTAGAGAAAGAATATAAGTAGAATTACTTATTAAAATTATGATTAAGAAGTGTAAGGGCAAGAGATATGGCCCCCTTGATATCCTCAAATCTCCTCTTAGCTTCTTTGGTCCATGTAAAATCTTTGCATTTTCTTAACATGTGAGTAAGGGGCTTGACCATCTCTACAAAGATTGGAATAAATCTTCTTATAAAATTAATCTTTCCTAGAAAACTCTATAAACCCTTCTTGTGCTTAGGAAAGGGTAGAGATAATATGTACTTAAATATTTCATGGTTTATGGAAATACCATCCTTAGACACTACATGGCCAAATAATCTACCCTCATGAACACCAAATATGCATTTTTTAAGATTCAATGACACACCAAACTCTCTGCACCTTTTAAATACTAACCTCAAGTGAGCAATGTAATCATTTGGGTCATTTTAGAAAATAGTGATGTCATATAGTATATGAGTATGATGTAATTGATCAAACCTTCAAAGGATCCATCCATTACCCTTTGGAAGGTTGCTCTAGCATTGGATAATCTAAAGGGTATTTTCATATATGCATAAGTGCCCCACTTTATTTTGAAGGCATTCTTATGCCTATCTTTTCCCTTGACCATGATTTGATTATAACTTGAGTATCTATCAATAAATGAGAATATTTGATAACATTACAACTTTTGAAGAATTTGATCTATTGAGGGTAGTGGGTAATGATATTTTATAGACACATTATTAAGGTCCCTAAAATTAACACATAAACATATTTACCCATTCTTCTTCCTTACTGGAACAAGGTTTGTCACCCATTAGGAATGTTTGATGGGGAATATGATATTTGACTCAATCATCTTAAAAATTTCCCTTCTCATCAACTCTTCCACTTTTTGATTAAGAGGCCTTTACATCTACCCGATTGGTTTTGCATTGCTCTCTAGTTCAATGGTGTGTTTTGTGATTTTGGTGTCAAATCCATTTAAATCCTTTTATTCCCATAAAAATATATTAGATAACTCTTGTCATAGATAATCAAATGTATCTCTCTCTTTTTTAATTAATCTTTCCTAACTTCAATAATTTGCCCTTGAAGATCTCTATCCTTTCATAATGTTCCTCTTTGGCTAAGATACATGCCTTACCTTTTCTCACTTGGTCATCTTCATTGAAGATGTTTTCCAATGTCACAATCCCCTTAGGCATCTTTTTAGATATTATTTATACTATATGATCATCATACTAGTGTTGGAACTTATTTTGATTTTTATCATAAAATTATGCATCTTACATCAAAAAATGTATAATTTGGTTATCATGGTCAAACACCTACCAAGTTACCTCATTTTTGGGTACATCTAGCCTATATATGACCTTGACTTTAACTTGGCTCTAGTTTCATTTGACTCCATATACAACCTCATATTGAGATTTAATGGCTGTAAGCCTATCTGCATGTTGATTTGCCTCTCTTAATATGTATTATATATTAAACTCTAAGAAGTCTTATATAAGATCCCATACATGATGCTTGTAAGATTTTAAATGATGGTTATTGACTAAAATTATGCCTCTCACTTATTTCATAATGATCTCGCTATCACCTTTCACTTGAATAAGTTTGACACCTCTTCTCCTTGCCTCTTGCAAACCATATAAAAGACATTCATATTTAAATGTGTTTAAATTACAACTGAATTGGAATCTTGTAGCTAAATAGTAATTTTGACCTGAGGGTGAAACCAACCTGAACCCAGCTTCACTACCATTTTTTGACCTAGAGCCATCAAAGAATAAGGTCCATATACCATCTACTTCTTTAGTGGCATTAGCTAAGCAAGGTGTAGTAGCATCTGCCTCATGCATATAATACACCCCTAATTCTACTTCTTAAATATTTTTAAAGGGATAAAATTCATGATTTTTAGCTACCCATTCATCTAGATATTGGTCTAAAATGTCTTCAAGATGATCATGAGTTTCTTATTCATTAAAATTTTCATCCTCCTAAAATATGTTGTAATTAACATTTGCAAGGTTAGGCATATAAGGCTCTAGATGAAACCTAGAGATAGTTTGAGACCTAATAGTGACCTTAGTCCCATTTCTAGTCATAAAAAACATGTATGACTAGTTAGAGTAAAAATAACTCCCAAACTTTACATTAAAGTCCCTATATAGGTATAGGGTAAAATATGGGGGTAGGTCTACAATCATTAAATCTTGAATGATGACATAATTTGGGTAAGCTACCAATTTGATCTTAAGGTCTTTCTCTATGCCTACCATTTTAGTGGGGGAACCATCCAACTGGAGAACACCTTTTTCATTAGGTACATATTTAATCTTAAGCTTATCGGTTATGGCTTTAGGCATAAATAAGGTTGAAGCACCTAAATATTTCATATAATTATGTATTAAGCAATTTCCTATGATGGATGATAAATAAAATGGAGGGGGCTTGACAACCTTGGGGGGATGAATAATATTATGAACTTGACTTTGATTAGGAATTTGATTGGAAACTTGACTAAGATCAGGCTGACTACTATTTATGAAAACAATGTTCACCTTTTCATTTATCTCATTCACATGAGGAGGATTGGAAATCTCTTGCTAAAGAGTCTCCCTCTATCCCAGAATGGAAAAAGTATCATACATAGACATAGTGACATTATCCTTTTTATTATGATCCATAATATTGAAATGAAAACTAGTATATTTGGAATGCAACTTGGAAGTACAAGCATCACCTATCACTTAAGAGGCATGAGAAAAAATGAGACTTTTGTTATTGTCTCTAATTTTGAGGTACTTGTTGAGTTTTAGGAGATTTAATAGCTATATTTAAAATGGTAGGTTGTTGATTGGTTTGTGGAGATGTTGAAAAAATCCTAGACTACTCCAAATTATCTTCCAACATCCTCCTTTTAGACCTTGTATGGGATACAATTGGTTCATATAACCTATTGTGTAGTTTATCCCATGTTTATTGATACATGTTCAAACATATGCTCCCCTTCTTGAAAGTTTGTGCACATGGTGTTAGCTAGTGTATTACCCATGCTACCTTGTTATTGAATTTGAGCTTATAATGATGTCATGGTAGGCACATTACCTTGGTTAATTAGGGGGCCTTATGGTGGAGGAAGCATGGTGTCATTTCCTAGGAATGAAAGATCATGCTACCAACTAAGGTCCTGATACATATCCCCATTTTTAACCATTACCATCTCATTAGACTATTCCTCTAATTACCATTAGCCCTCTTGTGCAATATTTTTTTATATGGGGACCAAGGCTCTTGAGCTACTTGCATCTGCAAGGTTGTATCTATTATAAGATCTACTCGAGTAAGTTATCCTTATGATTTTTGGTTTAATGCATAAGGGGGCCTATTATAGGATTGAGTAGGGTATTGGGTCTAGAAGGGGCCTTGGTATGAATATGGCCTATATGAAGTCTATTATTGTCTCTCTAGAGCCACTAATTTGTTGTTTTGTGCCTTTAACAATCTCTCAATCTTTATAAAATTATCCACTTGGACATCATCAAGTTGGGATTGGTTGTTTGGAGTGGGAAGTAGATCAATGGTAGGTGGGGTTGGTTTAAATTCATGAAAAAATGGCATGAAAGGTCTTGGCATGAGTTTCCCTACTTGTATCAAATAGTTTTTTGATCTTATAGCTATCTCATAAGCTCCACGTAGAGTTGTCCCCACCCATAGATTGGATCATCACTATAACCTCTAAATTCAATGCTCTAAAATAGTAAAGGAAAGCATAATTGGGTGTGGGCTTAATGATGATAGGGATTCTATCCCAAGTCTTTTGGAATCTATATTTAAAATCAACTATAGATTCTTGGGGTGCCCTTTTGATTAAGGTAAGTTATTCCATAAGTGAAACATGGTCACTTCTATCCTCAAAATGTTTACATAGGCACTCACCAAACTCATCCCAAGTATTGATTGAGGTAGGAGTTAAACCTCTATACCATTTTAGGGCTTTGTCTTTCAAGGATATGGCTAGTAGTCTCATGGTTACATTCTCTTATGTCATGTGATGTACTGCATAAAGGTTTGCAATGTCAGCAATGTGATCTATAAGATTGGTGGAATTTTCTCTTGTAAAGTATGGTAGACTCTTTAAAGATGTAGCAAGGATGTCATCATATTGTTTGAGGTTAAGAGGGATACACCCATTAAAGGGTATAAAATCCTAGATCCTAGGTAGCATTATGAATAAAATAAGAAATAGGCCTTACCTAGAATAAAACCTTCTAAATGGTGGTATAGACTATGTTGTATGGGGTGAGTAGATTATGCTGCACCTTTTGATAAGGGACAAGGATGATCATACTCTCCTTTTTGAGGGCACTAGAATATCATTAAAATGGAAATCAATGCCCCTTATAAATGATCTCATTCCTCTTGGCATATAGGTAAGGGGTTGGATTTTAAAGAACAAAGATGTTTAGAGTTGTTAGGTGCTCTTTCTAAGTGTTTGGTACACTTGTTAGCCAAAGATAGCACCAATTATTTATATTCTTCTTTAGATCATCCCATTGGGTGTGAAAAAAATTATTATGGGTGTATATTGTACCCTATCTAAAAGTATAAATATTTAGGTCTTACTTCTAGATCTAGTCCAACATGGGAATGACCCTAGGTTGTGGGTTACCTAAACTTAGGTCAGACCTCTAGGATTTTTTATGAGGCTAGATTCTTAGATATAACAATATAGTCCATATTAATAATCCTACACTATTGGGATGAAAAGAGAGAGGAATAAATAAATGAAAATCTATACTAAATGTAGCGATGCACTAAATGTTCAATAATCCACTTTCATCTTAGACACTTTTATGACTACTAATGAATTCAATCAAAACAAGAACTAGTTAGATTATATGACAAGGTTATAAGCATGAATAT
Organism: Torreya grandis; assembly: GCA_037957365.1. Taxonomy (NCBI): domain Eukaryota; kingdom Viridiplantae; phylum Streptophyta; class Pinopsida; order Cupressales; family Taxaceae; genus Torreya; species Torreya grandis. The sequence goes on along the minus strand of JARHVA010005524.1, from coordinate 695,388 downwards.
TTTTTATGAAGGCTAGAAATAGACCTATAACTTGAATAATAGAAAGAGATAGGTCTATATGAGAAACTATGGACTTATAACACTCCAAGAGGAATGCCACTAGCTAATAATTCATACAACTTGTAAGAAACTAAAAAAATTGAAGCAAAGTACATGAAGAACATACAAATGATAAATAGAAACATACACTCTTCACATCAAAATTTAATAAATCACACTTAGAATCCAACTAGAATTTGAAAACTATCTTATAATGCTTCACAAGAGTACTACAAAGTGATTTTGGTAGAGCTTCACTATTTCTAACTTAGGGATCCAAAATAAGAGATCAAGGCCAATATTTATAGGAATAAATAAGGGGAAAAGAGAGAAAAAATGGTACTAAAGGGATCATTAATGATCTTAATCCCATTTATAATAACCATCACTACAATCCTCCTCAATCCTACTCTTGCATTAATGTTATTCAATCATTTTCTAGAGTGATGTAAAATATGAAAATCAAGGCAAGTTGTAGGGGACAGTCTCAACTACCACATGATCTTTCTTAATCTCCTTTATATCAAAGTCCTTTATTGTAAGGTAAAATTCTTTGTATTTAGGACCATGCTCATGTCTCCTTTTAGTGGCTGAGAGTATGGCTTAGGATGTTCCTCCATTAATTACATATATCTACCTCTACTTTGAAATATGATCATGGGCCTACTATAGATTGAAAATCAATTTAAAATATTTATTTTCCTATAGTTGATACATCCACCAGGATATATCTATATCATATTAATAGCTAGTAGCATACTTTGATCTACATTAGGTCTAAAAAGACTATTATATCCCTATAGAGTCTTAATGGTGTTTTTTGATCCTAAAATATCTGCTCTTGGTTCAACTTGGATCGCACTCAGGCTTAATTCCTTTGTATTTGCCTTAGTTAAAAAATTTCCCCTTCAACCTTAATCAAAATTCCTAGTCTTTTCCCCTTTGATCATTGGCCATAGATTATCCTTGACTTTCTTTTTAACCCCTTAACCCATCTTGCATCATCAATCTCCTTGGTATAAATGAACATGAGCCTTAGATCTTTGCTTGACTTGTCAACTCTATTTGAGCTAGAACCACTTGGTAGCCTAGTATTGATCCTCAAGAACCCACTTTTAGCTTATCTACTTCCACATTTACACTATGTGGGGGCCTCAGATTTAATATAAGCTATTTGAATTTTCCAACCTTGCTCATACCATTGATCTACCTTTGTATGCTTAAATTCACTCTGTTAGATCTACTTAGACCCACTGACCCATCTTTACCTACTCACTATTAGATTTGATTTAGGCACATAAGATTTAGACACTTTCCAAGCTTGTGTTTATTCATGGACCCCTTTGACTTGATTGCATTTCATTAGATCTAAATTTGTGATTGAATGTGAGCCATTAATTTACCTGAGCCCATTATCTTGTCAATCACCGCTTGCTATTGGATCTTTTGTTTAATTGAACATCAATCATTGATCTTAATTTTGTAATCCAAATGGCTATTCCATGGGGTTTAAAACTGATGTCTATGTGCCTATATTTAATGTTTGTGAAAATGTATTTGACATTTTTATGACCATCACTAAGATATTTTAACTTTAATAGTTATTTATTATGGCTTGAATTTGATGTTCACATGACCATTAGATGACGTTCATACATCTATCACTGATGTCTATGAGACCATCACACTTTAAACTCAAATGACAAATTACTGAGATTTATTTTGACACTTGTGTGAATTTCATACATGTTAGATCAACTTTGAAGGCTTAGATCAAATAACTTTCCCAAAATAATTCTATCAGAGCTTTTTCATTGAACATATTATTGTGGGCTTTATGTCAAGACATTTCCTTGATCCTTTTATTTGGGACACTTTCCCCAAAATAAATAAGGTCTTTGGAACTTATTTTATGGATAAAATGTTTGAAAGAAATAACTCTATGGGAGCTTCACCTATAAAACATTTGTTGGGTCTTCAGGCAAATTGTCATGGGATAATTTTTGTGAAAGAATTTATGCTTAGATTTTTTGTAGAACATTTTTTTCTAAATAATTTAGGTCATCAAGATTTTTACTATTTATAAAATATTCAAGAGAATGAGGTCTTTAGGAAAATTATTTTGATAATTTTTCGGAAAGAATTCTAACACCTAGATTTTACCTTGAACAAAATGTCTGAAAGAAATTAGCTCTTTAGAGATTTTGTTTTAGACAATGTTGGGGCCAACATTACCCCATTTTTTAAAATTGGGACCCTTAAGAGACCCTAAGGGTTTGAACATGCATTTTAGCGTGTTAAGTCATTTTTAGAATCTAAAAATCATCCACTTTATTAAAATCAAGCTTACTTAGTTTTGTTTTGCTTTAATGTTCTTTATGGTTTTTAGTTATATGTTCCATGGTATTGTTACTATGAAATTCATGTCCTTAGACTTTGGGGAAACCCTTAGTTTAAATTTTAATGTTAGTGGGAATCAAATTGATAGGAACCATTTTAAAATCCATTTTGGACCTAAGGATAAAACTCATGTTTTAAAATTAGTCATGTTTTTTAACATAGCTAAAACTTAACTTAAAATTTTTGGTTCATTTTGTTATGTTCCCCCTTTAAAGGTTCATTTTTATGCCTAATTAGTTGTTCATTCCGAAGGGTCCTTTTAATATTTCCTAACTTAGACTAAGACTTTAACCCTAAGGCCCTATAGTATTTATTAATACTAACGAGACCTTAGTCTTAATGGCTTAGCCTAATTCCAATTCCTCGAGTCCCCTTTTTATATTATATTGGTCCATTTTTTATACCTTAGCCTAATTTTTAATCCTAAGTCTTTGACATATTTATTAATATGAGTGAGACCTTACTCTTAACACCTTAAGCCTAAGTCTTTTATATCTCTATGGGATTAACTTAACTTCCATATATATTTTAGGATCAAATAGCCTATGATTTACTATGGCATTTGATCTAATAGAGGGAAGAAATCTCAAGATTTGATATAAACAACATGCATCTTTAATGATCTAATGGTTCATACTTCATCACAACCTTCAATCAGATGGTGTGAGGAAAACTAACAAAATCCCACATATAGCCCATCAGACTAATCACATTCAATCTCTTAGATCATGATCAATGATTCTTACTTTATTATAAAGACTCGATCAGATGGTATGAGGCACGATGGAAAATTCAATAGACTATAGAAGGCCTGAATAATTGACAAATGACACCTTTGCATTCAAGGATTAAAAGTAAAAGGGCCTACTTGAAAAAAATAGCCAATCATAAGTGAGCTCCTAGATCATGATGTTATGGTTGATTTATCACCAATGTTGATCCAATAGAGTGAATTAAGTCCAACATCTTGGGAGGCTCCACAGACATTCCAAGTGGTATTCTCACATAAAGTCATAATAATTTGAGGAGCTTAAAATTAAAATTCATGTAATTGTCATTTGAATTTTGTCAAAACATATTTGATGTCTATGTGACCTTCAACTTTAAGCCCATCAAATTAAAAACTTCACTAGCCTAAAATTGATGTTCACATGACCATAATTTAACATCTACAAGGATGCATTTGATGTCCATGAGACTGTTAAATTTAAGTTGAATTATTATTCTCAAGGTCAAAATATAATCCAAAATTCCTTTACAAAGCTTATAAATGGCTTTACAGGTTGAGGGAAGTGCTCAAAGAATGCTCAAACCTTAGAAGTCTTCAAATTGTAAAATGTGGAAATGGTCTTATAATCTAAATATGCAAAATAAACCTATTCTAAGTCTATACTTTAAGGTCCCCATGACATTTCATTCTAACATCACAAATCTTAAACTATAAACTTATACTAAGTCTTATTTTAGAAGGAGAAGTCCTTATAGAAAAAATTGTGCCAAATGTATTTAGCTAAAGGTTTTAATTTGTTTTATCAATATAATTAAATATTATGCGTTATTCAATCCTTGTGTCATCTTGAATCTTTTGAGCATATTTTATAAGCCTTGGCATAAATATTATAGATCGATGTTTACATTGTGTTTATTAAACATGGCATAAACATTGGCCTAGAATATTTAAGCCATGGCCCCCTTGCATATAAATCATAAAACTTAGGCATAAACCCCTTAGCCTAAGGTTTATTTCATGTTTAATAAGTAAAAAAAATCTTAGCCTAAGGGACTTAAACCTAAGTTTTAGTCTTAATAATACACTAACATAATGTTCAGGCATCTTTGAAGATCAAAAACACGTGCTTTATCATTGGATTTTGATCCAATGATGCAAATACACCCAAAGATTTTTCAATGAGGCCCCAAGATCCTATGAACTTGATGCATGGTGAAAGTGCATTTGAGGTAGAGATGATAGAATGCTCTAATAGTTCATGCTTTGTCACTAGATTTCAATCCAATGGCACAAAGGAACTCATGACTCTTTAAAGGAATATGATTTTTCCATGTGGTTAATGCTCATTTGGTAAGTGATTAACTCAATATTTGAAGCATGGAGAGGTGTGTAAAGATGCCAAGTATCACAATTACAATGCTTGGAACAAGAAAGGCCAATTAAAATGTGAGAGCCTAGATTATGATCAATGGCTCACATTAATCCTAAATTTTACTCCTATAGATTAAAATAAAAGGGGCTTTTTAAATGCCAATGACTAGTTTTCAAAAGGGAATTTATGAAAAATATTGTGAAAGGTCTAGACCAGTGCCACATGGGCACCACACAAGCACAAAAAGACAAAATATAAGATATCATGGGCTCAAAAATGCAAAGGTTTAAAATTAAAGGTCCAAGTCAAATCTAAGTCATGTATACAATAAACTCTATATATTTCCTACCATTAAATCTCAAAAAACCCTAAACCCTACATAAAAACAACTCAATTTTATTCATTTGGTCACCATTCAATCAAAAGGGAGTTGAATTGTGTTTTTGAGTGCAAGAGGGATTTCATAGAAACCATTTTCTACTAGTATAAACAATTCATAGGAATATAGACAATGGTAGCTCATAGACAAAAACTAAAGGAGGAGATCTAGATATACTTATCAATAGATAATAAAGGCTAAGTCTTTAAGGATATAGAATTGGATACTATAACCTTAAATTCTCCAAACATGAGGAACTGGTCTGAGTTCTTTTTCATGATCAAAGAATTAAAGCCAATCACAAAATAAGAAAAAATTATTGCTATAGTGAAATAGAGATATTATGACTTAGTTGTTGTTTAGATGGTAGGCCTCCACCATATTATGACAAAACCCAAGGTACTATATTACATCAATGCCCTTACCCCTATTTTTTTAATTATCGAATTGATAATGAGTGGATCATTAGGGAAGGAAACTCAAAAAGGGTAAAATTTTTTTATCTTATAGCATTTGATGGGTATTACAATTTTCTCACTCCCCATATATATTTATCCAAAATTAAGGAGTGGACCTCCAAGCATGACTTGGACTCTACCCTAAGACCTTGGTTACATCAAGGACCCCATGTCTTTAGAGACTTCGAGGGAAAGATACATATCATCTAATTTAGGAAAGGCATTAGGGTTATAATGACTCTATTAAATAAGCCTTTGGATCCCCCTAAACCACCTATGTAAATAAAAGTTAGGTCTCCTTTGTCTATTTCATGGCGAAACAAAAGCTTACCCCTCTAATTAGATATTTAATCAATGTCTTCCTTACTAGTCAATTCACTACCATAAAAATAAAAACCTCCAAGAAGTTTTATATGATGTCATACCTATTAGACACCCTACTTTCCTCTATTACTTTCCCAAGAATTAGGAATTGGTCCCCAAATAGGAAAACCATTATTTCACACCATTACTCCAAATTGCATATTTTCAAATATAGGAACCATATGTAGTTATTTTGTGATTGAAAGTATCCAACCATAGTTGAGGCCATCATAGGTGTTTTTATGCCTAGGGTATACCCCATAATCAATAATTATATTGAATTAATGGGTGACATTTGGTACTACACTAATTTCATAGTCATCAAGATCGAGGGGATGATGTCCTAGCCTTGCAGGTCACCAGTATATGTTCTTAGCAAGTTAGATAATCAAGAAATTGCTTCCTAATTATTACATGGCATTGATGGAAATTTTAAATAAAATAATAAATGTCTTCTCCACCCCTTTCCCCTAATCATTGGGAAGACCATACTGCAAGACTGGAAACAAGTTGAGACCATGACCAGACAGGGATTCGTTCAATTTTCAAATTGATGAACTTAAGATGTGGGATCCTAAGGGTATAGTGACCCATAATTTGGAGGACAATAATCTCCTAAAGCTTGAGTATGTGCATCAATTTGGTATTCATGACATCATGCACATCAAGGCTAAAAATTATGAAGAGGTGTTGGTTAGGATTCAAGGTCACAACATTAAGATGGAACATAGGTTAATCAAAGATACCAAGCCATCTAGGGAAAGATGGAAAATAAATCCTTTAGAATATCTTTTTTTGCCATGTCCATATAGGACACCCCAAAAAAAATGTCCATAGCCACAAGATTAGTCTGAGCAAGGTTAAGGTGTATAAGGCTAAGATGATCAAGGTAAGGGCAAGGAGAAAGTGGGAGAGGTGAAATTGGAAGAGAGACCTAGGGAGGGACCCCATCTTCAACACTCCCACCAAGACCACCTTTTCTAGTAAAATATTTGAATATTATTGTCTTGGAACTAGAAGAGACACTTGAGCATGCCCTTAAGGAGATTATAGAGTCTTATGACTTGGACAAAGAGGTGGAGCTCGAGGAAGATAAAGGAAAAGAGTTTTTCCCTATGGCATCCATAGAGAAGAGGAAAGTAGAGTTATCATTGGTTCATATGGGACCAAGTAAAAGAACAAGGTTGACTATCCCTCACCCCATAAGTGAGGTAATTTTGTTTAATAATGAATTCCTTATTTATAGACTAGTTATTTTTGACTAGTTCATTTATGGGAAGCTACAAAATATTCCCTCTCTTTCCCATCCATGGGCTATGATAAGAGTTGTTGACATTGAGATTTAAGATGATATGAAGCCATGGATAATGGTTATGGTGAAAGACATGGAATAAAGGATAATTTTAGCCATTCAAGGACTAGAAATCAAGAAGATGGATGCTTTGAGAGCATCTAGTAGCTTAGATGTTGAGGTCCCAAAACTTGGCTAGTTCAAGAAGCCAATCACTACCATCAAATTTAACCCTAAAATTGCTAAAATAGAAAGGAGTAGAATAAGGAAAACTATTGTTGTGATAGAAGAATTCACCTTTTAAAAGGTGGAACCCTTTTTAGGATTAACCCCAGTGGGAGGCCAATAGCTTGGTGAAGCTAAAATGCATGAAGAAGATGTGGAAAGCTTGATTGAGGCCCAATCAACACAAGGTAAAGATGGAGTCTAGGGGATGAAGTAGAGGATCTTAAATTTGGAAAGTGAAAAGGAAATTTTATAGACATAGGAAATTCTATCAGTGCCTAAGGTAATGACCAAAATGCTTGATGAGTCATTTTATGACATATTTAAAGCACTCAAAATAATGAAGCTAAGGAAGAGCACATTAGAGGGACAGTGTGCATTGGCCAAGAGCCTAGTCACCTAATGGCAAGCCTTGAAAGACAACATTACCCAAAGTCTCAATTTTTTAGAAGGAAATAGATCCTAGGATTGAATACCATCAGTTTGGGACACTTGAGCATAACTCTAAGAATTGTGATTGAAAAGGTTTAAAGTTTGAGTGTTTGTCATAATAATGTGGAAAGACTCCTAGGTGATGATAAGGAGCTAATTACAAGGATTGAGTAGCTTTTTGGAATTATTAGTATAGATCTTGCACAACCCACTACCCTTGGAATCATAAGTGATAAATAATTTAATCATAAGGATACTTTGGTAACCCAAGAAGTCAAAGGAAAAATCCAAGGCAAACCTAGGGTTGATAATAGAAAAATCTTAGACATGATATTCAATTCAAAAGGAAAGTATAAACAAATCTAGGAGAATTAAAGAGGCCATGGATAAGAATGATAGGAAACTTGATGACTTGGTAGATAAAGAGGAGAAATGTATCATAAAGTATCTTATTGATCTAGAACTACTTGATGAATAACATGTTAAAGCCATGAGCATCCTCCAGCAATGACAATCAGAGGCCCCACCAACAAATTAAGCAATATTCTATTTCGTAGAATTTTGTAACATTTTAAAATAGATATTCCATTGTAAAGGCATATGTTATTTTGTTAGCATATTTGCCTCTAGGTTAGTATGATTGTGAAAAGCATGTGTATTTTAGAACTTGTGAGGATAATTGTCCTTATCTTTGTACACCTATATTTTATAAGTGACGAGTATGCTACCTAATCTTTCTATAAATGCATGTATTACCATTTGTAAAAAGGGAGAGAATTTTGAGCAAATTTGTACAATTTGAAGCAATTAATATATTCAAAATAATTATACAAGGATTATCCATGTTTGATGTGTTAATTGTCATTTTAGATTTTCTCTTAATTTCTAGTTAAGGTCTTGAATTTGAATGGTGTCTTGGAATTCTGAATTGTATCTTTATAATCACAAGGTTTCTAATTTGTGCAACATGCTAGATTATCTAAAAGATCTTTGGTTCTACTTCATTTTTATTTTTACTCCATTTTTAGATATGTGTGTGTTATTTGATAATAGTAGTAAATATTTAAAGAAGAATTGGTTCTTACTTGTGATTCTTCACACTATCCTTTGAAATTCGTCTGATATATAGTGGAATTCGAGCTTAGGCTATTTTACATTATATATTGGTTTGAATGAATACTTAGTTGAAATTGATGCTTTGTCATAATGTTTATGGATGAAATTGGTAATCACTCTTTTCTTTTCTACCTTACTCTTCTCTTTGCTCTTTTTTACACCAAGATCATTTTAGTTTTAGCTTCATTATAAATATCCACTTAGATGAATCTAAAGCTTAAATATGGAACATAATTCACTAAGTATTAACATAGATTCTATGTAATTCATAAATAATAGACCAAGGTGGCTCCCAACCACCAAATTATATAAATATTATGGAACATTTTATCTTGCTCTATTGTTATTTCACCATAGGCAAATAGATTGCCAAAACCTATAACTCATGCCCTAAATTTTCTAAATTATAAAATGAGAAGTGTTATTTAAACACTAAGAACACCTATAGTTCATTTAGAGGTATCAATGGGAGAATCTCTTGTTATGTTATATGTGATAATAGTAGTAAATCTTTAAAGAAGAATTGGTTCTTACTTGTGATTCTTCACACTATCCTTTGAAATTACTCTGATATATAGTGGAATTTGAGCTTAGGCTATTTTACATTATATATTGGTTTGAATGAATACTTAGTTGAAATTGATGCTTTGTCATAATGTTTAAGGATGAAATTGGTAATCACTCTTTTCTTTTCTACCTTACTCTTCTCTTTGCTCTTTTTTACACCAAGATCATTTTAGTTTTAGCTTCATTATAAATATCCACTTAGATGAATCTAAAGCTTAAGTATGGAACATAATTCACTAAGTATTAACATAGATTCTCTAAAATTCATGAAGAATGGACCAAGGTGGTTCCCAACCACTAAATTATATAAATATTATGGAATATTTTATCTTGCTCTACCGCTATTTCACCATAGGCAACTAGATTGCCAGAACATGTAAATCATTCCCTAAATTTTCTAAATTCTAAAATGAGAAGTGTTCTTTAAACAATAAGAGCACCTGTGGTTCATTTAAAGGTATTGAAAGGAGAAACTCCCATTGGAACTAAAAGGAGGGTTAAATTCTCTAAATCTTTGGTAATCTTAGTCTATTTTCTCTAAATATCATTATATCTTTGCATTATAAGTATAAATATCATTGATCTTTGTTGTTTATAATGCATCTTTGTGATTCCCTTGAAGTTATTTAAGCATTGATGCTTATTTCCAGTAAATTTAGCTTTGGATTTGAAAATCCATAATATTTGGGGTTAGGATGGATCATTTTGATCAAAGGTGGGCATATCTTTCATAGATCTAAGTTCCTTTAGGCTGACTTATAAAGATAGACCATATTTACATAGTTGAACACATCTTTGAGTTAATTCAATTAAAGATCAATGTCCTTTATATTTTTTCATACCACCTTTGTAAAATAATCTCAATGTGTAAGTCTAACTCTTTTTATTTATATAAGTTTACTTGATACATCATATTTCATGTAGTATATTCAAAATTCAATCTAGAATTACCTAGGATTAGAATAAGATCACACTTACTAAAACTTGAAGTTTACAGAAAGGCAAGAAATGACAAAGGTAGGCTCAAGAGATTAAAGCCCCTTCCAACTTCACCCCTTTAAAGTAACTTTGACTTCAATCTTCATCCAATTATGGCTTGGTTGGGAGAGTCTTCCATCAATATACCAAGTGTGATACATGACCTCCCACATAACCCTAAGAATTATTTCCTTACATTTAGTCCAATAGGTGTAGTAACTACTGAGGAACATATAAAGTCTTTTAAAGCTACCTTAAGATTATTGAATATTGTGCATGAAGATGTATCTTTCAGGTTATTCCCCTTCACATTTAAATATGTTTATTTTGAATGGTTTTTGAACTTGCCTAATAATTACATCACAAGCTAGGATGATTTTAATAATGTACTTATAAATTAATTTGATAAGATTATTAGTCCTTATGTTATCTACCATCAGTTCACCACTATTAGAAAATATTCAAGTGAGATTATTAGGTCCTTTAATGCTAGATTTTAGAAAAAAATTATCAAGACCATAGACCCTTATAATCCTAATGATGTCTTAGCTTTAGAGATTCACAAAGATGTAGTAGATCCCATGACCTCTATGTTTTTGAAAAGATCCATGCGAGCCATAATTTTGTTAGCTAGAGCCTATGCTAAAGTAGTAACCATCAATGATCAAATGTATCGCCAAGAAAAAATGGCATATTTTATGCCAAACATCAACCCAAAAATGCCTATGATGAACTTATTCCCAAAAATAACTAGACTATCCTAACATTAAAATAGCTCCCAAACCTAACTCAGTTACCATTGAGTCATGCAACTCCCAATTAGAATTTAGGATTATTAAATCATCCTACTAATGGTTTTAATCCAAATGATCAAAGGGATATGGTACCATCTGCTAACAATAATTAGGTACATAATTTTGAAACTCCTAAAAATGAGAATGAATTTATCTTTAAAATGGTCCAAAAGTTTAGCACTTATTTTCTTCAATGTTAAAAACAAGGTGGAAATATTAATGAAAGTTTAGGTAAAAAATTATCATTTCAAGGGTATAATAGGCCAACTAATAGGTTTCAAAATGATAGTTTTCATAATAATAGGAATAATGATCCATATTATGAAAAGAAGACTATGGACATTAACTTCACTGATATTGCATTACATGACTATTGTAGGGTACATTACATAGCCAAGTATGGGGAAATTAATTGTATAGAATTTTTAAAATCCCTTGAGTCTTTCCAAGATGATTTGGATACATTTGAAGTGGTCCCTAATAAGGATAGTGGTGTAGGTACCTCTAGATCTAAGTCATCTGATCAAGCCTTCATGGTGGACACCTTTGATTTCCCCTTTCAAGAGGAAAATGAACATGATGATATTCTTAAGGAGATCCAAGCCTTTCAATAGTTCTTGAATAAAACTTATCCCTTGAGGAATAGGGATCAAAGGAAACCTTTGACTACCTCAAAACCTCTAAATAATTTTGGAACTCCTCTAGACACTTCTTGAAGCAACAATCTTGAGCCACCTAAATGGAGTACTCCTAAACCTAGCATTAGAATCCTAGATCTTCTAAGACTAGTTATAATATAGTTGAGGACATGAAAAAAATAAAGGTTGATATCACTTTGCATAAACTTATGCATATTACATATCAAAGGGGCCTTCTACTAGAATCATTGTTAAAGAAGTCCAACAATCCACCACAAAATGATCATGCCAATGTGACTATGTACAAAGCCAAGGCTGAATCTCCTCCTTTCTTTATCATTGTCAGGATGTTTGGTAAGAACTTACATAATTTATTATTAGATCTAAAATATTCTACCAATATCATGCATGTAGGTATATGTAAATAACTTGGCCTAACTCTCATTAAGTTTGATAGGGTTCTCACCTAATTAGACAAATCTAGAGTTAGGGCAATTGAGGAACTTTTAAATGTACATATACAACTAGATTCTAAGCCTAGGGTGAAAAAATTCATTGATATTCAATTTTTTGGCATACCTAATGTTTATGGAATCTTATTGAGTAAATAATGAACCAAGGCTTTGAATGGCTACATGTCCAAAAATTACTCACATATGTGGCTACCTTAGAAGGGGGTTCTTAATCAAATCAAGGTTGAAAGAGATCCAAGAATGAAGCATATGATAACTAAGTACAATTTTGTAAATGAGAGGGTAAAAATAATTGACTTATACTTAGGGGTTTTCACCCTAGAGGCTAATAGGGTATGTGATTCCAAGAGTACTCATGTTATTCATAGACTATGGAAATTGAATTTTAATGGTACTAGGTGTAATGTTAGATTAGGTGTTGGTCTTGCCTTAATTGACCCTACTAATAGAAAGTAACATGCTTATTATAGGCTCCAATTCCCTTGTACTAAAAATATTATTGATTATGAATCCCTTATCCTAAGCTTATAATTTGATATACAAAACAAATTCAAAGAACTACTAGTTTATGGGGATTTAGAACTATTGGTCAACCAGGTAAGAAGAAAATACCAATGTAAGCTTTCATACTTGAAAAGGTATAAGTTCAAGTTTTGGGATCTAATAGAATACTTTTTATGTCTTTGGCATCATTTCCATCCTAAGGGGAGAAAACCAAGCTACTAATGAGTTGGTATGTATTATAGCCAACCTCATGCCCAACCAAGATTCCCTTCAATTTTAGCATTAAGTTGATCCCTTGTCCTTTAGTGCATAATAATGTTAACCATTTCTAAGTATTTAATGATGATCAATAGATATTGGATTTCATGACCAATTCTAGATTATTTGATGCTCATATCATTAATGAGATTGATGAAAGTACATCTAAAGAGGACAAATTTGGTGGTAAAGTCATTCAACTTAATGAGAATAAGATCCCTAAGGGGATGATTTTTTTAGAAAGACTCTTTGATCAAGAAAAAATTCCAAGGTTCCCAAGTTAAGTGGGAAAGATTATAATGTTGTTAAAATTAGCCTCCATGATCAACCCTGATTGGTAAATGCTAGAAAGGTCTACACAAACATTAAAAACAAGAAATCCAAAAAACTCCTTACCCAATACAGAGATGTTATAGCATGGTCCTATGATGACTTAAATATCTATGATCCAAGGGTCATTAGTCATACTATACCCCTTAAATAAAGCTTCAAACCATTCAGGTAGAAATAGAGGCCTATAAACCCTATCCTAAAACCCATGATCTTCAAAGAGGTCAAAAGATTACTAGATGCTAGGATAGTCTTCACCATCAAGCATTTCACCTGGGTGGATAATTTGGTGTTAGTTAGGAAGAAAAATGGTGAGATTAAATGTTGTATTGACTCTAAGACCTTGAACAAAGCATCAAAAAAGGAAAATTTTCCCCTTCCTTCCCTAGACGAAGTGATTTAAGTTGTTTCAAGTTCAGCTATGATGTCTTTTTTGGATGGATTTTTAGGTTACAACCAAGCATTGGTTGATAGAGAGGACCATATGAAGATAACTTTCACTTTAAAGTGAACTTTTTCTTGCAAGAGGATGCCCTTTGGGCTAATCAATGCAGGTTCTACCTTCTAAAGAGCTATGGACCATGCCTTCCAAGGCCGAATAGGTAAGTGCATCATTATTTATATGGATGATCTAAAAAAAAATTATAAAAATTTTGAAGATCACTTCATGCATTTACATCAAGTTTTTTAAATATGTATAAGGTATGGCATTTGTTTGAACCCTAAGAAGAGTATCTTTTGTGTGATTGAAGGAAAATTAATAGGTTGTGTTTTAACCAAGGATGAGATCTCTATATATCCTAAAATATTGGGGTTCATATCTATAATAAAACCTCCAAATAATAAGAAAGAGATAAATTCATTCTTTGGTAAGATAAATTTTGTAAGAAAGTTTATTTCTAGTTTTACAAAAATTGTTAAACCACTGAATGACATGCTGAAGAAAGATGCCAAGGTCACATGGAATGAATATTCTAGAAAGGCATTTGATGATATCAAGGAGTCCATTAGCTAGGATCTAGTCCTCATTAGCTAGGATCTACTCTTCCACTATTATTAGGTAAAATTGGAAAGCATATTTCAAGGATATAACCTAATGCATATATTAAATATATTGGTTAAACTAGAGTTGTAGAGAGTCAAACACTCAGAGATTAATTAAAAACACTAATATAATATTATTTACTCACACTTATATTATAAAACGATATGATATTCTCAATGGACTTCTACCTCTATTCCTTTACATCTGAACACACTATGGCTATAGCGTTAACTCAAAAAATTGAAGGGTGGGACCATCCAATTACTTTTATGAGCACTAATATTAATAATGTTGAGTTAAATTATTTATTGATTAATAAACAAGCATATGCATTAGTTAAGGTAGTTAATAAATTTAGTCATTATATCATTAGAAATAAGGTACATGCTATCTTACCTGACCCTACCACCAAACTTATGTTAATTCAGAATGAGCTTGGAGAATGAAGAGGTAAGTAGATGTCAATTTTGTAGGAATATGAATTGGAAATTAAAACAACAAAATTGGTAAGGTTCCAAGGTTTTATCTAGATGATTGATAATATTAACCCTAGGCTAAGCATTATGCAAGTGGATCAAAAAAATTCAAGCTAGTGAATGGTATGATTCAATTATACACTTGATAATTAATGGTACTTGTCTTATAGGTCTATCTAAGGAGAAAAAGAGGGCCATAAGGTTGAATTCAACCCACTACTTGATCAAGAATGGGATCTTATATAGGAAAAATTTTGAAGGGATTTATTTGAGATGTATCTCATGAGAAGAATCCACCCAAACAATGAGCAGCTTTCATGAAAAGATGGGTAATGCACATCCATCCAGGAGAACCATAAGCCATTAAATTCTTAGAGCTAACTATTATTAGCTAACCATTTTTAAGGATACTCAAAAACATGTGAGGTAATGTCACTCATGTCATATCTTTAGCACCAAGGAGCCAAAGGTAGTAATGCATGTACAACCAGTCATGATTGATAAACCCTTTTCTCAATGGGATTTAAACTTTATTGGGGTAGTCAACCCCAACTCATCTAAATTTTAAAAGTATGTCCTTACTACCATAGACTATTATATAAGGTAGATTTAATATGTAGCCACTAAACAATGTAGGACTAAAGAAGTGATCAACTTCTTAGAGGAAAACATCTGTACTAGGTTAAGAACTCTAGTCTCTCTAGTGTGTGATAATGGGTCTAGTTTCATTTCTATATATATGACTAAATGGGCTTATGATAATGTCATCACTCTCAATTTTACATCCAACCATTATCCCTAAAGGAATGGAGTCTTTAAATATACAAATAAGAACTTAATGAAGGTAGTCAAGAAGTTTTCTACAAATAAACCTAGGACTTGTCATAAGCTCCTTAAATTTGCACTTTAGGTTGATAGGATAAGAATCAAGAAAACCTTAAAATCCTTACCATTTCTATTGGTGTATGGATAGGAACCTATTTTTCCTTTCACTTTCAATTTTCCCACATAAAATTTTATGCAAGAATACATGAAATACAGCCAAGAGATCACCAACTCTAGATTGTTGGACATCATTCAGATGGAAGATGTGAGGGATAAAGCCTTTGTTGATTTTAGTAGGAATCAAACCATAGTCAAGAGATGGTTTGATAAAAGTTCCAAGATAAATGTGTTTAGACAAGGAGACCTAGTTCTTCTTTGGGACAAAGCATCTGAGCCTAAGGGAAAACATGGTAAATTCACACCTTTGTGGATTGGCCCATACTAGATTATATAAACTTTAGGGAACAACACCTTCAAGCTCAAAAATATACAAGGAGAAAATTTTTCATTGCCCACCAATGGGTAATACATCAAGAACTACTTATCTTTTTCTCCTCTGAAGGTCTTTATGGAGTAAACTATAAGATGGTTAGATTTAGAGTAGATGGGCTAGCTAGTTTCCTTTTAGTCTTTCCTTCTTGTCCCTTTTTTGTGCATAAGTGTGTATATATTTATTTGTTTTCCTTTACTATCTTTATTTCTTTTTGTTGTGTGTTTCTTTCTTGTTGCCTTGTTCCTTGATTCCAATAAGTCCTCTTGGACAATCCTAAACTTAAAGTTATGAATTTTACTTGAAAGTTCCCAAATTTTTGAAATGTAGGTGTGGAATCCCATGCATAGGATGACCATGGTTCTGGAATTTAAATCATAATTCTATAGCATGAAAAAACTATTAAAGACCAATATAAAGGCCAATCACTACATGAGAACCTAACCTCAAGCTATTTCTAAGAAGACTTGCAATTGTAGGGAAAAAATCAAATTATCATGGTATAGCCATACTAAAACTTAATCAACATCCTTACCTAGAGTAAATTTATAGCCATAGGTGATTTTCCAAAAAAAATCAAATAGTTGACCAAATTCTAAGACCTGGCTACGCTATTCCCCAACCTTTTTTAAAGCATAAAGATCTAAGAAAGTACAAAAAATAAGGATACAATGCAAAATCATAAGCTTTCAAGCATAGGTAGTTCTGGTAATCTCCATCGGGGCTATGGATGCCTAGTTGGTAGTGTATCAAGGCCTTGAGTAGATCCAAAGGCATCTCTATTGGGGATATGGATGCCTAGCTAGTAGTAGAGCAATTACCAATCCTTCCCTTGGGTGAAATTATGATGCCTAGTAAATACCCATACATGATACAAGTCAATTATTAATGATTGAGGACTTGAAACTTGGAAGTTGTTTCTTAAGACTCCATGGAAAATAGTAAGTGGAATAAAATCACACACATAATGTGGTTATGTCCTAGTGTTTGACCCTAAGACTATAAATGCAAGGTTTGTTTCAACCATAATCTAGTCTAGATGAGGGTTTTGATCAAATGAGATGGATGACCTAACTATTTGTCTAAATCAGAGTCTTTAGGTTCTAACATATTTCTATGTTTCCCCCATGAGTCTCCATTAAATAGATAAAATGTCCAAAATAATTACCAACACTTAGTCAAAAATCCTAAAACATTTTCTAAGGACTTAGTAAAATAAAGGTTTTGTACTTAGCTCTTTGGCCTATAGGATCTCTTGAACTTGTGCTTAAACTGCTACTAGATCTTTGAAGGCTCAAAAGAACTATAAAAACCTAAATCTTGTGTAGACTTATTCCATGACATAGAACTAATTTGATCATTATGAGATCTTACTCCAACCCTTCAAATTTATTTATAGACCTATCCCTCAATAATTGACAAAATGCACTTCAAGCAAGATTAAAGTGTTTCAAAAGCTTTTCACACTACATGATTTCTTTGGACCACTCATTCCATCTAGAACTTGGTCCACCTACTCAAACCATTTCTAGGCAAGATCTCTATGTGGGCCAAATGTGGCCAACAGTACCCAGGCCACTAATACCAACACAAGTACCAACTCTAATGCTTCTAAGTATGCTAATCAAACACACCAATTATTTTTACAAACATTCAATCAAATGAATACTTTTAAAGCTCATAACATAAATCAAATGATGAGATTGTGAAACCACCTTTTTCATCTTCAATCTCATCCTTAACACATGGATTGGGGAAAACATAACCAAAATTTTCCCCCTCCTCCTCTTCTATATTCTCAAGGCAATCTCATCCCTCAACCTCATTTGATCAATAAAACCATTAATCATCTTCAAAATGGGCCTCTTACTACTCAAATTTCTAACACTGATATAGGAGGTATCACACCTATAATTTCTTATAATAGATCAACCAATCCTACCCTTCATTTTAAAAAAATTGGAAATCTCTATAAGGATTGGGTCAAATTGAACACTTTTTCCACTACCAAACTATTGGCCAAAACCCTCCTAGGTGATGCCTTGGATTGGTATAATCAACTTAGAACTCATTATATTGCTAGTTTGGAAGATTTAGTGAATGCCTTAGTTAAAGAATTCTAAACTAATGATCTTCCTTAAAACACTTTGGCCTACTTCATAAATTGTAAAAAACTCAAATATGAAACTACTCAGGCCTTTATTAAAAGGTGAAAAAATTTATCAAACAAGTGTAAATATAACATGGTTGATGAAATCTTTTCCATCTCTTTACTAATGCCCTCTTTCCTAAATTATAATATCAGGTTCACATTCTCTCTCCACACACTTTTGAGGAGGCTATTAACCAAGCTAAACATCAAGATTTCCTTATGCATCAATTCAAGCCACCCCAACCTTTTATGGGTCCTCATCTCTTACCTAAGAACAAAAATCAAAATGATACCAATGATGGTTTTATGGATTCTTATGACACCATTCATAATGTTCAAGTTATCATTCCCAAAAATTCTTCAGAACTAGTTCCCCCTTCTCAATAATATACCAATCATCATTTATCATCACCTAAAAACATTAATGTTCACAAACCTCTATCTTCAACTAAATTTCTTAAGCATCTACCTAGGCATCTTCCAAGATAACTTAACCCTACTAGTCATATGAAATCCGTGTATGATCCTAACAAGTTTTGTTGGTTTCAAGCTATTTGGGGTCATTCTCATGATACCTATAAATAACATTGTAATTTATCTATGGATTTTTTTCTTGGTCCTAATTTTGATCATAGTTCTATCATCCAATAGCATCAACAGGCCTATGAAATTGATTTTAAAGATTATAAAAGACATGATAAATCTCAATCCTTAAATCAAGATAATACTCATCTAGCTATCTACAAAGACCCTCTTCCTAATAATCAACTTATTCAAGACAACCAAGGCAAGCTCACCCCTTCCACCAATAATATAGAAGGTCTTGTTGACCTCACTTCTAAAGAGAATGTGGTTAGCATGACTAATATGTGATGGGTGGTGGCTTTCATTGATTCTTAACCTATCTACACTCCTCCTTCATCTCAAACGTATCATGTTATCCAAGATTATTCCCTAAATCATTTAAATGAGTTGGTTCAAGATGGCCTTATAACTTTTGACAATCCTATTTCCAATTTTCCTTTGGATAGCACTTCCCATTCTATTTCAATCCCCATTCCTTCATCTTCTAACATTAATGACAATCAATCTTTTACTACCATTTATTATACCATTTCTCAAAGTCAACCTAAACCAATTAATTCGTCTTCACAACATCATTTACAATGTCGTTCTAAGACTTTTACTTCTTATCAACAAAAATTCCAATGTACTTCAGCTCCTTCCTATAAGGACCTTCTTAACCACTATGCACCTATTTCTAATAACCTTCTTATGGGTTATGATGAATGGGATCCCATCATGGATCTCACCAATCTCCCATCCCAAATTTCATTCCTTGAGTGTTTGAAGACTTCTCCCTATCATATAAACCATCCTATGTAACTATTATTCAAGATGAATATCCCTTGTCCTCCCTTAGTAGGACAGGAAGTAGCCTTATCTAGATTCGAGGATAGTATATTACAAAAATGTGAAGAGATGTCTATCAACATTGACAAAACTATAGACACTTCTCTTTCCTTAAGATTTCCTATAACCTCTATGATTCCTAATGATATTCTACTTTGTGCAGATGATCCTCCCTTATTCACAGTGTTCAAATAGGTGATATCCAAGTTAAGTATTTATTGATTGATGAAGGTTTTATCACTTGTGTTACCTCTCTTGACTTTATCAAAACCATTGGATACTTAGAATGTAATGTCAAGTCCACACACAACACCTACTAAGGATATGATAGAAGTAAAATGCCTCCTCTAGGTTGTGTGTGGCTTCCCATTACCATTCCATCTATCATTATTCACGTGATGGTTATGATCTTTAACTTTCCCCTTTCTTATAACATCTTTCTTGGTACATTGTGGACTCATCATATGAGATCTATTACTTCTTTTGCCTACCAATCCATTAAATTCCCTCATAATGGAGCCATTTATAGGATTTAGGGTGACACAAAACCTTAGAATTTTGAACAATCCAAGACTATGGTGTTTTCAAAATTCCTACTCTTGAGCCTATGCCTAGCATTCCATTCCATGAGTCTCAACATCTTAACTTTCCCATCAAATCAACTAGAGGTTACAATGGTCATCTTCAACTCATTAGGAACATCCAATTTACCTTTTAGATTCTAATGATGATGAGCTCAATGAGATTAACCTAAAAATTAAAACTTTTTATCTCTCACCTCACCTCATCTCGTAGCTTCTTGCTTCTTTACAGCCTCATTCTTGCAAACCTCTTTGTGATGACATTCTCATAGTCTTGACAAAGGATCATCATTCTATTCACCACACTTCCTTGGATGATAAGGTCATCCCTACTTACATCATTAAAATTCACACCCTAGATTATAATGATGGTTATTCCTTATATGATCCATTGTTAAGTGGTCTTGTCTAGGCTTGTGATGTTGAGATTACCCATTACTATTCTTCTTTACTTGAGTATTTTCATGTATCTTCCCATTTTCATTCATTTATAGTTCTTAATTTTAGTATTTTTCCTCTTTATCTCAAGGTAAAGATTCCACCAACACCTCCAATTTCTAAGAAGCCTCATAGGAGTATTCAAATGAATCATGCTATGACTAGGCCTTACCACAGTCCTAAGTACCCAAAGCACCATAGTTGGTTTACTCCTAAGATTAGTGAAACTTTCCTTAGACATTATATAGATCCCACCCCTCCCTTAATGGAACCTACATTAAAACCCATTAATGTTCCTACTATATTTGAGCTTGTTTTTGCTTCTACTATTGTTGAGTCAACCCATGCCTCTCATCCCATTTCACCTTCCATTGAGCCTGGTTTTGTTCCCCTTCCATCACCACCTTCTATTGGTGATGGTTTACTTCTTTTTCCTAATATGGCTCTATTGCTCACCAAATGGGCTGATGAATCTTCTCAAGCTTCTTCCACTCTTATTACACATCCTTTTATGAGTCTTTCTCTTAAGACCACTCACAAGTGTATATGTTACTTCCATGAAATAGATAATCATTATTCTATCCATTATCACAAGATATGATAATATATTAATGCATTTTATCCTTCTTCTCCATC
The DNA here is from genome assembly GCA_037957365.1 of Torreya grandis. Taxonomy (NCBI): domain Eukaryota; kingdom Viridiplantae; phylum Streptophyta; class Pinopsida; order Cupressales; family Taxaceae; genus Torreya; species Torreya grandis. Next base: position 673,985 of record JARHVA010005524.1, on the reverse strand, counting down.
CTTATACAAATTCATACCTCCCCTAAAGGTTTTACTTGAATATATACCTAAGTATGGTGAGGTATATTATCTATGGCACTCATCACACCGACCATTGCCACATCCTCTAATAACATATCAAGGATCATATTCTAGTTATTCCTAGACCTTGTTCCATTCCTACCATAGTTCGTTACCATAATAAGGCTCCTCCTTATTTTCCCATGGCTCCACCTCCTATGGTTCCATCATATCTTATCATCCTTTCATCATCTTTTGTGCCTCCACTCATGATTCCTTCACTTGTATATCTTCCCTCACCTATGGATTCTTCCCCACTAGTGATTCTTACATCTTTCATAGAGCTCACTCTCATGAATTCTCCCAAGCATCCCTTGCTTGATTTCCCTCATCAACGTGATCCATTAAGTATTCCTACTTTTCTATGGAGGATATTAGAAGAGAAATATTTTCATTAAATATTGATAAGACATTAGTAGAAGTTCATATCTAACTCCATAGAGATCTATCTGATGTTTTAGATAATGTGTCTGGGTAGATTTATAAGTATTTATGAGAACATGCATGGTTATTTTACATTTAAACTTGGATTTCACATGTCTCCAATATTATATTTTATCTACCTATTATATCATTTGACACTATGTCAAATTGATATTTTTCTTATAGTGATTTTACCTTTTTTAATATATCTTGCTTATACTATCATTTTGTAATGAGCACCCCTATTGCACCCAAAACTAACCCAGTAGGAACTCCTTATAACTCCAAAAGGTTTTTTGGTATTGCTTTTTAACATAAATATAGAATTGCAAGCATAGATATACACAGCTGAAATAACCAACACGTTATATTTATATTAATTACAAAATGAGTAAACGAGTACAATGCCATCACATGGTAACTCACTAAATACTCTGGTGATTGTATGAACATCATTTTAAGCAAATATCCTAGTGAGTGCTGAAGGTGAATTCATTTTGTTCTCCGTCTAGTAGAACTACAGACTCTGCAGGCTGAAATCTATGGACTCTACAGGCTGAAATCTATGGACTCTACAAGCTAAAATCTATGGACTCTATAGGCTGAAATCTATGGAATTTGTAGGCTGAAATCTATGGACTCTATAGGCTGAAATATATGGACTCTATAGGCTGAAATCTATGGACTCTATAGGCTGAAATCTACAGACTATGCAGGCAGAAATTGCTGGATTTATGGACTCTACAGGCTGAAATCTACGGACTCTATAGGCTGAAATCTATGGACTCTATAGGCTAAAAGCTGATTTCTACAGACTTTTCGGCCTACTTCTATAGACTCTGCAGGTTGGTCCATTGCTTCTATGGACTCTACAAGTTACGTCTATGGAATCTGTAGGCTACTTCTATGGACTCTACAAGCTGTGTCTATGGACTCTATGGGCTGCTTCTATAGACTCTACAGGCTACTTCTACAGACTATGCAGGCTGTAAGCTAATTTCTACAGACTCATGTAGGCTGATCTATGAACTCTCCAGGCTACTCCAAGATGCTACATTGATAGAGCTACTACAGTGATGAGCTATTATAGTGGCATGATTGCTATAGTGGTATGTTTGCTATAGTGGCATGGCTACTATAGTGGCACAGCTACTACAGCGGCTACGAGCATAAACTCTAAATACCAATCCCAAGGATTGATGTCTAGAGTGTTATAGATGAGGACATTCTCAAATGCCCAAATAACTTGTAAGCGACAAGTGCAATAATTTCTTTTCTTCTTATCCAACCTACCTAAAGAAGCCACAATCACTTCCCTTTATCATTTCTCTAAGGGGTGACTCAACTCACTTGAGCAATGTGGGATAAAGGATGTGCAATAGTCCATCCATTAAAATATTGCTTATGTCTCCCTTGGGTATCATCCCCATAAAGTAAATATTAACGGTAACACTCAATATCTTGTAATTGGGTTAAATGTTACTTTTTACAGCACTTCAGGCATTAATATATACTAACAACCAGATTCTAAATGGCATAAGTGATAGCTTGCTAGAAATCTCTCAGCGAGTAGTATGAAATCCAATCATCAAAACTAGCCTCCATTACGTCCTGCTAACTTAATATGAATAATAAGTATGCCTAAAATTGAGTAAGTTAATTGCTAAAGTGGGGACATTATAGTCTGCCCCACTTGAAATTACTTGTCCTCAAGCAATCTCAGCCTAGCCTACTAAATAACTTGCTCACTCTCCCATGTAGTATCCTCCTTTAGCAAGTCTTTCCATCTGACCAAGTACTCCTTCACTATTCTATTTCTGAGTTTCCTCTATCTGGTGTCTAGAATAGCCTCAGGTTCTAACATGAGCCTCCCCTCCTCATCCAAAGGGGGTAAGTCTACAAAAGGCACTACACTCTAACCAATGGCTTTCTTAAGCCTAGACACATGAAATACATTGTGCATTTGACTACCCTTTGGAAGCTCAAGCTTATAGGTGACTTCACCCACTCTTCAAATCACCTTGTAGGGGCCATAAAATCTAGGCTTAAGCTTCTCTACTCTACTCTTCTTGAGTGATGACTACCTATATGGCTATAGCCTCAAATACACCATGTCCCCTAACTCAAAACTACACTCTACCCTATGCTGATTAGCATACAACTTCTACTAATTTGAATCCTATTATATATTCTCCTTGAGCACTCTTAGGATATCTTGACTATCCCTCAATAGGTCTTTAGCTTTGGGCACTCTGTTATCCCCCAAAACCATATCCATGAAGATTGGAGCTTCATACTCGTACAATGCTATAAATGGGTTCATCCTGATGGACATGTGATGCATGGTATTGTAATAATACTCCCCCATGTGTAATCACTTAACCCAAGCTTTTTTCTACACAGTTACATAGTTCTGTAAATAACCTTGCACCCATTTATTTACTATCTCCATCTACCCATCTATCTAAGGATGGTAGCTCATACTAGGTGTAAGTTTTGTACCACATTACCTGAACAACTCCTACCAAAAGGTGCTCATGAACATGTTATCCCTGTCCCTAACAATAAATCTCAATAACCCATGCAACCTGAAAACCTCCTTGAAGAACAAATCTGCCACCTAGGCTACTATATAAGTAGAAGGGATAGAAAAGAAGTGAGAAAACTTCATCAATATGTCTACCACCACATAAATGAAATCTCTTCCATACACTCAAGGTAGGCTAGTGATGAAGTCCATAGAAATGCTTTCCCATTTCTGGTTTAGAATGGGTAAGGGTTGCTGTAAACTAGTAGGAAATGTGTGCTCTTCCTTATTCTACTAAAAAACTACACACTCCCTGACATGCCTCTGAACATCATCCTTGAGCCCTCTCCATGAGAACCACTCTCAAATATGCCTGTAGGTCTTGAAGACCCCTAGATACCCAGTCGTAGGTGTATCATGAAAGGCCCTCAGTATCATTTATCTTAAGTGTGATGACTGAATCAAATAAATTCAGCCCTAAAATCTGATCAACCCATCTATCACCTCATACCGATCTTCCTGTATAGTACCAAAAATCAATCCTAAATCCCAAGCATCTTTGGCATATTTTGCTATAACCTTAACCTACCAATCTCCTAAAATTTCTATAAGAATGCAAATGTGAGGTCTTCTGGATAAGGCACCGGCTACTACATTCTTCTTCCCTTTGACAAACTCAATGTCAAAGTCATAAGCCTATAATTTAGTGACCCATTTCTACTGCCTGTCATTCAAGTCTCGCTAGCCCATGAAATACTATATGTTGTTGTGATCCATCTTGATCACAAACTTCCCTCCAACCAAGTAGGATTAGAATTTGGACAAGGCATGCATGATGGCCAACATCTCCTGATCATAAATAGAGTAGCTCCTCTCCAACCCTTGAAGCTTCCTACTCTCAAAAGCAATGGGGTGATTCTCTTGCATCAATACTACTCCAATCCCATCACCTGATGCATCACAATGAAGCTCAAAAGGCTTCATAAAGTTGGGTAGAGCTAGAACTAGACATGAAGACATCACCCACTTGAAATGTTCAAAACACTATTGTGCTACCTCTGACCATACAAAAGCACCCTTCTTGGTGAGGTTTGTTAATGGTGTTATAGTCTATAAAAAGCCCTTCACGAATCTCCTATAAAATCCACATAATCTAGAAAACCCTTTGAGTTGTGTAAGGCTTTTTAGAGTAGGCCAATCAACAACCACCTTGATCTTTTCTGGACCCACCCAAACTCCTTTAGCACTGATAATATGGCCAAGGTAAAGCAACTTTGTCATGCCAAACTCACGCTTTGATTCCTTGGCATATAATGATTCCTTCTCCAAAATGACCAGCACCTCCTCTAACTATTGTAGGTGTTCCTCCCATGTCCTACTAAATACCAAGTGTCATCAAAGAATATCAATACAAATCTTCAAAGCTGCCCTCTAAACCCCTGATTCATATAACTCTAGAAGGTAGCTAGAGCGTTGGTTAGCCCAAATGGCATAACCAAAAACTCAAAGTGCTTTTGGTGACACCTGAAGGCAGTTTTTCTATGTCCTCTACTCGCATTTTGATCTGATGGTATCCTAAACATAAGTCTATCTTAGATAAATATCATGCTCCATGTAGCTCATCAATCATCTCATCAATCCTAGGGATGGGGTACCTATTCTTAATTGTCTTCTTATTGAGAGCTCTATAATCAATGCATATACGCATCATCCCATCCTTCTTCTTTACCAAAATAACTGCTAAAGTAAAGGGGATTTTGATTGGCCTAATATGCCCCATCTCTAATAGCTCCTTTATCAACTTCTCTATCTCATCTTTATGCTTTTCAAGATGGTGGTAGGGGGTGATGATGACTAGTTTAGCCCCCTCCTCTAGCTCGACAACATGCTCTATACCCCTCTTGAGAGGAACCCCATGTGGAATGCTACCAAACACCTTATCATGCTTGGAAATGATCTCCTATACATCTAGATGATAGCTTTTATCCTACTACTCTGGAGGTCTAGACATGATCAAACATTTAGCTACCCATTCTACATCATCATGTCTAAATAACCATTCCATCCTCTTTAATGATACCACCTTGAGCCCCCCATTAGGTAACCCTCATAGCACTACCTTCCAACCCTGATGCTAAAACCTCATCTCTAACTTAGCCAAGTTAAAGGTAAACTCTACCAAAGAAGCCATCCACATCAATCCCAAGATGCCATCATAATTTCCCATGTCAACTACATAGATCATCATCCTTCAACTCATAATCTCCTCCCAATCTGATGTGAAAATTTAAAATCTTCCAGGTGCATAATAACTTATGACCATTGGCCACCATGACCCTAAACCCTGCATGCTCTTCGGTCTGAAGGCCCCTCTTGCCCACCAATTTTGTGTTGATAAATTTATGCATTGCCCTTGTGTTGATCAATGAAACCACACGCTGCCCCTAGATCATCCCTCTTACCTTAAAGGTAATGGCCTTCTAGATGCCTGTCAATCAAGCAAGAGACTTCTCATCATCTGAACTCTCCTCAGTCGTGCTATCACCTTGACTAGATTCTAAATCTAAATACTGCTCCTTGTCTTTAAAGGTGATTCATCTACCAAAAAATACTCCATTGGCTTAGCCTTCACCTTAAGTGGACATTCATGGGAGAGATTCCAAGGCTCCCTACAATGAAACATAGTTTTTTCTTCTTGAGCTCTTTGAGGGTATCACTATCCAACCCTTTAGTTTCCCCCTTAGGCCACTGAGGGTCCTTCTAAAATGTCTTTGTTTCCTTATCCTTCTTAAATTGAGAGTCCTTAGAGGGAAGTTTACTCCTGTAGGAAGAAGATGCTAGGTCCCTCATTTTCTTAAAAGTCTCTTATAGTGAAGAGGGGTTGTGTCCCTTTACCCATCCTTACAAGGGATCAGAAAGCCCATCCATGAAAAGAACAACCAGTCTCCTTTCAGATATATCCATCACTAATACTACTAGATTTTGGAATTCAGTGATATAGGGCTCCATATAACCCCACTGTTTAAGCTATGCTAGCTTTTTGAAATGCAATTTTGGGTCCTTAGTATCAAATCTATTAATGAGCCTCTCAGTAAACTCTACATAGGTATCTATCTGGTTATGGCCAAGGGTGACCATATCATGGTGCCATCACTCATGGGCACTTCCATCCAAGTGTAATGCAGCATACTTAATCATGTCCTCCTCAAGCATGGGATTAAGCTGGAAATAAGTGTCTAATTTCTAGACCCATGTTCATGTTGACGTCTTCCCTGTACCATCATAGTATAGAATAGACAACTTTCCCAACTTCTTCCTCATCTCATAATTTTTTTACCTATTTCCTCTCATGGGCATATGCTTGAGCCTAACATCCATATATTCCTTGAAAGACATTTCACCCTAAAAATTTGGTCCATCATTTCTCCAATCCTCTAGTATTTGGTCATGTATCTCCTACTTTGTAGGAGCAACATTATCCTGGTCAATCTATCTCAGAAGGAATTGTGGCATGAGTGGTCTTATAGTAAAAGAGCCTACTCTAGCATATGTTTGGGCTCCTCTATTAATCGATGCCTCTCCATTACCTCCATTACCCTCCACCTACCTGGTTAACATTATGACCCTAGTTAGCATTATTGCCTTGATTTGCTCTAGTCAAGTTTTGTGTAGTTGCTAGAGCCATATGTTGTAATGTGGCCTGTAGCTCCCTTTGCCCCCTAGCAAGATCACTAATCATCATCCTAGTGCTAGTTTCTCCCCTTTCCCCATCTCTGTCACCCATGGCTAGTGTTGAAGAAGGGTCACCCTCCTCTTCAATCTTCAAAAAAAATTGTAAGTCTGGGTTTGTCCAGTTTCTCCTCAAGAAGTACTGATGTGTTGGATGCATGAAACCTCACAAGATGGTAGGAAAAAATAGGCTATGATACCACTATAATGGTCACCCCTATTGCACCCAAAACTAACCCAATAAGAACTCCTTATGAATCCAAAAGGTTTGTTTGTATTTCTTTTTTTTGTGTTTTACAAAGACTAATGCATGTAACATAAATATAGAATTGTAAGCATAGATATACACAGCTGAAATAACCATTACACTGTATTTATATTAATTGAAAAATGAGTAAATGAGTATAATGCCGTCACATGGTAACTCACTAAATACTCTGGTGATCGTATGAACATCATTTTAAGTGAATATCCCAGTGAGTGCTGAAGGTGCATTCATTTTTTTCTCCATCCAGTGGAACTATAGATTCTGCAAGATGAAATCTATGGACTCTACAAGCTGAAATCTATGAACTCTGAAAGATAAAATATACTAACTCTATAGGCTGAAATATATGGACTCTACAGGCTGAAATCTATGAACTCTTCAATCTGAAATCTATGGACTCTATAGGCTAAAATCTATGGACTCTGTAACCTGAAATCTATAGACTTTGTAGGCAGAAACTGCTGGATCTACAGACTCTACAAGCTGAAATCTATGGACTCTATAAGCTGAAATATATGGACTCTACAAGCTAAAAGCTAATTTCTATAGACTCTACAGGTTGCTTCTATGGACTCTATAGGCTGGTCTAGTACTTTTATGGACTCTACAGGCTGCATCTACAGACTCTACAGGCTGCTTCTATGGACTCTACAAGTTGCATCTATGGACTCTGTAGGCTACTTTTACAGACTCTGCAGGCTACTTTTATGGACTCTACAAGATGCGGGCTAATTTATACAGACTCATGTAGACCAATCTATGAACTGTCTAGGATTCTCCAAGATGTTATAGTGATGGAGCTGCTATAGTGATGAGCTGCTACAGTGGCATGACTACTACAGTGGCATGACTACTACAGTGGCATGGCTACTACAGTGGTATGGCTGTTATAGTGGCATGGCTACTTTAGTGGTGTATCTGTTATAGTGTCACAACTACTACAATGGTTGAGAGCACAAAATCCAAAGACCAATCCCAAGGATTGATGTCTAGAGTGTTATAGATGAGGACATTCTCAAATGCCCAAATAACCTGCAAGCTGTAAGTGCAACAATTTCTTTTCTTCTTATCCAACTTACCTAAAGAAGCCATAAGCACTTCCCTTTATCCTTTCTCCAAGGTGTGACTTAACTCACTTGAGTAATGTGGGATAAAGGATGTGCAACAGTCCATCCATTAAAATATTACTTATGTCTCCCTTGGGTATCATCCCCATAAAGTAAATATTAAAAGTAACACTTAATATCTTGTAATTGGTTTAAATGTTACTTTTTATGGCACTTTAGGCATTAATATATACTAGCAAGCAGACTCCAAATAGTGCAAGTGATATCTTGCCAAAAAGCTGTCAGTGAGGAGTATCAAATCCAATCATCAAAACTGGGCTCCACTGCATCTTGCTAACTTACTATGAATAGTAAGTATGCCTAAAATTGAGTAAGTCAACTGATAAAGTGGGGACATTACACATTTATATTTTCATATGACTATCTTTCTTTATCATTGATTTCTCTTTCTTTCTTAATTTTTTATAAAAACTCTCTTATTGTGTCTTCATGATTGTTTGCTCTCTTATCTATATTTTTCATGGATAATTGTCATTATGACTTAGTTATACCCATCTTGTTCCATTTCATCATGTTTTCTATTACCATGTAATCAATTATCAAATAATGTATCTCATTATACTTTCCTTATACCAGTCGACTTTGGATTTCCTTATTTCCCTTTATTTCCTTTCCAAAAATTAAACATATACATGGTTGAGACTTGAGATCATATGTTGGTTCATTATTAAGCCTAAGTATCCTAGTCCATATTTATCTTTGGTTACTTAGCTTCATATAACCTTAGCATAAAGCTCATTTCATGGGTATCATTACATCTCTCATGATTGGTCATTCCTAATCTGTATGGAGGAGGAATCTTCAAAATCCATAAAATTTCAAAATCCAAATCATTTTAAATAAAAAGGCAATGATATAAAAGGCAAAAATATTCTTAAAAGTCAAATCACACTAAAAGACATGATTCAAAGCACATCTCCTTATAGTCAAAGTTCAAACTCCATATTTGGAATCAAGATAGAGTCAAGGTCCTTTGGGTTATGGTAGGCTAGTAGATTAGAAGAGGAGAATAAAACAAATCTGCTAGGGCTACCTACTTTCTCATGTAAGTACCCAATATTTGTAGTAGATCGCTAACTCTGTAAGGGGTCCTAAAGAATGGGGAACATGTCATGGTAAGATATGTCCATTTTAATTTTCCTTGTACCAATATACCTTCATGATTTGATCTTAGTAGCAAAGCTATTTGCCTATAAATCTTTAATTCTATAGAGAACAAGTTTCTTTTGTACATTGATGGTCATTAGTCACTTAGTGCCTTCTCATGTCCTTAATATGCCTCTTGCCTACTAAGGTCTTCTCATAAGACACCTTAGTATTGATTTTTACATTCCATTTTCATTCCCTATATCCCTAATATTTCCTCTTGAGAAATATTGGTTTGTTTACCTATCACTCCCCTTGGGATCTCATTTGTGAGTTGCTTTGTAAAACTATGGATAGGACCCGATGTTCTTCACAAATTACCATCATAGCACCTTCTTATTACCCACATATTTTGTTACCCAATTTTCCTAATTATTCCATCCTAGTGGTGTCCCCTTTGTGGAGTTGTAGTGTAAGACCATGGATAGGACCTAGCCCTCTTCAAAACATTTTCCAATAATACAAGTCACAAACAAAAATTACATGTGTCAAATATGAGATAAGATGTGATCGATTACAAAGTTTCACATCATTGACATGCTTCCCAACTTGATTTAGTATGATTTATACTTCATTTTTATTTCATTTTTATCTTCTTATTTTCTAAGTTTATGTAATAATCCAACTATTTCTTGAACTTTTCATACTTCCCAAATTGAATTAGTATGAAAATTCCAAACCAAACCTTTTGCCAATTTTGTTTTTCTCTTATACTTCCCAATGTGATATATTATGATTGATTGACTTAATTTATTTTTTTTATACCATTTGTTCTCTTTTACATACCTTCCATTTGATTACATTATTTTCATATTTCCCAATGTGATTTAGTGTGATTTTAATTGTTTTGATGTGGTGCAAAAATATTTTGCTTGGTTTAAAAACAAATTCCTTTTTACCACTTTTTGGGTACTTTATACTTAATCATTTCTTTTTATTACACATTTACCAACTTGAAATAGTGTGTAGTACATTTTTTATTGATCATATTTTACCAAGTCCTTTTCACATGTTTCTTTTTAACCATGCATGTGTTTTAAATAATTATAAAAAAGAAACTGCATATCATATGCTTCCTATAACATATACAATAAATAGTTAAATACATGTGCTAAAAATAAATATATCCAAGCCATCCACAACCACAACCATGATAAAAACAACATACATAGTTAACATCAATATGACAAAATGATCCATCATATATATATATATATATAATGAGATTTGATACAAGTACAACCATATACAATATTCTAGCTCCATGGTTGGGCCCCATCCTGTGTATCTCATAACCTAGCCACACTACTTGTTGATAATGAGTTTTGATACAACAAGTACAACCATATATAATATTCTAGCTCCATGGTTGGGCCCCATCCTGTTTATCTCATAGCCTAGCCACACTACTTATTGATGCCTTAATTTGACCACTCCACATAGAACATTGTAATAAGACTATTTGATATCTCAATCCATCCACCTATCCCTCTATATGTGCCACCTATTCTTGTACCTATGCCAACTAGGCTAAGGTCTCTATGTGTCACTCTCTCCTACTCTTGCACCTATGTCATATGGGTTAGGGTCGCTATATGTGCTTATGTCATCTACATCATTATAGATAGATGTGCAACTCTCTCCATTTATAGGGCATGTCATGCCCATATCTATCCTACCCCCATCTCTATTAGTGGATGCATATTCTCTCTCTATGTTAATATCTACCTCACTACCTCTCTAGCTAATCTAAACTAGCTCACCTGAGTTGGGGTAGATGGTATGCTAGGGTTTAATAATGTAGTAGGGTCATACAACATCAACACCTCATCCAATACATCATGGAGTTTTCCCCTCACAAGAGACCCCCATCTCTCCTCCTCATCTTCAATTATGCCTACAAAATAACACCAAATAGATATTAGATCATTGTTATATCCCAAAATATCTATCTATCTCTGCTTAATTTAAAAATTAAAAAAATAGTAATATTTTACCCATCTTTTTTACCTATCTATGTATTAGATACTATGGTCTTGCCATCCATGCAACCTCTAAACATAGAATCTCTATCTATATGGCCTTTAAGCACATCCTTTGTAAGTAACCTACTAAATATAAATTATATCATCATAGCTCAAGTCTACCTCATCCTATGCCTAAGTGGCCTCTCGATCATCCATCTCTCCCCTTTCTTACCTATTGGGTTATCTAAGATGGTGATACTCTCAATTATTTCCTACTTATACTGCCTTCATCGACATCATGTCCTTGGTAGTCCTACTCTTCTCATTATGGATTTGATGGTGGTACCTCTAGTGTTACCACCTCTGCACTCATCTCCTCATGTTATACTCCCTATCATGCCTAACTAATCCATGGTCACTCATAATCTATTTTGAGTATCAGCCTCACCATTGATCACCCTAATCTTCTCCTCCCCTATGACTCTCTCACATGTCAAGCCTAAGGCTCAAGCATCAATATCAGTGCTTCTAGATGAGGCAAACCCATATATACTATTACCTATGCCATATGATGTGGCTCCCTCCACCAAGTGTAGTGCCTTATCACCTTCATCCTCACTATAGCTAGTGAAACTATGTCCCAGCTAGGCCATATAGTCACCATGTGCTCATATGGCTTCCATACTATGTTTGCACATCTCACCATCTATAGCATTGGAATCTGGGGCACCTCCCACACTACTTGATCCTCTCTCCATATCTACACCTAAGGTGACCTATCATTGACTGCATATGGAAACCCATCTAGCTGATACATGGGAAAACTCTCATATATCTATATCATCAATAATATGATTAGTCCTATCAATTAATACCCTTTGATCAACACTTTATACATATAATATATGAGCTAGAACCACATGACATACCTAAGATCATATAGTACTCTCTCTTCTAGCATCATCTTACTCAAGGCTACCATGAACAGTGGTACTTTGCCATCTGACTTGTGACATATCACTCTCTGTCACAAATCCTAGCTTAAATTTTTTGGATATCAAAACCTATGATGTATATACATCAAACATAATGACACTCCACCTTGACATAATCATCTCCAAGCCTATAGACCATATGGCTAAGGATATCATCTCTTTAATGTTATCTGGTATCCCTATAGCCACAAGTGCTCCTACTATCAACAACCCTAGGATGACATGAACATCCTCTAGAGTGATAGCCACCTCTATCAGGTCCCCGTCCACATCCCACCTAAAGGTGTTATTCAATCATTCCCAACATCCCATCAACATGACTAATAAATTAGTGCTTAGGAGAATCATACATATCTCAGCTATCCCACTAGGCCTATAGATACTAGTCTAGTCATATCTTTAATTGATAAATGATATAATAATTATGGTAACTATGACACATCCACTAGTCACTAGAACATCTATCATCCTTGCAATCAAGAATTAAAAAAATATGTATTAGATCCTCCATGTCATGCATAATCAAAATACATTCCTTTTTTATAATTTTAATCAAAAACAAGCCTATATTGCTTTAATTTATTCATGTGAACCTATGTTTAGCCTACTTGGTCTTTTTTCCCTTGCTTGGTCATTTCAGTTTATTCTAGCCTTTTTTCATCCATTCGCAGGTTTTTTCATACTATCTTGGTTCTTTGGTCTAACTATAAATTTCCTTATTTTTGACCTAGTTGACTTAAAAATCTAAGTCAACCCTCTTATTTTACCCTCCCTAGTATTGCATTGTCATTCTATATTTTTTAGATTAGTTGTAAAAATAATACTAAGTTAGTAGTCTATAAAACATACAGAGTTAGCACATACCTATTGGGTTAGCAGTGTGGATTTTGCACATTTTCAACCTACTAGTTCGATTGGGTCAACCCAGTTGTTTTTTACCATCGACCCCTTGCATTTTCCAAAAAAAATGCCTTCTGGTGGTTTTCTCTCTAAATTCTTCAAAATCATTTCCCATCTTGCTTTTTTCTACCTATAGAATCTAATTTGGTTTCATTCTAACATCTAGAAATGCATAAAATTAACAATTACGAAACATACACTAAAATTAATAAAACACACAAAAACTAGCTTAAGATTCATAGTGGCCTATGTATATTGCACCCAATACTACTCTTGGATATCCTTCTCATATATCCTATCATATCCTCACCATCATATCTCATTTGGTCTCTTAGAGCTCTTTTTTTCTATCATTCACAAGTCAAAAAAATAAATGACTTCTCTTTCTCCCTATTCAAAACACTTTTCAGCAATTCAAAATTTTCAATTATTATTAGGTAGATTCCTTATTTTTATTATATATTTGTTTGTATTCATACATTTTTAAAACCATAAAATTCATTATAATCATGATTTTATAGAGAATCTTTTCCAATATCATATACCTATATTCCAAAAATTTCTATTTTTGGCAATTTTTTGCACTAACTTCTATAGGGTCACCTAGTGTTCTTCACATTAGACACCTTCACTTTCTCTTATAGTCTACTTCCTTATCTATGACACTAAGGTAATTAAAGGTATGTGTTTTAAAATTTTGTCTTTTCCTTTATCTTATTTTCTACTTACTACACTTTACTTATCATCAACATTATGTGTTAGCATGTTCTATTCCTTAAGCACCATCCTGAGTTGCACTTATGTGACATGTGATGAGATTCAAGTGGGAAATATATATACACATAATATTTTCAAACTTTTATCACTTACTGATACTTTTTATCTTGAAATAACCCATCAAGTCTCAATCTCTCTAAGTTCACACCTTAAAGGGTACATCGAGAAAGGGGTAGATAGACTATTGGTGCTTCATAAGATTATTGTCCCTTTTGCCACTTGACATCTACACACTTGTCTCCTAAAAAATTTTACCCTAATATTATTCTTCTCATTTTTACCCATTCCAATCATTTTTCACATCTTTATCCTCTTGTTCTTTTCCTTATCCCCCTTTTGATATTTGGTTGTACTAGGTCGACTGGGTTGACCTTGTACAATTTTCAACTTCTAATTACTATATAGGGTTAACTAAGTTGACCCTATACTATTTTGTGATATTTTTCACTTTGGAGATTGTTATCCCTTTGGCCTACATATCTTGAGACCTAGTGAATTATCTATTGAAAACATACAGGGTCGACTAGGTTGACCTCATACATCTAACATATTCAAAAAGATTTAGGGTAAGATCTACCTATATATACAAGTTCATTTATAACCATTTGACAATAGAGAAGAGAAGAATAATAAGTAAAAATGAACATCTTCTTAATGACCATTATACTTGAGGAATAAATCTTAGGTTTCCATACTTTCTTTAGAGATATGGATCTTGTCTTGTGGAGAAGTCTTTTAGATGCATAGATAGGTTATGTAGCCTAGAGTTGATTTGTCTTTGTTATCCTTACATACCACAATAATCTCTTTTAAATCACCTTGGCCAAGGGAGAGATTCAGGATTAGTGGTCTTGTCTTCAAAGGTAAGTATTTCTAACTTTATTTGTACTTTATAAGAGTAGATAGATAATGTACTTGTACTTTACTTGCATGCATTAGGATTCCATATACATTGATGTGAGTATATTTATTTTATGCATGTTTAATTTAGTTTGTTTTATTTCTAACCCCTAATATTATGCCACAGGATATGGTGAGCACTAGATTAGATTTAATTTCTTGTTTATTAGACATAAGTGAAATATTAAACCTAAGCCCCCCTTAGGACTATTGTGTGATTGTGTTAGTCTAGAGGCTTTAGAACCCTCCTTAGCATAGTGTATTGTGATAAGTTATCCCCTAATTAGGTCTATAAAATCCCCATATTGGTCATGCTCTCACTTAACAAATGTATTCCCAATAAAAAGTGTAGGTATGCTCTATATTGTTTGATCCGAGATTGGTTTATATACATGATGTATTTTTGATTGCATATAAAATGTGTTTAAGAAGGACATCACATTAGATAATTTGGTTGATCATCATGATAATTATCAAGAGGTTAAATCTAAAAATATAATTGAATATGGAGCTGTTATTACTTCCATAGAAAAATATGATCTATGTTAAAGATTCAATGAGGTATGTAGTGAATTTAAAGTCTTTAAAAGGCCTATACCTCCTACTATCCAATTTGAATACATTGTTGAAGATGCATTACTTTTTGAAGTACAACATGATAATCTTCAAAGTACCAAGATAGAGGTTTGCCCTATAAGTCAAGAAGTGATCATGATTGAGACAAGTACAAACATAAACAAAGTTCATGAGAAGGTTTTTAAAGTGTAAAAAGAGTTCACCTTCATAGGTGACATGTTTACATCTATCATTATTGAATTTGAGATCATGCCAAAGAGAATGGAAACCATGAAGAAGTTGAGGACATTAAAACCAAAGCTCAAAAGCTAACATGCTTCATGAACTCTTTCATCTCATGGAGTAAAGGATGGTTCAATTTTCCCATTTGATCTGAGAGGAGAATATTTGAGTTAGTTTATTTTGTATATAGTCTTGTACACATTAGGATATGTGTGTGTTTTCCCTAAGTGCTTAGAGAGCAAAATTGTGTGTTTTGGTGTCTTTTTTTATGTGTTTGTTTCCTATTGTGTTTGGTGTGATTTTGAGATATTTTTAGAGTCATATCAATGTTATTTATAGTATATGGGTGACTCCATTTCCTAAATATTGGATAAGGCAACTGGTCTTTAGCATAACATGCATGTTACCCCTTAAAATTTTCCAAAATTTTGACCAAATTTGACCCTAAGTAAAATTTAGTAAACTCACCTACATTTTCAAACTCTTCATAGGGCCCTTCTAGGTTATAAATGTTCACCAAGGCCCTAAATAAGGTTAATACATAGTTTTATGGTTACTTAATATGTTTTAACCTTGTCATATTTGTCATTTGTCTTATCATCATCTTATGCCACCTTTTGGTCATGTTAAAGAGTTGTACATAAATACCATCAAAAGACAAATGTTTCAAGACGTTACATAATGTGCTTCCTATCATATAATGTTAGAGGATAGTTTTGAAACTAAAATTTTTTAGGTTCAATATACAAACAAGAAGATCATTTGAAAAAAGGTCAGTTTCAAGTAGTTGTATAGATTGGATGACTCATATGGTTCATGTGGAGGCTTCATGAATATGTCATGGAATCCCCATAGGTAATTTTCAATCTCAAATGGTTTAAATATTTTTAAAATTGATCAAAATTAGTTTCTTTCTCTTATTTCTCTCTTAGATAGGTTAAGAAGGTTCAATGGTTTTCACTTATTACAAATAAGAAAAGAAGGGTTGGAGTGAGTGTATTTGGGGGATGTTATTAGTCCTCATGAGCTCCCATTTCATGGTCATGGTTTATTTATTGATGGTTATTACTATATTAATAATCACTAATATCGTTAACACCTCTAACCTACCTGTATAACCTAAATACCTCAATTTTCTCATCTGATTGCATTGGTTTGTATGAACCAAGTAATGTATATGGCCTTACAGAGCATGTTATTCCTTTTCATGTTGGTTTTAACTAGTTAGCACATATGGATAAGAATTCATGGGTAGTATAACTCTCTTGAGATATAAGTGAGCACCATTGAGGTTTAGAGAACAATGTTTTGGTAGTTACAGTGTTTTGATCTTCTATGAAGGGATTCAAGTTAAGTTAATACATTGGTTCTCACCCCCCTCAAAGAATGTATTATTCATATTATTCATTGAAAGACTTGGATATTTATTGAGATAGGTTTCTAAGACACTAAGGAAATACTAATCAGATCCCTAATGTGCACAATCACTTATAGGTATGTACAGAGAATGGAAGGGCTATCCAAGACCTAAGAGGTAGGTTGTATATGATTTCAAGACTTTAATGGAGTTATCAAGTCATTCAAGGTTTATTAGAATAATTAATACCACTTCAATCAAAACATATAGGTGTAAATTTGAACAAAGTTACAAAGTGGGAAGTTTTACCTTAATGTCTCTAAAAGGTACTCTATGTATACACAATGTCATCTGTTGGTGGACAATTTTGAGGTCTAAGTTATCCTAGTGGATTCATTATTGAAACCTATATGAAGATGTCACTTATAAACATGAGAGAAGGTTTATTATTAAAATAATATAATGGTAGGTGATCTTCTAACTCAATCAATTTTTTAGTATAAATACTCAGTGAATTATAGTACCATTGAAACCAAATGAACTTGGAACTTGCAATGCAATAGTGGCACTATAGTATGTTGATAGTGAGAGATGACAACATGGTCTAAAGGAAGAGATTAATATATTAATATTTTAAATTCCCTTAATTACCTCAATATGAATCCAATATTGTAAACATAGTTCTTAATCAGTATCACCATCTATAGGAATATGTGATTTCCCTAATTGACACCTATAATTTAATTTTTGCCTAGACTAGCCCAAGCTAATGGAAAATGCAAGTTTGGGAGTTTGACAAAGATGTAAGATGAAATGGAAAAGTTTAATCCACTCTAAAAGTGATGATATCACACTTTCATGTAATCATCAGAGATAATTAAGAAATGAATAAGTTTGAATAGATAGGTTTCTAACTCCATGCTCAATCAAGCAAAATCATGCACACAATCATAGTCTTAGAAGCTAATATTGAGAGTTTGAGATGTTGAGGGATATATAAGTGTAATCTAAGATTTAAAAATGTTAAATATGGTCCTCATAACCTAAAAAATATATACATGGTCTCATTTTGGCCAAACTAATAGTGGAAGTGCCATTTATTTTATCTCAAACCAGAGGCACTTCATAGTCAACACAACCTATAGATATAGTACATGAATGGTGAAAGGATGAATGAAAAATTTATAATTCACTTTTATAATTATGTGTAATATTTAATTGGAAATTAATAATCATTAATAAACACCTAAATCTATTGGAAACACTCACAAGTGGTCATATACCCAAAACATATTCTATGTTTGTTAGGCCTAAAACTAGGCATGAACCCTCATGTCTTCTAATGACACTCATTTAATCATATGAATTTTTAAAATAGATTTAGATCCTTCATGGGAGGGTGGATTATTTATTGGACCTAGTGGTTTGTAGAGAACAACTCATAATTGATCATTTTGGCCCAATTTTGTCTTAGGGGTGTTTGCAATGCATTGTAAGAGCTTGAGAGCTAACTTATTTCACTCATATCTATATATACATTATTCATGGTGTCTCAATAACTTAGTTATAGTTTATGTAGTTTATTTACTCAATATTAGAGGCATTTTTTTGAGGGATGAGGTCTTAAACTTTATGAATCATTGTTAACAACTTGAACAACCTAAAACCTTTATGAGAACCCGATAAGAAAGATATGGTGAAAAACACATCCATAATGGGTCAATTAACCTAGAGATTGATTTTTACATATTTTTAATTCTTTCAATATCCTTGGCATTCAGTTATTTTGTATTGTCACATGTATAGATAGGTTAAATTCTCTGTTTTATATAGGATTTGAGGTGATTCGAAAGTGTAGAAGGGAAATAGTAGGTGAAAATAATTTTTGGAGGTGTGTAGATATGTATTAAAACTCCTAAAACTCAATTCTCACCTCAGTGATACATGAAAACCCCTCTTCTAATCTATTTGTTATAAGCAATCTTGAATAAGATAGTAAGAAAGCAATGTGACTATGAAATTAGGGGTGATAAATATGGTTTGAATTTACTATTGAGGTCTAAATGATAGGCCAAAATAAAAAATAAACTCTAATTACTTGTCTCACATTTATGAAATGAATTCTCTTAGACATTTATAAGTCATCCTAATGACAAGTGTGTGAATTTAGGCCTAAAGGGCTAGTGAAAAGTTGGAAGGAAGTGAACAAGTGGAAAGGAGAAGTTATTTAGTTGAAGGGTGTATATGATTGTCAAAAATCATGTCTCCACCTTCCCAATTCAGTGTATATGTTTTAATAATTTCTAAGATATTTTAAGATAGATAGGTGGACTCATCATCAAGAAGGCAGTTTCAAGAATGACATTGAATGTCTCTATGCCAACCTCAAGAAGATGTTATGTTTTATATTGACACATGTTCAAGAAAATTTCATGACTTGTTTTCCAAATCTTTTTCTTTCATTGTAACTAGCCTTCAAGCCTTAACACGTGGAATGATGACTCTTAAATGTCACTTCTTCTTTCACCTCTCATATGCTCTATATATTTAAGCCATTTCAGCCTTATAAACAATCCACAATTGGTATGGAAAAGACCTACTAGTTTGATATCTTATTTTTCCTTTGAATAAATTTATAAAATTGATTGTCTCTAAAATTATTTTTTAAGTATGTCAAGAAGTCCATTTGGATGACAAGTGATGAATGTCTTCTCCTTGCTTCCATTATGCTCTCATATGTGTTATGTGAGTAGCATACCTTATAATAGGTTGCATAAAGTGTATATGTTTGTAAGGTGTGTTTTAAAGTGTGAGAGATATTAGTATTATATGATATTAAACCTCCTATTCACCCACCTCTAGCTATGCATAATAATCTACCTTTATGTAGAAATAATTATGCTAGAAGAACCTTTGAGTTGAGATTATTTTTAGTAGCATATCTTCTTAGTGAAAATTCAAGTGCATTTATGGATGTATCTTTCATGTATCACCTCCATTAATGTATGTTACTTTTATGTTTCCTTCTTCCCCTTTCACCCCCAAGAGTGATTATCCTAGTGTAGTGTGTGATCCTAAGAGATAGATCAAGGGAGCTAGCCCATAATTTAGAGATATATCTCTTGTATTAGCTTTGTAAATATATTTCCATGTTATCCCAAATTTTATAAGGTCTCTTTGAATTTTCTAGGGTGAAAATTTTGGAAATAACAGTTATTTGGACATTTTATAACACCTTATTATCCTTTGGGTATTCTATAACTAATATATCATTTATTTTATTTTCATTTATAAATAGTCTATTACCATCATGTTGTATAGATATCATAATTCATATACTATCATCTTATACCAATTTATGTATGCTTCTGTTACATTATTCCGTATAGGTGTGCATCATTTGGGTTAACATAAACAAGTTTTATTGATACAATGAGCATGACTTACACCCTCCATGATCAATATTAAGGTATATGCATTCATCCATTTCAATAGAAAGGTATATATCATTTTTTATATTTTCAATTATTTCATCATTTATCAATTAGTTTTCTACAATGTTTTTCATGAAGCACCATTAATCACTATACTAATGTGATGAATGATGAGCTTCATAGGGAATATAAATACACCTTATTTTAAATTAATGAAACTTTTAATATATAGGGATTATTCATTCATTAATTTCCATAAGTGTCTCTTCACTTATACCCCAATATTAGGGTGGGTTGGATAGTTTCACTTTGTAATATATTTTACCATGTATTATATTTCCCACTACCACCTTTAAATGAAAAATACATTTGCTCAAATGTCCTTCTAGATTCCTATTTCTCCCTTCCATCCATTTTTTATTTGTGTACTTATATAAACTAATAAAAATACCTAATTACATCCTTAAAAAACTCTTTGTATTAGTCAAAGTCATCAGTCAATCTAATGACATAGTATTTTCTATATAACTCTTTTTATGCCATTATCTACGATGATGATGTTAGCTAAAACTAAATTTTTATTTTTAGGGTTTAGATCCATATTTATAGGGTTCCCTTTTTCATTTCTTAAAAATTAATAAATAAGTGGCTTTACTCACAATAAAAAAATTGACCTTATTAAGAAGATGAAGAATTGGTTAAAGAGGATCTTACACCAAAGAAAGCATGCTAACTCAAGATCTCTGAAAACATAAGGAATATGATTTGTACTTGTAAAATTTATGTCATATTTGGAGTATCCATATTTTTTCAAGTTATGTCCTCTCTCATACAAATTTACTTCACATAAAATAATCTCTTATAAAGTTTTTTATCCCAATGGGTTTTAATGTATCAAAAATTTAACTTAAATCAACCACTAAAAATTTAAAGATAAGTCATACACTATCACATAACATCCCCCAAAACTATATATAAGTACCCTAGATTTATATGTTTCTTTTAATATACTCATTTTATGACTAATTTATCCATTAGTATTCTAAATCTAGTAACTCAACTTCATATCATTGTCATTTCTAGTAAACACAAACATCTCCACTTCAATGGGATCAAGAGAAACACTAATTTTTTATTTTATTACTAAAACCATAACTAATATGGTTGATAAAAAATGAGTAGTATTTTCACTCTTTCACATGATTTCACCTAGTCATTCACTTAATCCATTATAATATTAACACCCCATTACTTATATAGTATCAACATTACAATAAAGCCACATTCATTTATTAACCTCACCCAACTACTTCTAATACTTTCAAGATAGGACTACATATTATAAGAATCAAAATTATTATTCATGACCAATCCTATCTATTATTGAAGACATTATCTCTTGACAATTAGATAAGGTAACCATACCCAACATATAAATAATGGATTATTTAACTTCTCAAGTTGATAGACCTAAAAATTAAATGAGGAAAGATGATTATAAAGGTGAAGGATGTGATATGGATTTGATTAGTCTCCAAATTGATGATAAGGTTAAATATAAGAACAAATTTGCTAAAAAAGATAGATGAAGATAACTTGGAAACTAGAAGGAATTGTTGAAATATGAGAAAAAAATTATAGAGTGAGAGGAAATATAAAAAATTAAAAAATAATATCTCAATAAAATTAGATGTCTATTTTCAAGGATAAACTAATGTAGATTAATCACCATATTTTTGAGCTAAATGGTAGGATTCGATATGAAAATAACATACTAAACCACCTAAATATGGTAAAATCTAAATTGAAAGGAAAATAAACTCATTATTCAATTGAAGGAATAAAATATACATTAAGAGGATCTTATAAACATCAATGGGACAGACAATCCCAACATTAAAAATCAATTAGGGTTAAATTATATTATATTCATAAGTTTGACATATATGTGGAACAAGTTAAAATTAATGTTAATCTAATTTTCCCTATTATAGATGAAAGATTAGCTCATGTAAATTATTAGTTACAAGTATATAAAATATCTATTTATACATAATATCCTTTTATAAAAGGAGTTTTTATACCACTTAAAAACTTATGCTAAGAAAGAAATATTTTTTCAAAATAAACCATTCAATACTCTTTCTTTCTTTGGACCAGCTTTATATAAAAAGGGATGTTTATATTTTGATAAACCTTGGATTTCCCTTTCTTTTTTTATAATACCAAAGAATCATTGATCAAACCAAATTTAAAGCACTCCTAAATAATAAATAATAGGATGAAAATATATTTTATGATTAGATATTATTTCCCACCATAGACAATATGTCAAATGTTCTAGAGCCAACTTGAAAACTACAAATAGAAATGGAATGTGCCATCAAACTCAACAATTATTTTAGTCATTGGATCATTTAAGTTATCTTCTCTAAATTTATAGATTAAAATGACATAAATTTATAAACTAATGGGAATGGAGTGATATTCTATCACACTTTCCTCTAAAATCCTTTCTCGGTGATCAATAATTAAAATGGATAATTTATAGTAAGATTTATAGCTGACCATAACTTACTTTTAGATTAGACTTTTTAAAATCATATTAATGGGAAAATTTTGTAATAAATATTGTTAGAATGGTATTTAGGAAACTATATTTCTATAATTTTAATTTTAAAATGAAATAGATATATATTATTTGATATTTAAATAAGCTAAGGTTCATATGTTGATGTAGGAGCATATGGGAAATCAATAAATATTTCATCACCCAAAAAGATCTATGAATATTCATATGCATATAGGGACCAGTGGAAGTATGAAAGCAATTTAAAAGTAATTATATGACTTCAAAATTATATTGGAATAGATAAAGTATATTTTGGTCATTGATATAGAAATTGTATTGCCTTGTGATGAAATTACTGATTAAGACACATTTTCATTAATTGATAATTATGAAACCATTGTATAAATTTATATCATTATTATTGTGCAATTAGAGAAACTACCAGTTGATGTGGGTTTTATACACATTTGGGAACCTTACAAGGTAGCCTATAACATTTTAGGATCTATGAATTAAGATTCACTCTAAGGCACAAGTTGTGGGGTATTGGGTTTTGTAAACAACTGGTTGGTGGAATAACAACGAGGGAAGTAGTTTGTTTACCATGGATGGGTTTAGATATGGATGAATCTAAACCTACATGATATGGGTGAATAAATGATGGATTTAAAATAATATGGTTATAACCTAAAGAAACTAAAAAATAGGGAAAGGTAAGGTAGAAAATGTAATGTGTAGACCACGCAAGATGAAACCTTTCTAAGCTAGAACTTGATCTAAAAGTTGGAAAAGTAATCATAAACTAATGCTTTTTGTAATATTCTAAGAGAAAAATAGTAATTTATCATATTTATAATTCTAAGTAAATAATAAATACAATAAAATTAAGCATATATAATCAAAGGTTGCAACATTTATAAGATAGCATTTGCACATATACAAGGAGATTATGATTAATACAAAAAAGGCATCCAAATTAGCAATAGAATAATATGAATAATTGTATCAAATATATAACTCATGCATAACCAAAAGACTAAGATACCATAATGATATAACTTATTAAAAAATACATAGGTTTAGAGAAGAATCAATATTTTCACATCAAGACCAATTAAATAACTTTCCTTAGAATTTAATATTAATATTAATTACCAAAATTTGTATCCATTTAAGATCTGAATGATATAAATATATATAATTTTGGTATTTGGATGCCTCATCTCTCAAGAAAAGTCTAAAATTATATGTCCAAAAATAGAATGATGTGTTAATTCTCATGCAAAGTATGTATGTACAATGGTGAATGCCTAGAATAGGGTTCTTCGACTAATGTGTGTGTGTGTGTGTGTGTGTGTGTGTGTGTGTGTGTGTGTGTGTGTGTGTGTGTGTGTGTGTGTGTGTGTGTGTGTGTGTGTGTGTGTGTGTGTGTGTGTTGTGTGTGTGTGTGTGTGTGTGTGTGTGTGTGTGTGTGTGTGTGTGTGTGTGTGTGTGTGTGTGTGTGTGTGTGTGTGTGTGTGTGTGTGTGTGTGTGTGTGTGTGTGTGTGTTAAATGAATAAGGAACTAATAGTTCCAACTTAGATAAATCATGCAAATACATACGTATGTAAATGGTTGCCAATTTGGCAACACTAGAATAATAAAATGATGAGGTAATAGTTTTATAAACTAAAGTGGATGAAATTATATAATTAACTAGAGTTACAATTGGAGCAAACAGTGTCATTCTAAATATGCCAAAAGTTGTCACCAATGTAGTTTTAGCAATGAATATCAAAAGTGGAACATATGTTGGCCATTTCTAATTTTTCCCTAGTGTATATATTAGAGATTTAGTACCTTGAGTATGTGATAGTGGTGTTTTTATTGTTGAATTTGATTAATTTTATACCTCTATTTATAGATATAATGCATGGATAACTATAATTTGATATAAATAGCTTCAAAATCAAGAAAAGACCACTTAAAAAATTATGGGATATTGTACATCAACTTTTTATGTGTGACTAATGTAGATTTGACATCCACATAAATTGTCCTAATTCCTATAATTAAGTCCCTAACAAAATTCACTAGTTACATAATTTCATCATTGGTTTTGTAGACTGTGTCTTCAATTTTATCCTAAAATTTGTTAGCTAAAACTTGAAGAAGATTCTCAAAAATGGGTTTAGGAACTAATTTCCCAAGAGGAGTACTTAACTCAATAACTCATATCTTTCAAAATTTAGACTAATTCTCTCTCTTGATTCATAAATTGTTGCCCTAGAGTTTACATATCTTGATGGCATTCAAGTAATCCATCTCATTAAAACCAATGTAATTCTAGGACCATGTAGTTTATGGTGTTGTTATTAGGTTTAACTAGGCATACACCTTATTTATGGTCATTTGGATTAAAAATTAAAGATTACCCTCTACATGCTTCATTTTATTTAATAATTGAATTATAAGCCCCAACTTAGGCTAGGATGTAGTCTTAACAGACCTTATTAAATGAATGGTGTCATATATATTTTTATCTTCCCTTAAAAGATATCTATTATATCCTTATGATCTTAAATAATTCTCCTCCCTTATGACCTCTGAATAGATTGGTCCTAGATTTTGAACCTTTATTTGATTACTCCTTTGGTAGCATCCACAAAATTGTAAGGATCATGCATGTATCTATCTAGGTCATAAGTATTTAATTTTCTTATCTTTGTCAGAGAGAATATGTAATCTCTCTATTCTAACTCAAACTATTTTTCTTATACAACCATGATCTTTTTAAAACCTTCTTTAAGGTATTAATTTATTTATTAAAGTGGAACTTAATTGTTGGTTGCTCAAAAATTACTAGGTCTTGCCTTCTTGCTTCTTATTTTGGCTATTTAATCTATGGAAGAATGCTCAATGCAATTTTTTGTTATTTTTGATCTGTAATTACAATAATGGAATAAGATTGCCTTTAATGATGCATCACCATGAGAAAAGATGTTTCTGATTTAATAAAATGAGGTATAGCCTTCATCCATATAGTAACATACTTCTATGATGGTGTATAAATGATGTATTTAGCCTTCCTAGATACCCTATGTAGTGAAACTATAGGGAAATTTGTCTGAGTAAATTGGCTAATGGACATTCCCAATTGTGTAGATAACTTGGGGGGTGTGTCCTATGCAAAAAAAATTGTGGTGGACACTACATTTTCAAAAATTACTCCCACTTATGTTATGAGAGACTAAGGAATGGTTACACTAAATAATGAATAGGTCATTGGGGTGCTAAGTACATTTTACAAGTAACATGTGACTGATGTATATGCAACCCCAGTAGTAATATAAGTAGTAAGAGGATGCATAGTATAAAATTGGGATATAGTGGACAAAATAGTTGTTATAACTATCTAAGACTTATTTTTTTCATTCAAATAATGTATTTTAATGAGTAGTATCTACCACACCAATTTTATAAGCAATCATTAAGGAAGTTATTAAAGAATTAAGGATTGGTGTACTTATAATATAAGAAGGGATAGTTAGGGTAATAGTTGTTACAATTATCATTATTATATCCTAAAAGGGAGAGCATGGGGTGTAATTAATAATATCCCCTATGTTGAGGTTTATAATTTTGATTCTACATCCCCTTATACATATCCTTCTTTATCTAATAATAATTTAGTATCCATCGAGTGAACTTCTCCTTGATCAACCTCTTTAGATTCATCTAATATATCAGTTCCTCTAAATTGAGTAATTTCTTTAGTTATCCATTCATCCTCTTAAATTATTGTATTTGTCTCACTAAATGAATATGTTTATTTGGTGTCTATATTGGATACCCATTCATCTTCAATTACCAATATTTTATCTTCTTCACTATCATAAATTTGAACAAGGTTTGATCTTTATCTACCCTTTCTTCTATCATCCCTTTACCTAGGAACTTATGCATATATCCCTTATACTTCCACATTTTAGGGTGAAATATGAGTCTTTGGCTTCATTTTATAGGTAATTAGTGGATTACCAATAGTAGGGGTTGGCCCTATAGAATTTGGAGTGGGATATGAAGGGATTGTAGTGGTAATAGGTGGTAATTAAATGGGGGGAGTTGTGACCCATAGAGGAATCATTGGTTGTGAAGGTAGTTACCTAGGAGATAGAAGCATTATTTTTTGTGGTGTTTTTTCCATAAGGGGTGACCAAAGAGGATAAATAAGAGAAACATGAGACAAGAAAGTAGGAATATTTACACATCATGTTATAGTCAATAGAGGCAGTGATAACATAAAAAATATCCTAATTGTTGTAGTAGGACTTACAAGTCTTTCCACTCTAGCTAGATGTTGAGGAAATGTAATAACAATTTAATGTGTATGGGTGGTCTAAACTATATCTTCAATACTTGTTATCCCAGATGGGCTAGTTTGTTCCTATATGTCTACTTTTATATGAGGAGGTCCATGAATAAGCTGAGAAATACATTATTATTTTTAAATCCATTTAGCATCTTCATCAATAATTATAGGATCATAATAGATATTTTATGTTATAATCATTTAAATGTTTACCCATCTCATTCTGATGGAAACCGTAGTGTCATCCCGTACATTCATGAACACATAGTCTTGACCATAGGATTAGTGACCATAGTTGATTTTCACCTTTATTTCATACTCTTGATATTCTCCTTGACATTATTCATGGGGTCTCAATGAATAAATGGTGCCCATTTTAATCCATAATTCACCCTTATTTTTACAATATATTGGAAGTGCTCCCACCTTATATATTGCATTCAACAATGCTAAGAGAGGTTAGGTGGATGGAAGCTTGATTATCCCTTATTAACTCAACATGTACACTATCAACTAATTAAGCAGTAATTTCTTTCTCAACTAATTTATTAGGCAAAATTTGGGGTCAGTACAAAGGGTGTGCCTTGGTACCTTATATCTTAATTATAGTGCATTCAAAATAAAAATAGTAGTCACCCATTTTTCTAATAGACTTTTTTATAAGATATGATATTTTGGAAATGTTATTCTTGTATATGGTCTAGTAAACCATAGGGTAAAAGGTTTTTTTTTTAATTTTCACTTACTTTATAAACCTATACACATGGAGGACATTAAATTCATCACAAATCTTATTATTTGGGTATTTTTAGATGGTTTCTAGGGTTATTATTATATTGAGTGCATAGTTATAGTCACAACATCTACCACATAAGACATCATATAAAATTCATAATGTGGTAAGCTTCATAGATTTGTGATGTGTAGAATCAAATTAAATCTAATTATCTATCCCAAGGATTTAATTTTGTTGGATGTTAGGATAATATCCAATAATGGGACCCATGTCTCATTAACACAAGAAATGGTTGAGAAACCATATATTATGTTTAGTAGGACCATAGAAATTATTACCCCTAGTCTGAACACATCAATGGGGATAGCAAAAGTAGGTCCCTAAATCATAAATTTTCTTATCTTTCCATCCCATTATTTTTATTTGCTATGGATGTTTTTTGTGAGTAGCCATGAATCAACCATGTCCTACATATAGTTCATTTTTGACATAGGGAGTCTATAGTACCTCTTGAAAGCATTTCCAATTATGTATGAGTTTAAGTCTTTCTAAGTTTTAAATGTAATATTTTCATAAATATTTTCCCATTCATAAATAAATCAAATAAAATGTTAATTCAAGGTATTAAATTTTGTTTAGTTGTAGTTTTATGTAGACCAGCCACTTTTATTATTAGCAAGTCATCCTTATGCCTATGTGTGAAAATTGAATTTTGGTCCTTAGCCGTGTATGGATTGAATACATTGACCTCACCCTTTGAAATCATGGTTTAGAGATACCAAATCAAATATTGTGTCAATGTACTCATTTATTCCTATAATTGAATATGTAGGAGTTGGAGTGTGAGATGAGGAGGCCTTGAAACTCTGCATGGAAAATATATGTTATGTGGATAGTCTATAATTTTTGGGCCATGATAAATCTCTAAGTTTAAAATTTTCACTTGATAAATAGAATTCAATGTGATTAGATTGGATATGGAAATTTGAATTATATTGATTTATATGTGTTGGCCTTGAGAATTGAGTGTATTAATTCACTAATTCATGTGAATTAATGGTAACAATGTATTTTTCTCAATTCCCTATATGTTCTCTTAATTTTAATTTCATATCATTTAATTCTTCAAAAAAATTCCATGTGGCTTCTTTTAACTACTCCTAGGCACAAATTCAACATAATGTGATGGATGTCTCTTTTTCACACTTTTAGGCTAGGCATTCATGTCTTTATTATCTAATTATGTGGTTGAGGGACATGTGTCTAAATATCACTACTCTACTTTTAATTAAGCTATAACATGTAATTTCTTATTTTATACATAGGTAAATAGGATGATGACATGTGGATGTCTCTCACTACTCTACTTTCCTAGGATATCTATATGAAGGACTATACTAGCATCACCTCTGGTTAAGTAGGATGATAACATGTGTATGGGTCTCACTACTTCTCTTTCATGGTATAATATATATTAGTAAATCTATTGGCATCACCTATAGGTGAGCAATATGATGACGTGTGTATGGATCTCACTACTCTTCTTACCCAAGATATTTGTATAAGTAACTCTATTGATGTCACCTCTGAGTGAATGGGATGATGACACATGGATGGATCTCACTACTACAATTGATTGGGATAATCCATATGAGGAAATATGAAATGTCACATCCAAATGAGCATGATGATGACACATGGACAACTCTTTCTACTCTACTTTTATGAGATATTTATATGAAGGACTCTATTAACATCACCTCTAAGTGAGTGTGATGGTGACACCTGGTAATATCCTAGTGATATGCTTGTTTAGGTGACTTATGTTCTTCACTTGGGTTCCAAGTTAGTGAGATGAAGTAATTTGGAAAAAGTATATGAGCTCCAAGATGTCCTGGGGGAAATTTAATCATGGAATAACCTATTTAAGATAGAACATAGGTAAAGAACCAACTAAAAGAATAACACGTCAACCCTATTATCCTTTTAATAGTAAATTAAAAAAATACACAAGTATTGAGTTAAAGGAAAATCAAAGGTGAAAAATGAATCTTTAATATAGCTTATGCACAAATTCAACTATTATATAACTTTAAAAAATACAACAAACTTTAAAATAACCTTAAATTTATGATTTTAAAATTTCATGTCATAGATGTCTGGTTCATAATACCTTTAATTAGGATATTCAATCAATAATGGGTCCCTATTTGGATTTTAAAATTGGATGTGTGTATGTGTTAGGGTATAACACCACACAAGAATGTTTGAGTGGTCAATTTGAGCATGTTCAAATGTTAAATGGAATCCATGTGTTACATACCACTTTAGTGATTTACTTATTTAATTAATTTGATATGATCAATACATTAATTAAGATAAGTAATGCAATAAATTTTACTTGATTATCATAGTTAATGCAGAGGGTATCACAAAAGTATTGGATAAGATTTTTAATTTAGTCACTTCCCACTAAGGCTCTCTTTTGTTTATAAGGATTCATGTTATTAAATACTTGTATGTGCATATGTTTTCATATACATAAATATAGTTATCTATATATTATATAGAATTATATACTTTTTAGTATATGCCAAACTAAAAAAATGTAACCCTATACTCTGACTACTTAAAAAAAATTAAAAATATTATATTATAGTAGGGGATTTATACCATTTTAATACATTTTTATTAATATAATTACACGCACACACACACACACACTTCTACTTATATTTATGTATGTATACTAGTGTACACATGAACCTATGTGAAGAGCATGGTAAAAATTAGTTTTGCTTATTAATATATTATTTTATGGAATATATGTGTGAGTTAATGGTATTGTAATTACTAAAATTCCTAAACTGAAATGTTGAGTCTCATCTCAAATAAGAATAGAAACATTCATAATATTATGAGGGGATGCAAAGAAGATATGATGGAAATTAATGTTAATGAGAGGTGGTAGATGAGTGGTAGACATAATTCATAAACGATTATGTCTCTTAAGTAACTAAAAACTCTTATATTTTTTGGATCTCTATAAAAAAAGATTAATCTCTATGCATAAAATATTTTAATGTTACCAAAGAAATTTGGAGATTAGGAAAGGAGAGCATTTTTTTTATACAAGTTTAGGAGAAGAAAATAATATGTTATGATAATTTTAAGTCATTGCGATCCTTCTTCTCACTCGGGAAAGTAAATGTTATTACTTTTAGAAATAAAATATGTATTCCATAGTTCTTATTAATATCACATGTGCTCACATTGTATTTTAATTATTCCTAATATAAGCTTCAAATTTTGATATAGGCACATAATTTCCATACGTTCTCCTCTTTTCATGGTATTTTAATGTTGGTTTTATATGTCATAGGTTTTATATCTTTATTGTCTCATAGTTTCTCATGGATTACAAGTAATATCAGTGGGTTTAGTTATCTTGGGCATATGTCTTACACATTTAGTCAAACTCATTTTAACTAAATTATCAAAATTAACATGACCCATTCTCTTATGCCACAACTAGATTTCATCAACCTTTCCTATGAGGAAACTATTGCCATTTACTTCAACAAGATTATAGATATTAGTCTTAGTCCTTCTCCCTTCTATGATTGTTTTACCATATCTCTTTAGCTTGAAACCCTCATCATAAAATATGACCTTGTATCCATTATAACACATTTGGCTGACACTCAGTAGATTATGCTCCAATCCTTCAACATAAAGGACATCATCTGTAGGAAGCTTACCATCTATGTGCAAGGTTCCTTTGCCTTTAATTTTAAATATTGTATTGTCTCCCAAATTGATGGTTCCTTCCTTACACTTGCTCAACTTGGTGAACTTGATCTTGTCACTAGTCATATGCTTTGAGCACCCACTATCTATCACCCACAAATTCTTCTCTTTGGCATGGAGTGTTGTATGAGTAATCAAGGATTGATTTTTCACTTTCCAAATTTCCTTAGGTCTCTTATATGTCCTTTTATTTTCTTTATTAATGACTTGTGAAACTTTGTTCTCATTAGGAGACTTGACTTTATTTACATTATTTATTTTTGACATTGCAAAGTTAGTCCTATAGTGTCTAGCTATGTGACCAAAATTATTGCAATTATAGCATATTGTACTTGAATCTAATAGAGGATCAAATGAGTTTCTATTTACAAAATTAGTTATCCTCATAGGTATAACCCTACATTAAATATCCCTCTGACCAAACTGATTATAGCTATAACAATAACCATAAAAGGATGAATAATACCTGATCAAACATTTTTTGGTACAGTATATTGAACTTTCATATGCTTTTATTTCTTCAAGTCTGCCACTTTAGTATATCCTTTTGCATCTCCTCCTATCTTGAAATTATCAAATAGGTTTTTTGATTTACTCATTAAGGAACCTTTTTGTTTCTCATATCCAAGGCCTAATTTTTCATTTGCAAGATTTGGGCACTAATTAGTTCACTAAGAATGTCTGATCCTTTTGTCAACTTTAGACTTTTATCTAATTGGCTTTTTTCCTTCTCAAGTTATTTCCTCAAGGCTACTATTTTTTTGTCAAGCTTCATGCATTATTCAAATTTGGACTATAGATCCATCTTGACTACTCCTATTTTTTTAGCCTCTTCAAATTGAGTTTTTAGAGTCACTATAATTTGATTATATTTTTCAAGTTCCTTTTGCCTAAGATTCTTCTATTTTGAGTTCTCTTTTCTTAGTTTCTCAATCTCTTCTAAAGCACAAACAAGTTCAAATCTAGATTAATTTCACCTTCCTCTTCTTCATCCCAATATTCATCTTCATCTTGTTCTTGATTTATGAAAATGGATTCTTCTATCATAAATAGGAATTCATTTCCCTTAGCTACAAAATCACAGTCATGATCATCATCGAAGCTATCACTATCACTATATTTCACTAAGCCATTATCTTATTTTGTGTATAACCCTTTATCATTCTTTAAGTTCTTCCTTTTTGCATTGTGGGGTTACACCTTTTTACTACTCTTTACTTGCTCAAAATTGTCCTTTTTATTATAAAGACATTTGGAAACAAAGGCTCCTACCTTACCATAATTATAACATTTGAACGGTAGCTTGACTTTATATTTTCTTGATCCTCTCTTTAGTTTTTTGAAAAAGTTAGCTTTTTCTCCATCAGTCTCCTTAGATTCAGATGTAGATGTTTCTTCTTTTACCTATTCTGCTACTTTGAATGTAGTTTCTCTTTTAAAAGTGTCAGTATCTCCCATTCTCATCTCATAGGCTGTGAGTGTGCCATGTAACTCATCAATAGTGAGTTTGTCCAAATCTCTTTCTTCCTCTATTGTAAAGATTTTTAAATCATATCTTGACGAAAAATATCTTAATATATTCTTGACTATGGTTGACTTTTCCATTTCTTCACCAAGACCTTTGATTACATTTGTTATTTCATCTACCTCGAGGAGGTAGTCATCAATATTTTCCTCTTCATTCATCTTAAGAATCTCAAACTTCCCTTTGTATGTTTGTAGCTTGGATTGTTTCACCTTGTCATCTCCTTCATAGATGCTATTTAACTTGTTCTAGATGTCTTTTACACTCTAAAAGTGCATAACTTTGGTGAACTTTGAATTTAATAGACCACAAAAAATAGCATTCTTTTCCTTGACATTATTCTCATATACCTTCTTAGTATCTTGATCAGTAGGAGGTATAGTAGGAGCTATATATACATATACCATAGACATCCATACATTAAACCCTAATGAGGATAAATATGTTTCTATTTGTATACTCTAGAAAGCATAGTTAGATCCATCAAAGAGAGCTACTTTATTTGAGGAGGACCCTTCTTGACTATCCATTATGTTCACTATTATAGGTTCTACCTAAGTTGATTAAGATTCTTTCTAAGAATCCTTGGCTCTGATACCAATTGTTGAACACAACTATCTGTTGAGAGGCGAGGTGAATTAATAGATCAACTAAAAACTAGTTCATTAAACCTTTTAGAGAAGATACAAATGCATATGCATATTAAATAATAAATGTAGAGATCACACACATAAACAAAAACACATTACCCCAGATTTATACGTGGAAAACTCAAAGGGAAAAATCATGGTGAGAATAGTTGTTATAATCTACTATTCTAATCTAGCCTCATAATTAAATGCCTCACTAATAAAACCACACTGGTTACATTTAAGGATACCTAACCTAAAGAGACAACCATACCTTAACTAAGCACTAATTAAATTTATCTAATGACACCAACCAATCTAAACTATGTAGCTACAACACCAGTATACAAGATAGAATCATAAATGAATCTAGTTGTATTTCTATGTTACAAATCTAGTTTATAACTGCTCAATCTATACACATTCTCTTTCTGCCCTTTCTTCCTCTTTACCTCACTCACTTTGTGTCTAGATATACCTTTTTAAACACACTTCATTTATCTATCCCTATAACTTTTACTTTTTTCTACATACATCTCCAATCGACACTCTTTAAGTCACTCTAGTAGTACCTTTTTGCAATTACAACATCAGCTTATGGCAATGTTCTAAATGTTCAATATATGGACAATGAATCTAGGGTTTCATGTCTTCAATGTGTTCACACTTAAACTAAACTCATTTTTCTCCATTAATGACTTTTATCCATTATAACTTGACCTATTGATTTCATGTGTCTCAGTTCATGCTTCACACTGTAATGTTTAGGTCTCTTTACTATCTATGGTAACTATTGGATTTCAGTCATAAATGTGACTTGATATGTACACTTTCTATATCTCATTTCAAGGGAGCCCGCTACTCTTTATTATTAACTATGGTAACCATTTTTTCCAAATCTTAAATTTGCATATCTTCATTCACAAACTGATTGATTGAATCGATCAATCTTGGTTCCTGTGTCAACACATCAAGCTAACCATTTATCTAGTCATGTCTTTAAATGAGGATCATTAAAATTTTCTTTGGCACCATTCATAGTTTATCTTGAAACATTAGATATTTTATATGCATTAGTTCAACTTTTGAAATTCATTCATTGATCTCTTTATCTAAAAACCCACAAGTCGTTAGATTTCCAAAATAACATGCATTTTATCTTGCTCTTTTATTAAATGTCAAGCTCCTTTTTGCATCTCATTATCTCCTATATAATTAAGTCACTTTTTATCCTTTTTATTATCTTAGATATTATTTATCTTTATCTCTCTATTATGCCATTAAATATAAGTCACTTTGCTTCATTGACTCCACTTTACCTCATTGGATCTTTCATATCAAGCTTCCACATGTCATTTGATTTTAGAAGATACATGATTTTTATCATGTCTTGATCATTATCCTTCGGTATATTGACTTTATCTCATTTTATTTGGCATCTATGTATTGCTTTTTATTTGTTTATATCTTTAGACTTACTCAACCTTTATCTTGTCTTGATCCTTCAACACTTGTGAAAGTGCCCTACACTTCTTCCAAATTATCCTTCAGAGACTTGTAATGGTCCTTGACCCATCTGACTATATCTTTTAGGACTTGGTAAGTGACCTTAAAATCTACCATAATTAACCTTTTAGACTTATGTTTATGGCACATACCCTTTGTATCATATCCTTTAGACAAATTATTATAAGCTTTTTGTCTAAGGGGCTTTGGGACAATTTCCTTGACAAAATGTCTAAGTGCCCTTCAAAAATTTTGGCATGTACCCTTCGAGGCTTTTCAAAAAACCTTTCAAAAACTTTTCAAGTTTCATCTACTCCATTAAAACTATCCTTTATAATAATTTCAAGTGTCTCTTTAGAAATTTTGTAACATACCCTTCAAAACTTTTGTAAAGCTTCCTTCAAATCTTTTGATTGGAACACATACCCTTCAAAACTTGTGCAAATGTACCCTTTGGAAAATTTGTTCGAGTCACTTACCCTTTGGATTTTTTTTCAAATATCCCTTTGAAACTTTTTTTTAGGACCCATTTCCTTTAATAATTTTATTCGAGATAATTTGTCTGATAAAAACTTAAACAATTTCACCGAAACACTTTTCCTGACAGAATTCCAAAGCTTTAGAACAATTATTGTGGGCTTTCTATCTAAAGAGTCTTCAACATATTTTTTAAATAATTTCCTTTACCATTATTTATGAAATAATTTTTTGAGTCACTTCCAAAATAATTCCCTAGATAAATGTAAAGATGCAAAATCAACTAAGTATGGAAACTTAGTAGGATTTTAGCTGAGGGATAACCTTATGCATTTGTAACATTTTCTCTACTCATCCTTATGACTTAAAACTTAGACCATAAAGAGTAGGCACAAACCTAATTATCATAGTGTGATAATTTACTTTAGACGCTACCATACATCTAAATGTTTTTAACATCAAACTATGTACTTAGCCATATCTGTCAAGATAACCATGTGAGCAAAGGCATTCATATGACTATTATTTTATTTTCATAGTCATTAAAAGTACACACACAACTCCATGGGGCTCTATAATAAGTTTATTCAACTCAACACCTTTGTCATTAATGCATAATAGCACATGCTACCTTTGACTTCAATGATAATCCTTTATACATTAATGACTATGTCCAACACCTTAAATAAAGTAGTCTAAGATATGAAGGGGTGTATCAAATAGCTAGTCTAGTTGGGACTCCCCTCTCCATTAATTTCAAACAACACCATCTTCTTAGAGGATAAAATAAAATAACTACTAGAAAATAAGTACAATGACCAGACCATTTTTTTGGCTCTTGGTCAAGTATCTATTATCTCTGAGGTAGAGACCATTTTGTAGCCTCTCACCTAACTAGAATTCTAGATGTTGGTGGTAGTTTAGGGTTTGAGCAGCATATCCTCAAGGAGATCATAGATCTAGATAGAGACTTTGAGGATTTGAAGAAGAAGACTCAATCCAAAGAATAATAGTGGATGCCTTTGAAGGCTACTCTTTAGAACTTGTAAATTTTATGGGCTTCACTCCTTTTTTCAATTTTTACCTTGACTAGTCTATGAAACCATAATTTTATGTTTTTCCATCTATAGGTGGATTCCCCCTACAAGTATCTAAGAATTATGGATCTATTGTAAACTAAATTTTCACCCTCAAAGAGAGTTCTTCAGGCTCACTCCAATTAAGCTATATAATGGGAACAACCCCAGGCTGTGGGTCACCTAGAATGGGGTTGGACCTTCAGAGAAGGTTGACTTCTTGTTGATGTTCACCTAAACTAATGAAAATTTCTTA
The DNA here is from genome assembly GCA_037957365.1 of Torreya grandis. Taxonomy (NCBI): domain Eukaryota; kingdom Viridiplantae; phylum Streptophyta; class Pinopsida; order Cupressales; family Taxaceae; genus Torreya; species Torreya grandis. The sequence goes on along the minus strand of JARHVA010005524.1, from coordinate 636,638 downwards.
GAAAAGGGTTAGAAAGGGTTGATAAGGGATCTTAAAAAGGATAAAATGTGATGCACTAAAGTTAAAATGGACACTCATACAAGCTTAAACCCACATTGGATTAGCATAAGACAACTATAGCTCGCACCTCACAATCTCACTAATTGCATAAATATTTCATAGAAGAGGTTCTAAGTAGAAAACTAATCTAAACCTACAAATTAGCTTGAATACACCTTCAAAGAGGCAAGAAAAAAGACAATAAAATAAGAAGACTCTCCTTCACAAATTCACCATGCACAAACATACTAAGCACTAATCAAAGGCAAGAGATAGGAAAATATTCAATCTTATTACTTTAAAAGGTTATTATTACAATATTTTTATAGGGTTTGACCATATCAAGTGAGCATACATTTTCAAGAGTCTCAATGAGTATCCTTGTCCCAAAAAAGAATGAAAAATTCTAAGAGATGAGAACCCCCATAATGGGAATGAGACTAGGATATATAAGAGAAGTGAGAGAGAGAAAGAATATGGGAACACACTATCAAAAAGGTAACACACCATCCTAGATCATTAATTTAGTTTGAACTACCACCTTTTGATCTAATGAATGCCTTGCCACCTTTTTTATCAATTAAGACATTGCTCATGGTTTACCAAATGAGAAAGGTCCCTTAAGGCTTTAAGGATGCATTGAATGCACTTAGCTACAAGTCCCAACCACCAAATCCTTTATTGGATCCTTTACACCATCTCTCACTAAAGACAAAATGTTTAGCTCATGGATCTAATAGAATCATGGCCCTATCTATTTTGATGGTTATTTGTTGAGAATATGTCCATGTTGAAGGATGAGGACCCTTTACATTAATCACATATCTACTCCATTTCTATGTTTGGATCATAGGTTCCTTATATAGGTGGAAAACCAATCTAAGATTATTGATTTTCCTATAGTTGGAATATGATATAGACCTATAGGCTACATAGCCTCTTTTCTAGATTATAATAGGTCCAAATAGACCCACTTTATCTCTATAGGAACCAGGAGGTGATTGTATACATAGGTACTCCTTTAATAATGGGGAGCATAGTCACAAAATGAACCCTATAGGCTATAAAATGTTAAGCTAGAGGTACATATTTAGATTTAACAGCATCCCTTCATGTTCTTTATACCTGACTACATGGTTACGCCCACTCCTTGGCATTTTATCAAGTTTTACTGATGATGGGATAACCCTGCAAGGCCTTTTTCACCTTGGTCATAAACTAGTCCTTTGGTTTGACCTTATCCATAAAATATTTCTCAGGCCAATTAAAATGCTCCAATCTATCTTCACATCCATTGGCCTTATAGATCCTCACTAACTTCTTAACTTATCTCATACCATCAAATAAAAATGCACAAATGAATACGGTCTATTAATTTCCTACCATGAATATCCTTTGACCTTTTGACTTTCTTACACACCATTGGATTAAGATGTACAAAGTAACACAAGCCTTTGATTTACCTAGGCCCACTTTATATCAATGTCTATGTATCATCAAATCATCAGTATGATTGAATGTTGATTATTGATCTAGCTCAAACCCACCTTCTTATCACTTTTCCTCATTTCATTGGATCTTTGCTTAGTACATCCACACCATTAGATCTTTCCCAACTTGTATCCTTTTAAGGGATTTTAACCAAAGGACCTTTTAACTTTTTTAACCCTAGCATGAACCATTAGATCTCATGTTTTGGCATGAAATCTCATATATACCATTAGATCTTGATCATAATTAAACCTTATTAGTATTTGTTGAATCCAAACATACATTTTTCAAATATCAAATTTGACTTTTGCATGAATGTCTTATGCTGCAAGTCTAACTTTAAACATTTAGATCTTGAGATAGAAAGCTCATGTGGGAATGAAATTTGTAAAGTGTGTTCTTAGCATGAATAAATCCATGGTGCTAAAAAATTTTGGATCGCGATGATTTTTAAGTGGACTTATAAAATACATAAGTAAACTAGTTTATTCCTTCTCTAGATGACGTCCTTATGATAGCTTGGTTCATTTAGACTTGTGTTTTATCTTTTGATTGAATTTCCAAGGCCTGAATGAGATCTTGAGGCTTTTCAAAAACCTTCTTCATACTCTTAAATGTTATGACCACCATGAAGAGTTACTTTCTTAAATTTAGATAATCTACACTTTAAGTTAACTTAAAGTGTTTTAAAAATTTTGCAAGTTGCATGAGATATTTTCTCCTACTATTGGATCCTTTGTTCAACATAAACCATGTTCAGATTTTTTATTCACACCAAGACCCATAAAATCTTTACTATAATATCAATTTTTGTATGTGGGCCAAAATTGGCCAACATTTTTGGTGACATCTCAGGGTTGTAAGCTTGTTATCTAAGATTAGTGGCCTTAAATTGGTCCATTGGGCATATGGAGTCCCAAGTCTTCTCTCAACTAATCATGAAGATAGAAAAAGGCTATCCCTATCTATAACCCCCTTTTAAATAACAAAAACAAAATAAAATAGAACAACAAAGTACCCAAGGCACTTATTAAAAAGCAAACACATAGTAGAAAGAAAATATGCACAAGGCACTTAGAGGAAAGAATAAAATCTACTCTAATATGTAAAATATAATACAATTAAGGCAATGCTTCTAATAATAGGTCTTTAAATGAATTCCATTGATTGGGATGTGTAATACCTCCCCATCTAATTAGGCAAGTTGGAAAGCACTATTCTATCCACATCCATGGATCAAATAAAAACCACTCAACAAGTTGTCAAACTTGGTATGATTGCCTATTTTGGCCTTATTTGAGTCCCATTTGAGGATTAGGTCCCCTTCCTTGAAGTTCCTTATTGTAGTTGTCTTTTCAAAAGCTTTTTTTAATTGATCTTGATATGATTCCAAAGTTTTCATATCAAGGTCCCTAGCTTCTTCTAGCTCCATGAGCTCTATCATCTTCACATTCATGGGCTCATCCTCCATCAACTCAAGCTAATGGGATAAATATAATGTAAGTATATCAAGAGAGATAATCAATTTTTTTTCCCTTCCATACACAAGAATGTATGGATAATTTTAGGAAAAAACTTTAAGATTCACTATATTAGCCCATAAGGCTATTCTTAGCTTCATGTGCCATGTTCTCTGATTCTCTTCCATGGTCCTCCTGATGATCCTTATCAAGTTTTTGTTTGTGGACTTTTCTATTCAATTTCTTTGAGGATATTAGTTGGAAGAGGTGTTGATGTAGATGCCCATTTGAGATCCCACTCACTTTTCTTCATACTAAGGAATGTTAATGCATTATCTAAAATTATGGTGGATAGGACACCAAATATGGTTATATTGTTATCATAGAAGTCCAAAATGGCACCCTCATTAGCCTTCTTCAAAGCAATGTATTCCACTCACTTGTTGAAGTAGTTAGTTGTAGTGAGCACTTATCTATGCCCTATATTTTATGGTGGATTGATCATCCTTATGAATTCTAACCCCCATTACATGAAGGTTATTCTACCTGGATTGAATTGAGTGAAAGGGTTGTTATTTTTTTATTTCCTATAAAGAGAACATAATTTTGGAATTTTCTAACCCATGCATGAGCATCTGTGAAAAGGTTAGGATAGTAATAACCAACCCTCATTACCTTTGCTACTATTGTTCTAAGTGAAAAATGACCTCCTACAAGTCCATCATGGAACTACTCCAAGAGTTTGGTCACTTGGTCATCATCTATACACCTAATAAGTACCCCATTAAGGTCCCTTATAAAAATAACTCCATCAACCAATACATAAGGTATGGATTGAATATTTAAATACCTTATTTTGGATATATCCAAACCTTGGCGAAATTTTCCTATTGCAAATAAGTGAGCCATATTTTTAAGCTAGCTCTTTTAAAGTGTAGGTACACCTACTTGTGAGTTATCTTAGGTTACCAAAATAGATTCCTTGTCTTCCTAGAAGTCATTTACCATGTGCTCACATAATCCCTTACCCCTAACCATCTTGGTGACTTTGATCTTTGCATTATATTCCATGACCTTGGTGATCTAACTTGCTCTCTTCTCATTCAAATCCTTGCTAAGGAGGAAGTCCCTAACTCTAGGATGAGACACCATGAGATGAATATTGTTGTTTTAAAGCATGGGTTTGAACTTCTTGAGACTCCTTAGGGATGAAAGAAACTATTTTTCAATTGAAGTGTACCTCATCTCATATCCTTATATCCCTTGACTAAAAAAGGCAATTGGATACTCCATTCTTTCACCATTCTTTTATATCAACATAGTTAATATGTTATCAATATTGGAAAAATTGTACAAGATGAAGTCCTTGGAGAAGTTAGGATTTATGAGTGAGGGTGCTTGGGTAATGTCCTACTTGATGGCTTCAAAAGTTGTGTTCCCTTCATCTAACTAAGAAAACACTTGGATATTTTTTAGCATGGTGGTTATGGGTTTGACTAAGTTTTCAAAACTAGGTATGAACCTTCTATAATATTTCATCTTCCCAAGGAATCACTAGATCCCCTTCTTATGCTTTGGCAAGGATAAGACTAATATAACACTTAATTTATCAAGTCAAATGGATAATGCTTATTTTGAAATAATGTTACCCAATAGATTAACTTCATGTATAGATAATACACATTTATTGGGATTTAAAGAGATGCCATACTCTCTACATCTCTGGAATACTAACCTCAGATGGTTCATGTGCTCACTAGCTTTCTTGAAAAAGACTTTGATGTCATCTAAGTAGACTAGTACCATTTGATTTATAATCCCTTAGAAGGCCATGTCTATTTCTCTTTGAAAGGTTTCCCTAGAATTGGACAATCCAAAATGCATATTTTGGTAAGGAAATGTGCCCCACTTGGTGGTGAAGGTAGTCTTGTACTACTCTTCCTCTCTCACTAGCACCTAGTTGTAACCTAAATATCAATCTAAGAGGGAGAAGCATTCTAAACCTTAAACTATTTTTAAGAGTTTCTCCATGGATTTTATAAGGTAATTATCCTTCAAAGAGACTCTATTAAGATCCCTAAAGTCCACACACAACCTAATTTCTCCATTATCCTTATTAATAGGTAGTAGATTAGCTACCCATGAGGAGTGCTTAATTAGAAATATGAACTTGGATTTAATCAACTTGGTCAATTCCTTCTTCATAAGCTCTTCAATCTTTGGGTTTATGTTCCTCTACTTTTATCTAACAATATTCGCACTACCTTCTAGTTCTATAGTGTGTTGGGATAATTTAGGATCAAAGCCCCTTAGGTCACTATATTACCAAGTAAAGATGTCTACATATTCCTTATAAATATCTATAAAATTATGCCTTTCATCTTCAGTGCCTACCTTTCCAAGCTTGAGGATATTGTCTTCAAAGATAATAACTCTCTCATATTTCTCTTCATTATGTGACATCACTACTTTATCCTTCCTCATATGGTCCCCTTTATGAAAGAGACCTTCTAGGATGACTATCCCCTTAAGAAGATTATTGGACCTTAATTAAACAATATGATCCCCATACTGATGTTGTAACTTCCCTTGGTTGATGGAGGAGAACTCTATTTCTTGATGCAAGAAACATGCAATCTATTTATCACTCTCAAAGACCTTCCAATGAGCTTCTTTATCTGGCACTGATGGTCTTATTACCACTTTGACATGTGGTTACATCTTGGTCCTTTTCAATTCATTAGGGATATCAAAATGATCCCCCATAACTATTAGCTTGTTATCATGTTTCCTTTTGCCCCTTGACACTGATTAGATGTTGAAGGCCTTATAGTCCTTAGTTAGGTCCCACACTCTATGTTTATAAGACTTCATTCAGGAATTCTTAGTGACATTCTAGCCTCTAAATTGGTGCACAATCAATTCACTATACCCATAGACTTGTAATTTCTTATTCCCTCTCTTACCATCCCATTTAAAGCCATGGATGAGACCTTCATATTCTATTGCATTACAAGAGTATCTAAATTAGAACCTATATGAAGAGAAGTACTTATCATTTTAAGGGTAAATTAGCATAGCACATACACCCACTCCATGCTTGCTCCTTGAGCCATCAAAGAGTAACTTTCATAGACCACTAGGATCTTCTTTAGGTCTCATGATAGATGGCATGTACTAGTTTTTTTCATGTAAACAATAGGCACACAAGTCCTTTTCTTCAATACCCTCTAAGGGGTCTACTAATTGGCTATCATTCCATAGTTCATCTAAGAACATATCTAGTATCAATTCTAGATGAGTGTTTTGTTCCTGTCCCATTGCAAATTCATCCTCATCAATAATGGTGAAATTGATGTTGATGTTATCTATCCCATAGGGATATATATGGAATTATGTAATGCGTTCAACCTTTATTGACACTTTGGACCCATATCTTGTTCTGAATGCCATAAATGACCAATATGTTTCAAACCTCCTATATTCACTATGAACTCTCTAAATAGGCATAGTGCAAAGTAATGAGGCACATCAAGAATCAATACATCTTGAGACACTAAGACACTAGTAAATGCATGAAGGGTCATGTTGAGGTCTCTAATTATGTCAAATGACTTGGTAGAAGAACCATCCAATTATAGGACTCCTTTGGACTAGGGCTCATATTTTAGACCAATTTGATCAACTATGGACTTTGGCATTATCGAGGTACTAGCCCTAATATCTACTAAGAAATTATGCACCAAATAATTACCAATGATCGCTAAAATATATAAGGGAGGAGGCTTGACCACTTTACTTGATTTCCTTCATTTGGTCCTTTGGTTATATTGGTAAAGACCACATTTTCCTTACTTGGTGTCTTATCTAAAACATTGATCTTTGATATTCCTTATTGAAGGATGTCTACCTGACCAAGAATGAAGAACATGTACCACATTAGGACACTCACATTAGACCTTTTTATTTATTCCATAATGTTGATGGGTGAAACACCAACCTTTGGTTGTGCTCTAGGGGCCATAACTATACCTTGATCTTGTGAGTTTTAAGGGACCAAGGCATTTCCCTAATTCTAACCCCTTAGAACTATTGGGACCTTTGGGACATCAACAAGTCCAAATAGCTTGTAAATTGAAAGAGTAATGGTAGGGGGCTCTTTACTTAGTTCCTAGTTACCATTCATGTTCCTTTTATTAAATCTAGTATTTTAAACATTAGAATGTATCCTTGGCTAGAGCTAGCCTACTGATTGAGTGTATAACACTCCTCTTACTCATAGTTAATCATTATGGCACCCAATTAGCCTATTCCTTGATTTGGGTTTTGACCTTCTCAAGGCTCTTCTAGTTTGGTCATCATAGGTACCTTTAAGTTTTAATCCATGAGAGCTTGGTTATACCCAAAATTAGCATCTTACTACCATTGATCATTAAATGCTTGAGTGAAATTAGTGATTAGAACAATGGATTTCACAAGATATTGATTTCAAGTCATGATACTATCAGCTTCTTGAGCCACATTATTTTGAACTAGAACTAGGGTGTTGGAAGTGCTTGTAACATTAGGATTATAATTATTTTTCCTATTATGTCTATGTTTCCCTTGTCTTTGGTTTTGACCTTGGTCTTAGCCTTGGTAGTTCCCTTTGTATGGTGGCCTATTTGCTTGAAAAACTTGCTAATGAAGTTGATATGAACCTTGATAAAGCCTATTACCTCTTAACATTTACTATCTCATTTCCCAAGGATTAAAATATGATTTTGAGTTCTTGAAAGTTCTTTTGCTATTAGGAATCATTGGATCCACTAGTGGAAGCTTTCTCTTATTTTGGTGTAGGTATTATATCAATTGTTCGCATAGGAGGAATGACATCAAGTGGAGGGATAGCAATAGGAAGTGGTCTAATTTTAGGAAATAAGGGAATTGGTGGTCTAGGCATAAGCTTACCAACTTAAACTAGACAATTTTCTACTTTGATGGCCACCTCACAAACATATAGAAGTATATTCCCTCCCATAGATTGGATCATCATTATTATGTCATTATTTAAAGCCTTCAAATAGTAGAGGAAGGCAAAGTTTGGGGTTGGTCTATCTAAGACTGGGATTCTATCACAAGTTTTTTATAACCTTATGTTGAAGTCTTGTATGACTTTATGAGGAGCTCTCTTAATGGATGTTAGTTTAACTGCAAGTGACAAATGGTTACTTTTATCCTCAAATATTTTTCACAAGGCATCACCTAATTGATCTCATGTTTAAACAAAATTAGCAATAAGGACTTTACACCAATCTAGGTCCTTTTCTTTGAAATAAGTAGATAATAACCTAATAGTTGTGTTATCCTCAATGACATTATGGATAGTGAAAAAATTGGATGTATCCATGAGGTTCTCAGAAAGTGTTGTAGCTTGGTCTCTAGTATAATAAGGAATAATTTTAAGGGCTACAATTGGAATAGGATCATAATAAGCAAGGTATAGAGAGCTTTAGACATTAAAAATCACAAAATGAAAAGGTATACGGGTTACCATGACTACAAAAGGATTTATTAAAGGTCCCCTTGTAAGGGTAGGCCTTGGAAATCACTTAGGAGAAAAGGTTCCTCAATCTAAATGTGTATTGGCAAACCTTAATCTTTTTGATGAATTTAAAGGTAGTTTAACAAATTAAAAGGGAATGCCTCTTGATGATGACCTTGTTGTCACATTTTGCATGAGATGAAGTCACTGTTATGTTACCAAAAAGTTGAATCTTCTTTTTGGAGTTATCAGATGTTGTTGTTTAGAAGCTTAACTGTTATAAATTTGATCAAACCAGCATCAACAATGATTAATTTCCCTTAAACTTTAGTCCCACCAAGTGTGACAAAAACTATTTTAGGCTAAATTTATACCCTTAAATAGAGTTATTTAGGTTCAATCTATTTTATCTACACATTAGGAACACCCCCAAGCTGTGGGTCACCTATAATTGGGTTACACCTCTAGAGAAGGATAACTTCCTCTTAATGCTCACCTAAACTAATGTAAATTGCTAATAAAAGGGTTAGAAAGGGTTGATAAGGGCTCCTAAGAAGTCTAAAAGGTTATTTATCATATTTAAAATTGACACTCATACAAGCTTGAACCCACAATAGATTAGCATAAGACAATTATAGCTCACACAACCTCATAATATCACTAATTGAATAAATATTTCATATAAGAGGTTTCAAGTAAAACACTAATCTAGACCCATAAGTTAGCTTGAAAACACCTTAAAAGAGGCAAGTAGAAGGAGAGCAAACTAGGAAGACTCTCCTTCACAAATTCACCATGCACTTGCATACTAAAAACTAATCAAATCCAAGAGATAGGCAAAGAGTCAATCTTATTACTTCAAAGGGTAGCTCTTACAATATTTTGATAGGTTTTGACCATATAAAACTAGCACACTTTTTCAAGAGTCTCAATGAGTATCCTTATCCCAAAAAATAATTAAAAATTCTAAGAGCTGATAACCCCCATAAAGGGAATAAGACTAGGATATATAGGAGAAGTGAGAGAGAGAAAGAATGTAGGAGCATGCTATTAAAAAGGGAACACATCATTTTATATCATTAATTGAGCTTGAGCTAACACGCTTTGCTCCAATTAATTCCTTGCCACCTTTTTGATCAATTAGGACACTGCTCATGGTTTATCAAATGGGAAAAGTCCCTTAAAGCTCCAAGGATGCAATGAATACACTTAGTTATAAGTCCCAACCACCAGATCATTTCTTTGATCATTCACACCATCTCCCACTAAAGACAAAACTTTCATACTCATAGATCTAATAAAATAGTGTCCCTATATATTTTAGATAGATATTTTTTGAGAATTTGGCAATGTTGAAGGATGAGGACCCTTTACATTAATCACATATCTGCTCCATTTCCATGTTTGGATCATAGTTTCATTCTATAGGTAAAAAACCAATCTAAGATTATTGGTTTTCCTATAGTTATCATATGATGTAGACCTATTGGCTACATATCCCCTTTTATGGATTATAATAGGTCCAAATAGACCCACTTTCTCTCTATAAGAACCAATATCTCATTGTATACATAGGTCCTCCTTTAAGAATGGGGAAAATAGTCACAAAATGAACCCTGTAGGCTATAAAATGTTGAACCAGAGGTCTATATTTAGATTTAATGGCATCCCTTTATGTTTTTATACCTAAATCCATGTATATTTCTTCTCCTTGGTGTTTTATCAAGTTTTAATGGTGATGGGATGAGCCTACAAGGCCCTGTTCACCTTGGTCAAAAATTGGTCCTTTGGTTTGACCTTGTCTATCAAATATTGATCAAACCAATCCAAATACTCCAATCTATCTTCACTCCCATTGGCCTCATAGATCCTTGCTAACTTATTGAATTCTCTCATACCATCAGATCAAAATACATGAATGAATGTGGTTCATTGATTTCCTTCCATGAAGATCCTTTGACCTATTGACTTGTTCATGCACTTTTGGATCAAGATGTACAAAACAATGCAAGCCTTTGATTTATTTAGGCCCACTTTATATCCATTCCTATGCACCATCAGATCACTATAAAAATTTAAAATTGATCATTGATCTATCTTGGACCCACCTTATTTTTAGTTTTCCTTGCACCATTAGATCTTTACTCAGTACATTCACATTGTTAGATCTTACCTAACTTGTATCCCTTTAAGGGATTTTAACCCAAGGACCTTTTTACTCATTTGATCCTAGAATAAACCATTAGATATCATGTGTTAGTATGCAAGCTCACATGGACTATTAGATCTTGATAAAATTTAAACCTTTTAAGGATTTTTTTAATCCAAATGGTCATTTTGTGAAACTCAAATTTGACCTCTGTGTGAATGTCTTATGTTGCAAGTCCAACTTTGAAAACTTGGATCTTGAGATAGAAAGATCACACAAGCATGAAATTTGTAGAAAATTTTCTAGGAATGAACAACTCCATGGAGCTATAAATTTTTGGCTTGTGATGCTTTCTGAGTGGAATTATAAAATACATAAGTTAACTAGTCCATTTCTTCTCTAGATGATTTCCTTATGACAGCCTAGTTCATTTAGAATTATTCTTGATCTTTTCCTTGAATTTCTAAGGCCTAAATGAGATACTAATCCTTGTACAAAACCTATTTCATGCTCCTAAATGTTATGACCACCATGGAGACCTATTTTCTTAAATTTAGGCAGTCTACACTTTAAGTTAACTTAAAGTGTTTCAAAAGTTTAGTAGGTTACATGAGATATTTTCTCCTACTATAGGATCCTTCTTCAACATGAACTCTATTCATCTTCTTGTTTCACACCAAGACCCATAGAATATTTACTACAATTTCAAGTCCTATATGTGGGCCAAAATTGACCAACATGATCATAATCCAAAATTTGAGTTTTGAAGTAGTTGGCTTTGGGTCTTGGACATGCTCTACAAAGTTTGGCATTTGTACTATAGCCTCCTAATTTTCCTAGGGTCCCTTTCTATATTTTTTGGCTAAGTATCAACTTACTCCCCTAGTTTCTACATGGCAGCCCAGTGCTTATTTAATCTAAAGAAGTTCTCAGTTCACCCAAGAGTAACATCAACTCTCCACATGGTGACCAAGTGCTCATCTAAAGTAGGCTTATTTTTGTCAAAACATCAAGCAGTGACATTGTTTGAGGAAGTAATAGGTAGGACCGACTATGTAGTTACAAATAATAACATGGACTTTACACATGGTGCCTCATACTCAATTTTGTAAAGGAATGTTCAACTTCCCTAGGAGTAGTTCTAGCTCACCACATGACATCATGATGCTCTTTGAGTGCAAGGCTTTCTCTTTTAGAGCTTTGAATTATGAAATTAGTTGATAAGGTTAGGAATAGGACCCACCAATTAGTTATAATGGGATTATATCTTCCACATGGCATCATGACACTTTTCTAAGGCAAAATCATTTTTGTTAGATCTTCAAGCAGTGCCATTAGATGAGAGGAATGGATCCCCCTTTCCTAATAGTATTTCAAGGGTAGTTTCAAAAGTAGACATATGTCACCATCATGCTTCTTCTAAGTGTCATGGGAATCATAAGGCATTTTAGTCATACCATATTTGAGATTCTAAAGACTGATTACTTTCATGATCTAAATCTCCCCAATTAGTTTTAATGGCCTCATCATGAGTGCAAGTACCTAGTTTTAGGCATCATTTCTTCAAGAGGTCAATGTGCCTATATAAACTGGGCTCTTTTATTTTATAATGGATTGGTTGATGAATAATTATTTTTTCTATTATCAAAGAGTGACCATTTGTAATAGTCTAGTTTTAGAATATATGTAATAGTAGTTAGCATTTTTCATTCTTTAACCTTAGCAAGTGCCCCTCATAGGTAGGATTGAATATTATATATTGTACCCATCGAGGCCTTTGGTATTTTTTTATCCACCTAAAAATGAAGATAAGGTGATTTTCTATGTCAAATTGAGTGGGAATTTATTTATGTTTGTTATTTTCCTTTTTCTATTTCTGTAGTGCTGATTCTTGTTTATGATATAAACTTTAATTCATGCATATGCTCCTTTAATAGTCTATAATGTTTAAGGATTCTAGATAATTTATGTAATTATATGTTAATAATTTTAAATATCTTAGTGCATCACTTTAGTTAGTCTTTATTTTAAGTTTTACTCACATTTCTTCCTTACCCTTTCCCCCAAACCAATTCAAAGAGCCAGATTCTAAAACCCCAAAGGTTGATTTATAGGTCACATCTGAGTCCCACATTTGTAAAGATTACCATACAAGGTTGTTCACATAAATCAAGATTTTTAGGTGTCAACAAATTACATTGATGATTATGATCTTAATAATACAAAATATTAGTATGATCTTAATGATATTGATTACATAGAATATGAATATGGTAATGACATAGGGCCTACAAAGAGGCATCCTATTGATGACATCATGGGATTATAATAGCATTTCTTCCTTGTACATAACACCTTTACTAATCATTCAAAAAATTTAAAAAATCAAGAAAATACAAAAACATTTAAATAAATCAAAAATAATAACTATTTCACATGTTTAACAGCTTTTGTATATATTGTTTAGTTTATGTTAGTGGATAGAATATCATTTCTATACACACATATGTTTCACAGGTACTTGAGTATGATATATACATAAACTATATCCATGATACATGCACATGCAAATGTTAGACCATTCCTCTTCTTGCATGACATAGTGAGGGGAATATTTATTCTATTGATCACAATCGATACATGTTATATTATTTTATGATCATTATAATGTTGATATTATATACTAATGCTTACACATGTCTATACTCATGCCATTATCTTACATAGTGTACTTGATATGATATTTTATAGGACATTTTGATAACACATATATGCAAGGACTAGTATGACATGTTTATGCTAGTTTATTATATTTCATATTATCATATGACTTACTTGAGTGTATTCCTTGTTTGCTTCCTTGTGTCAATTTTAGAACATTTATGCATGTTCCTTGTCTTTTGTCCCTAGTTCCATAAGTGTTGATTCTTTATTTAGTGAGTGTAAATTTGAACATGTCCTCCCCTTAAGTGTGTGGAATTTAAACATTCCCCTTGATTTTAGTCCCCTTAAGACCACTTTTTATATGACATTGAGTTATTTCATGTGTGTGCTTTATTATTTAATGACTTTGTTACTTTTAGGCATTGCAACGATCCATATCATGCATCTTAGGGTCATTGATATATATACTTAGACATGATACTACTATATGCTTTTTTACTACATGATTGATACAAATATAGCATGGGTATTTTACACTTTTGAGATAAGTTAACTATCAATTTTCATTCCCCTCACCTCAAAATGGAGGGTATATCAGTGGGGGCATGTCATAGACACAAGAGTCCACATACCTACAGTGGAAATAATTGGCATAATTTGATATAGTTTGTATGATTTATATATACACTTGGGTTAGAATCTTGTACATTTGGCATTGATTTTCATAAATTTGGGAAAAGGTTTTTTAGATTTATAGTGCATACTATACATAATTTATAGATTAGATGTTACATTTTGATAAATACTTCAGATTGAGACATATTAGAGGTGCATATGTCATGTAAATGTACCAAATTATAGATGAATTATTCAATTATACCAATATTCATGCACCAAACTTACCAAGAAGCACCGATTTATATTTTATCTATTGAAATAGTTGCCTCCCTTGAGTAGTGTGATTATTATTTTATGCCCTTGATAGACTTGCCACTACTATGTTTTGGGTTGATATGGTTATACCATTTTACTCAGGATAGATTTGTTAGATTATGTTTACATGTGGGTTATAAAAATCATCCTTACATTGGGTTGGGGCATGATCACCCTATAATTACCCTCTTCACATATCTAAGATTCATCTATGAACCTCTCTCCAATGCTTCAATTAGGAAGCATCACTACCAAATTAGACTACTAAGGGATAACATGGTTGAATTGACATAGGTGTACTCCTTCATTGTTCTCTTTTCCTTCAAGCAAATTAAATTATTTGTTTTAAAATTATATACACTAATTTCACTTATAAAATCTTCTATATTGTAGGTCATACACATATAAAAAATTCAAATATGTTTCAATTTAAATAAATGTGTGTTTTACACACCATGGTATGCATTTCTTTCGTTTAAATTAGCAATTTCATCTTTATGCACTACTAAATTAAAATGGGGGGAAATGTATATATTCAAATATAAGTTTTACATGATAAATTACTCTTACACACTTAAAAAATATCAATCAAGGCTCTATAATTTAGCTATTAATGTTGGTAGGATTCTCTATCAATTAATTAACCAAACCACAGGTACCATAGGATTGATTATAGTACCATATCAACAAAACACTCTCCTAAGTTGATAGAATAGAGGATTATACCAATTGGGGATATAATGAAAAATAAGGATTTACAAATATAAAGGATGATAGGATTGTATAAAGGGAATGTCTCATATAGACATGACCATTAATTGATGTTGTATCAGCTTGGTATTTATATTGTAGCATTGTAAATAGGTAGGAGATAGAGAATGGTAAATACGTAGAGTTGTAGAAAGGTTATTGAAAAAAGTAACCTATGTAATTATATCAACAATATATATTAAAGAGCATAAAAACTATTATATTTGGTGGGTTTATTATTATATAAGAAAATAAAGAGTTGAAGTAGGAAATCCATGTATTCTAAGTATTGTGTATAATTCATTACAATCATAAGCACTACTTATTTTTAAGTTAATAATCAGGATCTAACCCAATACTGACTTTTGTGATACATTAGTATAACTAAAGTTAATTTTATCTAACATAAAACTATATGTAGTTAACCACTCCATTTTTTATGTCAACATTTGGTGGCACCACATAGACTTTAGTAGACTAATGTCTAAGGGCAAGTATCATTTGGATTTATAGAATCTTGCACTGATAAAAATAAAAAATTAGTGGGATGAAACACTACAAAACTAATTCACACTAAATTCAAAATAACATGGGGAATTTTACCAACAGTTAAGGAAGCATTTTTCCTAATATGGGAAGAAGAATTTTGGGTTACTTTTCCACACTTATTGTGTCCTTGCATTATGTGGCAAGTGAAACATATAGAGATTTGTTACATTCATATTAAAATACCTATCCAATGGACCATGGATAATTTTTATGACATCCAAAACCTTGATACTCTAGTCACACAAGCTATTGATCACTAGTTTGAGACAACTCTTGATTCATTCATCACAGTGTGTGTTATATAGGGTTGGACAAGTTTTGATGTTAAGAAAGTCAAATTTATTGAGTAAGGCAATGATTTTTTACTAAAATATTGGTCCTCATATACAATATATTCATATAATGAGGACAATTAATATAAGATAATAAGTTCCTTTAGGGGCAAGCACCTAATGGATGATGGGTGGAAAGGAGGGTCCTCAAAAGATGTGACTACTCATAATATATGGTCTAATTGGTTTTGTAGGGTTAAATATGATATAGGGGAATAGGTAGATCAAAATCAAGTAAACATAAATTAATTATGAATAAAAGAGATAAGTAGATACAAGATAAATTAGATATCTAAGAGAAAGATGTTGGATGAAGAGATAAGGATTATGTTATAAAATGTGAAGAACCAATCAAATAAGATGAAGCAGATACAGAAAAAATAAAGAGAAGATAAAATGATGATAATAAATATAATAGTAAAATAATGTGATTTATCCTCACCTAGTATATGTCCCATCACTAAAATTTTGATATTATCCCTCTACTATAAAAGGATGAATTAGTATTCACATCATAAAAAGGCATAGATGAGGTAAGTGAAAGAAATAGGATAGAAGATTGTATATATCATACACCAATTAATGTGATGAATGACATGTGAGAGGGATTAATATATTTATTCATACTATATGGAACACCTAAATTATTCCCCACCCTGGGTATAAAAGACCAATAGGTTGTAAATAGTTTTCTCCATAGTGGATGAGGCATAGATAGTAATATTAGAAGAAGTGAAGAGATGAGAATTAATATAGTATATATGGAGTATATAATATAATTAATGATATGTATTTTACCCATTAAATTAATACTAATAATAATTACTTGGGATAATAACATAAAAGTATCATTAGAGGAAGATAGGAAGGAGAACGAGGAACTAGAGATTAGTATTAGTAGTCATAGTATAGAAAGAAGGAAGCAAGATGAGGAAGAGGTGAAGTTAAAAAAAAGAGGATTAGTTAATGAAAACATAGGAAAATAATTATAATATAATTACCCTTTATTTAAGATAACTCATTTTATCCTTAGTTTATTTTTCATGTGTGAAGAATTTATATTTATGTGAATTATCAATAAATATTAATATCAAATCCATGAGGTGTCACTCTCCTATTTGTGATCCCTTAGTATTTATTAGTTACTTTCATGAGTAAATCCTTTAAATCCCCACATGGCACATACCTCACTTCTCTTTTTAAGGGACTAGGACACAAGTGTCACACACTTAGGGGGATTGTAAGGTCATAATGGGATATTCTTTGTAACTCCCATTTTCCTCCTTTAGTTCAAATAAAAAATCCCTTCTTCTCCTCTTTTCCTTAATAATAAAAATCTTATAGCTCTCTCTCTTATTCCTCTTGTTCTCTTGATCAAATCTTGTACTTGTGGATATTTTTTTTTCAATCCTTCTAATAAGATCACATTGGTTTTTCTTTGATACATTTGGTTTCCCACTTTAAAAACTCTTGTCACTATAGTTTTCTCTTGAGAGGTAACTTAGTTTTTTGTATTATTATTTTTATCTCACTTTAATGGTATGTCATTGATGATAATTATTGAGTTAAATTGCTTAAAATTACACTTAGAGATAGAATATGAGGAATATTAAAATCAAATTAATATGACCCCCCCCAAACCCCAACTATAAGAGACCCCAAGAGGAGATGAACCCTTTGGACCAATCATCATCCCCCATGCTACTTCACAAAAAACATGGGCATTCAATTCATAATAGCAATATATTTATCTACCAAAAAGTAGAAAATAAATACAAAAGTCATAAGTAAGAGATTGAAAGTAGATGAAAATTTATGAGAGATCAGGGGGAAGTATTACAAAAAAGATACTCTTAGGCATAAGTAAAAAGAGACAAAGGATGTAATCGTAAGTTGGATACACATTAGAAAGATAAATAGCATTAGAATTATCATAATAATATAAACATAAATACTTCAATAAATATGACACATAATAGTACCAACCCAAGTGATAGTACTCCTAAATCACTAAAACACCCTAAAATGGCATATGCTAGAATGAAGTTGCCATTATTCAACAAAGACATGAAGGACACATAAGAGCATATATTAATACTAAATTCATACTATATAATCCATAACATTATTGATTAATGTGTGATAATATTTAATTTTATTAGGACACTAAGAGATGATGCCCTAAAGTGGTATATGAAAACATACTCGAGACAAACCCTTGTATGGGTTGATGTTCAAAAATCTTTTAAAATAGACTTTCATTACCTAGATATACCAACAAAGAGAATTATCAAGATGTGGAAATTAATTTATAAGTATAAATAATATATCAAGTATTATGATTTATGATTTACATATATATTAAGAAAACTAGATGAATCTCTCAATGAAAAATAAAGGATCGAAGGGTTTATATTTGGATTACTCCCATGCCTCTGTCCAACATAGATGGAAATATTTTTAATACATTCATGGAAAAATTGGAGATGGCATCAAGATTAAAATCATAATCCTTGAGAAGAGACATAGATACCTCATTTAAGGACAATGTTGAATGATTACAGTTATAATTAGAATAACTACAAATAAAATGAGAGATACAAATGAAAGGAGATGAGTTTGTGGTACTAAAAATTAATCATATATAACTATAACCATGAATTTGGTGTACTATTTACTATGCTAAGGGCCATTCTCAAATTGAATTCCCTATAGTGGCATGGTGAGAAGAGAAATGGTGATAAGGTACACACAACCACCTTTATGCATGACCATACCCCTCCAATAAGTGATATATGGGGAAATAATCTACTACAAATTATGTAGAGTATACAATCATCATCCCCAACATTTATGCTCAATGATGGAAGTTTTACCTCCTATAAATAAAATAATGTATCATACTAATTATGGTTCATTTAATCATTACAACCATAGTTTCCCTACTATTGATGCACTATTGGATGTCCAAGATACTATTCAATGAAGAGCCACAACAATGTAGTAAATAACTCCAACATAGTTACCCATAGCTAATCCCAGTATGCCACATTATAGTCAATTCTATCAAACAAACCTAGTAATTCAAAACACCCCACCCCAAGACTATAATAACAACCAAGGTGGATACATAGGGGGCAATTATAAAGGAGGATACCTTGGAACAGCCAACTATCAAGGAGATAGAGGATATAATCATAACTATAACCAAGGATATAATCAGGAGAGACTTCCCCCAACATGCTATAAATGTGGGAATATTGGGCATATTTATAGGAATTGTGAAAAATATTCATATATAGAGTGTAGGTTTTACCATGAAAATGGAACCCATAATTAATTTTCATGCATAAAAGCAACATAATTCTACAAAAATGATGGAACAAAAACTAAAGAATTGGTGGAATCCCCAACAATAAAAAGAGCTAAACATCTACAAAAAAATCCAAGGGGAAAGTTATGAAAGGATATTATAATGAATTTCATTGTGATAAATAATAAGAGAAGATGATAGAAATATTGGGTATTTCATCACAAAGAACAACCATGTCAGAACAAATTAGACATTACCAAAAAACTATAAAGGATCAAAAAGAGAGATCATAGAATAAGGATATTTCCATTATGAATGATAATTTAAGAATGAGAGTACAAATAACCACTATAAGTGGCATGAATACCAATAAAGGAAAATAATTAGTAATTAATTCTAGTATGGAATCAAACATAGAAGAGGAAAGAGATAATCCTAACATTAATGAACATGATAGAATTGTTGAAACAATAAAAAAGATAACAATGGAAAGACAAGAAAATGATAAGCGTAAGTTAGCCTATTTCTATTAAGAAGAGGTTGGATACATAAAAAGGCTAATCAAATTAGTTGAGAAATAAGACCTCATGAAAATTAATCAATTTTGTAAGTATTGGAATAAGCAACAGAGGGAACACCATGTAAAATGAGTTGAACAAATGACATAGAAAAATGTATTATGAAAAAACCAAAAATGGAAAAAAATACCATTCTAATAGATATTGAAATAGATGGACAAGAATTAAGTAAAAAACTATTATATCTTGGAACAGTTATGAACTTACTACCATAGAGCACTTGTGAACTACTGGGAAAATTGCTTCTACATGCAATAACATATGACATTTCCATGGTTGATGGCACTCCATAATAAACTATTAGCACTTTATAGAATTTAGAGGTTAACTTTATGGGAATAAATAAAAATGTTGAATTTGAATTCATTGACATATATGACATTGGTTATCTAGTGCTAATAAACCCACAATGGTTTGTAGACTACAATGGATCATTAGACTCAAAAGAGGAGCAAATTACCTTTGAAAGAAAGGGGTTAGTATTTCACTTCCCATTGAAGATAATAATGGCAACGGCATGGTCAATATAATTATAACTATAGGATAAGGATATAAAATTTGATAATCTTGTCTGGGTGTACACTTTAAAAAAGGTTCTTAAGATAGAAGATGACCCATAACCTAACAATGATGGGGAAATAATTATCAAAGAAGAAGAAGAAGGTGAGATGCCATCATGTGATGCAGTTGAAAAAATTATATATGGGGATTCATAACTCAATGTGTAAATTCTATTGTATCAAAAAACACCTTATAAATGAAAAATTACCAATACACTATAAAATTCACCACCATAAAAAAGGAGAGCTCACCACATTGAATGAGGTTCTCATAATAAACTACCTAATTTTATGGGCATAGGGTTAGTCAATGAATATCTAAAAAAAATGATGAGAGTATTTTCATAAGAGGAATTATGGATGAAATTTTTTGATGATACACTCACCATTATTATCACAAGGTGGTGGCATACTCATAAAACCACCATTCACAGTTATAAGACTTTCTGTATACTATTTTGAAAATTATTTATGTAATCAAAAAGCTACTTCCTTGAGATAACATGATATATGGGCAATTCAAACCCATTAAATCATATCAAAACATTTGAAAGAGAATGGAAAGTAAGAAGAGAGACAAATAAATGCCTATGGGCACAATTCTTTTTTTGGACATTGGATGCAATCCCAAAAACATGGTACTTACACCAAGAACTATGAAAAAGATCAAATACATGGGTAGATTTAAGAATGGATTTATACATGACTTTTAACTTTTGGGACCCAAACACTAGGGTATGTAGGGCACAACATAAGATCAATGTGTTCTTATTCATGGAAGATTCAATAGCAAAACAAAAACTCTCCAAGATAAAAATAGAAAAAACACCATTAGGCCATTTGGATGATTAAGAAAAAATTGGAACAATTGTACAAAGATTACCAAACATCATAGTAGGAAATAGAAAAATAATAGAATAGGATTAGATGGCAAATTATCACAAAATTACCAAACATGAAGAGGTTGATGAAGAAAAACCAAAAAATATCAAAATTGGCATTGAGGAAGGAGAGACGAAACTCCTCGATACCATAGATGATAAAACATAGTAATTCTACCAAGCACTCAAAATTTGGGATAAAAATATTTCCATAGAAGGAAAACCAAAATTGGTGAAAGTAGGGAATTAATGAACTAAATAGGAGGGAGGGAAAGTCCTTCAATTACAAAGGCAATTTGAAGATTTATTTTCATGAAAATTAACTAAACTCAAAGGCATAAAGTAATGTGTAGGTATTATTAATACTTAGTTTTAAAAAGACCCTAAACCATTATGTAAATGGTCATATAAGATAAACCCTAATGTCAAAGTGAAAGTTAAGGCCAAGTTAGATAAAATTCTAGTTGGCAGAATTATAACACCAATAGAAGATACTAAATAGATAAGTCCTATGGTAATAAAAAATAATAAAACTGGTCAGATACATATATGTATTGACTATGTGAAAATAAGGCTTGCTTGCATGACCCATTCCCAACTCTATTTATTGAGGAAATATTGGAGAGAAATGCAACCAAATAGGTTTAATCCTTCGGTAATGGGTTCATAGGATACCATCAAGTTAGGATAGCACTAGAATATAGGCCAATAAATACATTTTCCACATAATGAGGATATTTCATGTATATGGTAATACCATTTGTATTGAATAACGCACTAGTAATATTTAGTTACATAATGGTGAATGCTTGAAGAGACATCATTTATGATTTTTTAGAAGTATACTTAGATGACTAAATAGTCTATGGATTAATTAAAGATCATGTACAAGTGCTAATAATGTTGTTCTAGAGATGTAGGTAGTGAAACATTTCACTAAATCTTAAGAAATGTTTTTTTTCTACCCCTTTAAGAACATTGTTAGGACAGATCATATGTAAAGAAGCACTAGTGGTAGATCCACTCAAAACCACCAAAATAATTAATATACCACCACCCAAGTCATAAAAGGAGTAATACTAGGATATACCAAATATCACTTCCAATTTATAAGGAATTTTGTAGCTATCAGTTCTCTCATCAAAGAATTATTTAAAAACTGGCATAATCAACCATTAAATTGATCAAAACAATGCTAAGAATATTATGATACACTCAAGAATAAGATTGTGGATGCTCTAATATTAGTGTTTCTAGATTGAAATATCTAATTTAATGTACATGTCGATGTACCAGGGATTGTAATAGAGGTAGTAATAACATAACCATGGGGAAATATAGACCACCCAATTTCATTTGCTAGTAGAAAACAAACTAGAGAAGAAAGAAATTATTCCAAAACATAGAGCGAAACACATTATATGGTCTACATTGTGAAAAATTTTAGACATTATTTATTGGAAACCCCATTTACATTCTTTACATTTCATGAACCACTTAAATATCTAATAAATATACCATTAATAAAAGGAAGGATGTGTCATTAGTTCATGTTGTTTCAAGAGTTCAACTTCAATATTGTGGTGAAATATAGGTAGGATAATAATAGACCTAATTATTTATGTATAATAATGATAAGAGAAGATGTAGAACTAACTAAGGATGAGTTTCTTTGAGATAATATCCTTTTCATAGAAATATTACCTAAATATATGAAAGGCATTGCATAATTTATATCAATTGGAAAGTTTTTAGAGGAATATAGTACATTAAAAAAGAAAAGACTAATGATTCAAGTGTTTACCTTTATGTTAATTAAAATGGAATTGTGAAATAAAGGAGATATGAAGTGTTACATGAGGTAGCATTATCACATGAAAGACTTAATACATTAAGTGAGGCACATGATAGGGTTTCTAGAAGACACAACTCAGGAAAAGCCACAGGAAAGAAGATACTATCAACAAGCTTATGGTGGCCATAACTATTCAAAGATTCACATAAGTATCTAAAAAGTTTTGATATATGTCAAAGGGTGGGTAAATATAATGTTAGGGATTATATAACCCTTTACCCAATTTTTTTAGTAACCACATTTGAAAAATGGGCAATTTATTTTATCGGTCCTATAAAGCCCATGGCAAGAAAAAACAATTCTAGATTTATTATCACTAGAATAGAATATCTCAAAAGGTGGGTGGAAGCTATACCAATAAAATATTATACCATGAAGACTGATGCAAAATTATTATATGGGAACATAATCATAAGGTTCGAATTCCCTTTAAGCATAACACGTGATCAAAGAAAACACTTTGTTAATGAAACCATTATAGATTTACTCAAACACTTCTTAATCCATATCATGAAATCACCCCCTACCATCAATAAGGCAATGGAACCATTAAATCATTGAATAAGGTATTGGATAAGGTACTAAAAAAATTATTTAACATTGAGATATGGGATTGGGATACAAAGATACCAGTGGTCTTATGGGATTACTGCACCACCTACAAACGATTGACCAAATACTATCCTTTTTTAGTTATTTTATGGATTAGATGTTGTAATGCCAATATACTATGTACTACCAAGATTAAGGCTTGTAGTCACATTTTGGATGAATGAGAAAGATTATATTCAAGAAAGGCTGATGGAATTAGAAAAAATAGATTAAATTTTTATAGCAGCATATAATCAAACACAAGAAATGATGCACCAAAAATCATGACATGATATGCACATAAAAATAAAATAATTTTAGGTGAGAGACAAGGTGCTACTCTATAAAAATAAATATAAAAAATTAGGTAAGTTAAAGATAACATGGATTGGCCCATACATAGTGTAAATTATATTGAATTCAAGCGTAATAAAACTACGAACACTCATAGGGAACCTAAGACAAATCTTTGTTAATGATGATATATTGAAACTCTACACCATATACAACTATAATTTAGGGAGTTAGAAGCATCACATAAATAACTTAAGAAATGACATTGTCCTTATAGACAAGTTATTTTTTTGTATAAGGTATGATGGTACCCTAAACCATTCACTTAAGTTGTTTGTCATAAATCATTTCACCTCCCCACTAGGTTAGCACTATCCTCCCATCCAAGGAAGTTGAAGAATGCTACTATGGTACCCAGAACACAACTTTTTTGGAAATTGATTATCTAATGCTACCACCACATACTAGTGGGACACTCATACCATATAATAGATAGGAATTAAAAAGAATAAAAAATAAAAATAAAATAGTAAGATTGTGTTAAATAAATATATAGGGTAGTAAGGTGTCAAATATAATAATAAGTAAAATAAGAGAAGTTCATTCCACAAGGAGACAAAATTAAAAATTAAAATTAATAAGGATGTGATAGATATTAATGGATAGTGGTAAAAAATAATCCTATTATACATTTAAATAAGCCAGCATTGTTAACCAAAAGCACATAATACAATCGATAGAGAAAAAGGCCACAACTAATAATAGAACTAAACGATGGGGAAGAAAAATGGATAAGAAAAATATGATCCTACAGTGCTTTATTTTCAACTATAGTAAGAGGTTAGATAAATCTAGGAACTAATTTTGATTTGTTTCCTTCTACAAAGTGAAAAATGAGAAATACAAAAAAAATCATCACTAACATTATTATATTGTGATAGTTATGGAAAATAAGCAGTACAAATAACCATAATATTCACTATAGTGCATTATTGGTTATCAGAGAATAAAATATACCAACAGAAAGTAGAGGAATAAAGATAAATAAATGAGAACAAATTATGAATTGTTATATGAATTATGGCATAATGGTAGTTTGAAATCCTTTTACAAGTTAAAAATATACATTATTCCCCTCCACATGTTCACAAAATTACTACAAAGGAAAGATGTATTAGTGATAAAAACCATGTCAAAATGACAAATAGGTATATTAAAATGTTAAATTTATAGTGAAAAATAATATATAGTGGTAAGTGTTATCAATCTGGATTGCACACCTTGAGGTAGTGGTGATTTAGCCCTTCCTCATCCAGCTGATATAATGGGATCACTTCTAGGTATAGGTGGCCTAGTTGATGAGTTAAACCTCTAGTTTATAGGGATAGATCCCCTGGTACATCAATTATGGAATAGTTCCTAAGACTACCAACTTGTTGATTAAAAAGGATAGAAGGGAAACATGAAATGAAACCTATGTTATTGGAGGTGATGTACCAATATGCCATGTTCACTCTATTTGACCTTTTAGCAACACTAATAAACATGACAAGGAGTAGTAACTAAATCACTCTCTCCAAAGGCTTCTAATCATCAATATTTAACATAAAGGTTGTTCTAGATGATCAAAACCTGAGGGCTGTGAATTGATTGTCTAATTTAAGGCACTTACCAATCAAATTCTACTCCAAGGTCAACCACTGACACCTTCACACACTATGTAACCTACATAGAACATTTTACTATCATATAATTGAGGTAAGGACCTATAAAGGGAGACAAACATACCACTTATGAAAATAAAACAAGCATGAAACACACTAAACCAATATAGAGAAGCGAAAATAATTCTTCTATTAGTTCAAGAGGTGACAAAGTACAAATTTGTGTAGAATTTATTCATACCCAGTAGAGGGATGAGTACAATGGCCTTATAACCTCAATTTATAAAACATGAGAAAGATAAAGAAGATAAAATGGTGTGGATAAGGAATGGAGAGGTCATCAATGACCATAATTCATTTAATGAACAATTAAAACCATCCCCCATAACTCCCTTCATGTGTTGCCTTGGTGGTGAGTGGTCTTTAATGAGACTTTTAGGCATTAAATGTATATTTTTGGAAATTTTTAAATCCATAAACAACATGAGCAGGCCAAATTAGCCAATTACATCATCTCATGATTTATAAAGTCAAAAAAGTGGTCTAATTAGGCCTCAATAAAGAATTAAGTAGTTAAACCTTCCCCTTATGCATGTTGAATAGGCCTAAAACTACCTAATCATCCATAATGGCCATGAAGCATGCCTTATCTCCTCCATGTATCATTCATAATGATTTTATGACCCTAAAATTACTCTCTTATCAACCCTTTATGCCAATACTCATCTTCTCTAGTTGACCAAATAGGCCTACTAGGCAGCTAGGCCTAATCACTAGGTGTATGTTGCTTGAATGGAAATGAGACCTCCATAATACCTTGGGAATTTGTAAATGAGCATGTTTTGGGCCTAAACCATCTTACCACACCATGAATTATGCCTTCTAAATAGTGATACTTTCAACTCTTATTCATTTAGGTGACTAGGTCACCTTTCACTTAGCATTTCTAGACTTGTTCTTTAGCTCAAAACTCTAAGAGAATTTATATGATGAAATAAGAGTGGATTTTTATTTTAAAAGTTTAAATATTCATCACACTACCCTCTTCAATGATTTTCATCAACTCACTATACCTAGAACCTAATTGTCTACCAAAATCTTGAAAAAAGTATAGTTTATGATGAACCCATATAGGTGTCCATAAAAAATACTATCATGAATGGGACCCCCTCAGAGTGAATAATGTGTTTCAATTTTCTCCCAATCTAAGTTAGGGAATCTGGATGTAGTTGTCTCAAGTTTTCCTCCATTGAGTTATTAGGACTGGTTTAGTCAAGTTCTGAATGGCATGATCTCTTAATGATTTTACATAGCCCTAAGGGATTGAACTAAAAAACTAATGTTAAAATCATCAATTATAAAACCATAATTAAATTTTCCTATAAAATAATTACCCCATGCATCTGCTCCATATAGTTCTAACATGGAAAAAGTGCCTCTAAAACTCAAAACCCTATATTTTGGGAGGTTGATGGAGAGAAAAGAGGATGCAAAGGAGAAAAAAGGTGTTTAGTTTTACTTATAACATTTCTTATGGGTCTATGATAACCCAAAAAATATGTTCCCATGTTTCTCTTTTCCCTCTCTCCCCTATAGATCCTTTGTAACCCCATTAGCTTTTGCATAGAGTTTGTAGACTTCATGGCCTATGTAGCCCTAATGTCCTAGTTTAGCATCTGCCTTAGCAACTTGAGGATATTATCATCATAAAAACCATATTTATGTATTCTCAATTCATTATGTAACTATTTAAACCCTCAAACACCCATAAAAGATGCAAAATTCTTCAACTTCTATGCCTAGGCATGTACATGTTAGTTTATGCCTAATATGCCTAATTAGGCCATTAAGCTCTCTCTTACCTGTCTCAAAGGAAAAAATACTCACTATAGACTAAGAGACTTAATAAAACAAGTTAGAGAACCTATTTTTACTCTCTCATTAGCCACTTCTATATAGGTTTCAACACATCTCCCTTACTCTACATGTCTGCCTATAGGTGTTTTGTGTGTTCTGATTGTGTGAGATGTCCCTTTTCATTTTGGATGCCTTTATATATATGAAACCTATGACCATACATTCCCAATATATATTTAATATCTTCACCAAGAATTTTTCATCACATTTGTCTCTTTTTTTACTCTACCTATAAGTGTTTCTCAAGTTTGCTTGGGTTGTTAATGTGAAACTCTTATATCTACCTGAGTCTATCATCATGACAACATTTTACCCAAGTCCACTTAATCTCCTATATCTCTCACTCTTCCAATTTTAATTTTTAACATGATTGTTTTATTTAATTCTTCTTTCAGACCTATAGGTGACCAATTAGGTCCCTTGAATATATTTTGAGTCTAGAGACCATGAGAGGTGATGTAATCTTTTTGAACTCTACCCCTTCTCTACAAGTTTTAAAATGACCTCATAGTTCCCTCTTTGAATTTAAATATACATTAATATTTTCTTGGATGTATGGAAGACCTCTTGACTAGTTTAGTCATTAATTATAATGAAAAAGACCTCTAAACAAGATCCACACTTTGACACAGGTTTGTTAGGGCCTCTTGAGTTAAATATTTAAGTTGAGTACCCTGTAAGATGAACATTTATGGACTTGTAATCTCTTGGGTGAATGGTTTTTAATTATATTGAAGTTCCCTATAAAAAAATTCTAGCTAAATTTACATCTTAATCAATGTTATAACCATTATAAACATTTACTAAATGATTTTAAACTCTAAACAACCTTATGATACACTCTTATCACCCCTTACATGGGCAGTCTCATGACATAACATTATTGGAGGATTTTATGTACTTTACAAAGAACATTTTGAACCTCATAACAAACCTTAATCTCTAAAAATGAAATTCATGTGTTTTTGAAGCTGACAAGTGATATGGTTCCCCTTTAACCTTCTCAAGATGTAAATTCACTACCAATGTGATTCAGCTCTTAAGAGTTTATATGAGGGGTGAGAGAGAGGTTGCTAGACTTGCTCATGGGATCCTCTTGGGAGATCCATCCCTCAAGACACTTTGAGAATCCTATTTTTGGCTATAGACATAAATATCACTTACTACCATAATCTTTACAACTCTATTGGATGTTTTAGAACATTTTTGTAAGTCTTCAAAGAAGACTAAAGATTCATTGATTGAATCAAGTCATCATGAAAAATCAAAATTTATACAAGTCCCCCACCAAAAACTAGATTTTTATGTCTTAAATATTGGATTCTCTTTATTTCTAACTAAAACCTCATTGAGATTTCTCACTAGACTTTGTAAAACACTAGAAGCATTATGTTAGAAACTTTCAAGTAGGTCTGCAGACTCATTGATTTTATTGTAGACTACTTGGCTGCATGTATAACTATGGGTGATAACAATTATATGAGTTTTAGGCCCATTAAATCAATAAAAATATATTTTTTCATAGATTCAAGGAATTTTTTAAGATTATTGAGACCTCACCAACACTTTGCAACCACTAGAGACCCTGCAGTATCAAGAACCTTATTATTACCAACCTATAGATAGTTCCATAAGAAGGTTTCTTATATCCTTAAGGTCACATGTGTGAAATGGGGCTTGAGGATGGTATATAAAATTTTCATAGACCCATGATAATTCACCCAACTTTTCATTGTTATTTCATCATGATCAAAAATGGATAAATCAAAGCAAACTTGAATCTTGCTTGGATGGAGAAAACACAGTGAGTCCTTAAAATTATTAGTGATTGTTCATAAAAGAGGGAGAGCGAATATGAGAAATAAGGTAAAATAATGGAGTACTAATAATCTCCTCTCCTCTACCCAAAATCCTAGGTCCTCATCTTCTCTCTCTTATCTGTACCATTTATAAACTTGACTAGTTTTCCAAGGCTGCCAAAGAGCTTGATGGAGGAAAAAGATTAATTTTTTACTCATTTTGCATTCTTTTGTTGAGTTTGGACACCTTTAGGGATATCACATGACATTTTTTGGAACCTTTATCCACATATGAGTTTAATATTCCTAGTATTTTCTAATTTCTATGTTTCCATATTTTGTGGAGTTAGTTGTTAGATGCCTATTTTCCATGTTGACTTCCTTGATATTAGGGAGTAAGTTATTTATTGGAAAATGGAATGCCTTCCTTGTTTCAAGGATTTTTTTTTCACATGTCCTTTAATAATGTTCCTTTGGATGTGGAGAGATAAACTTGGCATGTTCCTTCTTGATAGAGCTTTTAGATAAGCTTGCTTAGGTGGATCTGAGGTATCTTTTAGTGGATGATGCTTATCTTAGATAAGCATGGTAAGTTTCTCCTCATTTGGTGGATTTTCCATAGGTTTGTTATATATATAGGTGTGATGTGACCTTTATAGGTTTATGGTTTATTTTTAGGTTGTGGTTTTGAGGATATGATTCAAAGTGTGGATGTTTTTACAAAGTGTAGGTGTTTATTGCAGGGTGTGGTATAGCAGCTTGTGAGATACAGTATTATGCAGGTGTAGGTGAAAATATAGCATTAAATATGTGTATAATTTTCTTATGATATATTCTATATCTGTGAAATTTCATATTAATCTTGTTTTTTATTATAATTTTTATTAAGAACTTTCTTGGTGGATGTATCCCATATTGGGTGAACCATGGTATATCTATGTTATGTATGATTGTTATTTTGTTCTCTCCATTTATGCTTTAATATTAATTAAGATTTGAGAATTTATTTCCATGATGCATGTTAGTGCATAATTTATATTTGATTTCACATTTAAATCTGGTTTAAAGTTTTTAACTCCTAATAACTAGTATCATAGCCATTGGTTGTGTTTTGTTGAAGTGGTAAATCATAGGAAAGGTTATTAGCTTGAGTGGGAGCTATGGGAGAAGAGATTATATTCATAGTGGAGAATTTTTATGGTAATAATTTTTGTTTGTGTAAAATTCAAATGGAATATTACTTGTATCAAAAAGAGCTTCATCTCCCCTTAGAGGGGAAAGCAAAATAACTTGTAAGTATGAGTGATGTGGATTGGTCATTGCTTGATAAGAAGGCATTGAGAGCCATATATTTATGACTTGCATCTTCTATTTCATTTAACATTATTGATGAGAAAAATACAAAGTATCTCATGGATAAACTTGGGAAGTTGTATGAGAAACCCTCTACTTCTAATAAAAAATTTCTTATGAAAAGATTGTTTAACATGAAAATGTCTAAGAATGGTTCAATTGTTAATCATCTAAATGATTGTAATATGGTTGTAAGTATGTTAATTTTAGTTAGAATTAAGTTTTATGATGAAGTTATATGTTTTTTCATTTTGTGTTCTTTACCTGATAGTTGGGATAGTTTGATTATGGTTGTAAGTAATGCAATCCCTACCAAGGGAAGCTTGAATTTTGAGGATGTTGTAGGTATGATTCTCAGTGAGGAAATGTGAATTAAAATCACTAGTGAATCATATTTAGGTAAAGCTTTGTCTATTGAAACTAGAGGGATTCAAAAGGATAAGAGTAAAGGAAACTATGGAAAGTCAAAGGGTAGATCTAAATCTAGATCTAGATCAAAAATGATATGTTGGTATTATGGGAAGAGTGAAAACTCAAAAAAGGATTGTTGATCACTTCGGGATAAGAATGCCAATAAGGAGGAAATGAATGAGGTAAATGTGACATCAATTAAATCATGTCAAGATGCCTTAATTCTTTATATGGATAGTTTTTTTGAGTCTTAGGTATTAGATTAAGGGGCTTCTTTTCATGCCACCCCACATAAGCATTATTTTATTGATTATGTTTAAGAGAATTTATGACATGTTTATCTTGGTGATGATGAACCATGTGAGATAGTAGGGAAAGGTTGTGTTCAGGTTAAAATGTAGAATTGGAACACATGGCTACGTAAGGATGTCAGACATGTGCCTATGTTGAGATAGAATTTGGTTTTAGTAGGGTAATTAGGAAATAAGGGTTATTTGGTAATGTTTATAGCAAGCTCTTGGAAAGTTACCAAAAGTAATCTTTTGATTTTAAGAGGTAAGAAAGTTAGTACTTTATATTTGACTAGTATTGTTGATTCTTTTGATTTAATTACTACTAATGGAGATGCAACTATGTGGCACTATAGGATGGGTCGTGTGAGCCATAAGGGTATGAAGATCTTAAAAGACAAGTTGCATAGATCAAAAGACATAGATATAGACTTTTATGAGAATTATGTGTATGGGAAATATAATTGGGTTAAGTTCCTAAAGGTTAAACCCATAAAGAAAGCACAAGTTGTAATTAGTATATTCATATGTATGGGGACCAACTCAGGTATCTTCTATTGGTGGTTCCAATTATTATGTCACTTTTATTGATGATGTAACTAGGAAATTTTGGGTTTATTACAATAAAAATAAATTTGATGTATTTGACACTTTTCAAAAGTGGAAAGCCTTGGTTGAGAATGAGACATATCTCAAGTTAAGATGTCTTAGATTAGTTAATGGAGGTGAGTATTGTAGTAATTCTTTGTTTGATTATTTTTATAAAAATGGAATCCATAGGCAAAGGATAGTTCCAAGAACTCCATATCAAAACGGGGTATCTAAGAGGATGAATAGAATAATAATGGAACATACTAGGAGCATGAGGTTACATGCAAGGTTGCCTTTATAGTTTTGGGTAGAAGTAGTTAGCATAGTAGTATATTTTATTAACAGAGGACCTTCTATGCCTTTGGATGGAGGCATTACTAAACAAGCTTGGTCTAGTAACAATGTCATTTATTCTTTTCTTAGAGTATTTAGATGTGAGGCTTTTATTCTCATTAAAAAAGAGGACAAGACTAAGTTAGAGGGAAAATTAGAGAAATATGCATTTGTTATTTATGGTTAGGATGACTTTGGTTTCCATTTATGGAGTATTAAAGATAAGAAAATATTTTGGTCTAGAGATGTAACCTTAAATGAAAAAGTCATGTATAAGAATTAGTTGCATAAATAGGAATAATAATAGAAAGAGTACATAGGATTGGATGATATTATGGATGGAAAAGTATCCAATGATTCAATTCATGAACCTTCTACACAAGGACCCCAAACTCCTATGGTAAGAAGGTCTTATAGGGTAAGAAGATCACCTAAACATTTTTCTCCTTCTTGGAATTATTTATTACTCATTGATAATGGAGAACCAGAGTGTTATGAGGAAGAAAAGTAGGTAGATGCCAAGATGAAGTGGGAGCAAGCCATGGATGAGGAGCACAAATCTCTCATGAAGAACCAAACATGGTATTTGGTAAGGCTACCCAAGGGCAAGAGTGCATTACCTAACAAGTGGATATTCAAAATAAAATAAGAGGATGAAGGGAGAAAAAGGTATAAGGCTAGGATGGTGGTCAAGGGGTTTGAGAAAAAATTAGGTATTGATTTTGATGATATTTTCTCTCATGTTGTAAAAATGGCTTCTATTAGAACTATTCTTGGTTTAGTTGTAGTTGAGGATTTGCACTTAGAACAGTTAGATGTGAAAATTGATTTTCTTCATGTTGATTTAGATGAAGAGTTGTATATGAAGTAGCCATAGGGATATGAGGTCAAAGGGAAGGATAACTATGTTTGCAAACTAAAGAATAACTTGTATGGCCTGAAATAAGCTCCACAGTAATGGTATAATAAATTTGATTATTTTATGTTGGAAAAAGAAAATCAAAGGTGTAATTCTAACCATTACATGTACATCAAACATTTTGATGATGGTTCCTTTATTTTTTTATGCTTGTATGTAGATGACATGTTAGTTGTAGGAAAGAACATATAACATATTCATATGCTCAAGAAATAGATTAGTGACTCATTTTTTATGAAGGATTTGGGTGTTGCAAAGCAAATCCTTGGTACGAGGATTACTCATGATAGGAAGGATAGAGAGCTGATCTTATCCCAATCAAAGTATGTAAAGAAGATCTTGGAAAGGTTTAGCATGTTGGATGCTAAATATATTGGTACTCCTTTGGTAGGCCACTTTAGATTATCAAAGTAGTAGTGTCGTAAGATAGAAGATAAAAATATTAAGATGTCTAAGGTACCTTACTCATCAGTAATTGGTAGCCTTATGTATGCCATGGTTTGTAATAAGTTGTATATTTACCAAGTAATGGGAGTTGTGAGCAGGTATATGAGTAATCCAGGTTATGAGCATTGGTAGGCAATGTAATGGATTATTCTATATTTGAGAGGAAACATGGATTTTGAATTATGTTATGGTGGATTAGATACCACTTTTCATGGTTATGTGGACTTGAATATGGTAAGGGATATTGATAGTAGGAGAAGTATGATAGGTTATATATTTACTATTGGAGATACAGTGGTTAGTTGGATTTCTAGGATATAAAAGGTTGTGGTTTTGTCAACCATAGAGGTAGATTATGTTGTTACCACAGAGGCTAACAAGGAGATTATTTGGTTATAGGAGTTATTGCAAGAGTTGGGGCATGAGCAAGAAGTTAGGAGACTACATAGTGATAGTCAGAGTGTTATTCATTTGGTAAAGAACTCTACATTCCAATTGAGGATGAAACACATTTAGTTACATTATCACTTCATCAAAATAGTTTTAGAGGAGAACTTGGTAAAGATGGAGAAGATTCATACTAGATAGAATCTTTTGGATATGATGACCAAGGTGGTCACACTGGACAAGTTGAGACTATGCTTAGATTTGGTTGGCCTTAGTGGTCATAGATCAGTGATAGATTTTGTTTAGGAAAAATGGTCTCCAAGTGGGAGATTGTTGAGTGTGGATCCCTTTGGGGATATCACATGACCATAGGGATATAATTTTTGGGTTTAGAGAGCTCTAAGAATGTGGGGAGTGTAGTTGTTCCTACTCCACCTTATGTGGAACCTTGCTCGACATGTGAGTGGAATATTCCTAGTACTTTCTAATTTCTATGTTTTCATATTTTGTGGAATTAGTTGTTAAATTCCTATTTTCCATGTTAACTTCCTTGATCTTAGGGAGTGAGTTGTTTATTGTAAAAAGGAATGCCTTCCTTGTTTCAAGGAGTTGGTTGTGATCACGTCCTTAGAAAATGTGCCTTTGGAGGTGGAGAGATAAACTTATCATCTTCCTTCTTAATGGAGATTTTGGATAAGCTTTCTTAGATAGAACTGAGGTGTCTTTTAGTGGATGATGCTTATCCTTAATAAGCATGGAATTTTCTCCCCATTTGGTGGATTTTCCCTTGGTTATTTGTGTGTGTGTGTGTGTGTGTGTGTGTGTTTGTGTGTGTGTGTGTGTGTGTGTGTGTGTGTGTGTGTGTGTGTGTGTGTGTGTGTGTGTGTGTGATGTGACCTTTAGAGGTTGATGATTTATTTGTAGGGTGTGGCTTTGAGGATTAGAGTCAAATTTTAGATGTTTTTGAAAAGTGTATGTGTTTATTATAGGGTGTGGTATAGTATCTTATGAGATATAGTATTGTGTAAGTGTAGGTGAAAGTATAGCATTGCATATGTACATCATTTTCTACATGAGATACTCTATCTCTGTGAGATTTTATTGTAATCTTGTTTTTTATTATAGTTTTTATTAAGGAATTTCTTGGTGGATGTAGCCCACATTGGTTGAAGCAATGGTAGATCGATGTTATGTGTGATTTATATTTTATTCTCTCCATTTCTACTTTTATATTAACTATGATTTGAGGACTTGTTTCCATGATACATGTTAGTGCATAATTTAGATCTAATTTCACATTTAAATCTGATTTAAAGTTTTTAATTCCTAATATTTTGGATGTGAAGATTATTTTTTACACATGCAAGAGACATTCCATGAAGTGCCTGATCTCTTTCAACTCTGACATGGTCATACAGATCTATATAAGAGCTGGAAACACCTATAAAACCTCTATTTTCTACATTTTATCTAGGTATAATTCTTTAAAAATCCATTAGATGGTAAAGGGAGGTAAAATAGGAGCCCAAGATGAGCTTTAAATAGGTGTTTTGAATAGAGGGAAGTTGGAGAGTCATTTTTAATGTGTGGGACCCTCTTTTGATGGATGGAAATCATCTAACTTCTAAAGAGGCCTCCTTTTGCACATAATATCATCTTTTCATGAATTAGAATGTTTATGGGACATTTTAAGACCCCTCATTTTAGTGTGATACCTTCTCTAAAAGGCTTTCTAACTCCAATGTTTCTTTAAATGACATGTATTAAGGGTACATGATATCTTAGAGGGCTAACTAGAGCTTGAAACAACCTTAACCAAGTAGACCATTGAAAATAACCTTAGATACATCATTAACCACTACGTTAAGACTTAAATAAGATTTTTACACCCTTAATCATCTTGATAGAAATATCACTCCTTAATAAGTGGTTAAAATAGGCCTAAATATAAAAAGAACAAAACTTCTCCAAATACCTTAATTTATGCTAAAGAAACTTAACTTTTTCAAATAGGGTTTAGGCCAATTTTTAGACCTCAAAAAACACTTGGCACCCTTCCACTTACCCAAGGACCACCATGACAAATTAACACACCACCTAAAGACTCAAAATTAGATAACATGTGAGATTCCTTAAGAAACATCTAGCACATATCATGACACCTTAAAAAATGCTAAAAGGCTTAAAATGAGACCAAAAAAGGACATCATAAGGCATGTAGACCATGATGTATAGTTTTAGAGTGGTGTTATGAAGAAGCTTTAGACTATAGGGGTTGAAATTTGGCCTAGGAAGTCAAATTATCAACATCTTTGGTGACTCACAAGGTTTGACTAGCCTTTTGGTCAAGAGAACTAGTTATCTCATCATGATAGGCAAAAGATTCATACATGATAATATGACTTGGATGACCACTCTATTTGTATTATAAATTATATTTAGCACATTATAAAAACTTTAAGTACTATAATAACCTCCCACACATAAATACACCAAAATAAAACAATACCTAAACATCTAAAAAAACAACGAAATAAGATAATAAAGAAACTAAGGGAGTAACA